>CAUYUJ010008318.1:12500-41013 GCA_963575745.1 Prorocentrum cordatum
TGCAGCTGTTCGGATCGATGGTGATGATGGTGATAGTGATGCTGATGATGATTATGTTGATGATGATGACAATGACGATAATGACAATGGTGCTGATGATGATGATGCAGCTGATAATGATGATGATAACGACGACGATAATGATGATGCTGCTGATGATGATGTATTGATTGATCATTGATTGATTGATTGGTTGATTGATCAATTGATTGATTGATTGATGATGATGGTGATAGTTGTCATGGTGGTGGTGTTTATCATGGTGGTGGTGGTGATGGTGATGGTGATGGTGATGATGGCGATGGTGATGGCGATGGTGATGGTGATGATGATGATGATGATGATGATGATGATGATGATGATGATGATGATGATGATGATGATGGTCGTGATGATGATGCTGATGCTGCTGCTGATGATGCTGATGATGATGATGGTGGTGATGATAATGATGATGGTGATGGCGATGGTGATGGCGATGGTGATGGTGATGATGATGATGATGATGATGATGATGATGATGATGATGATGATGATGATGATGATGATGATGATGATGATGATGATGATGACGATGACCGCCGTGATAATGCTACAGGCTTATGCCACAACCACCGACCGCTGGGTGTTTCGTAGGAAAACGTCCTGGGCGCACAAACGCTGCTCGCAGGGGCCAGTGCTTGCAAGGAAGCGTGACCGTGAGGGGGGGGGGCGCTGCGCGTGGTCCTTTTGGAGCCGTCCTGGACCTGCTGCTGAGCCTCGGGAGGCCCTCCTGGGCCGTCCGCGGCGCGTTGAGGGCTGCACTGGGGCCAGGCTGGGTGGAGCCCGTGTTGGGCCGTTATGGGGCCATTTTAGGCGGTCTTGAGGGCGCGTCCTGACCAGAACTTCAAGGGGGGGGGTCGGGGAACATGGGAAAAATACACATGGAACCCGTACTCCCCCCCAACCCGAAACTCTGGTCTTCGGGTTGTGTTGGGGTGGTCTGGTAGGCAGTCACTCTGGGGGTGGTCGTGGGCTGTCGTGGGCTCCCAGCCGGTCTCGGGGTCCTCTTGGGTTGTTCTTGGTGTCCCTCGGGCCGCCACGGGGCTGCTGGGAATCGTCGTTGGGGCCCTCCTGGAGGCCCATTGGCCCGTTGCGGGTTGCCGGGCAGGGCGTCCGAACGAGTCTGCCAAACATGACCCTCGAACGCCGTCGAGCGCCGGCGATCCTCGATCCCCGATCCTCGATCCTCGCGAGGTCGAGGAGTCCGTCGGCGCCGCTGCGCCAGGAGCTAGGATGCCCACAGGCTTCCAGAGGCCCCAGGAGCGCAAAAGAGGCGCCCCAGGGCGTCGATCCTCGATCCCCGAGCCTCGATGGTCGAGGAGAAGCGTCGATCCTTGAGCCCAGACCTGCGACGTGGCTGGTGCCGCGGGGGCGCGCCGAGGGGGGAAGCGGGGGCAGGCCTTCCCAGACGGCGGCGGGGCTGCGGAGGAGGCTCAGAGAGCTCCTCGGAGCTGCGGATGCCTCCTCCGCAGCGAAGGTGCCCCCCCAGGACTTCCAAGGAGCCCCCCCCCAGGGCCTCCTCCATCCCAAGCCTCCGACGCGGACCCCCAGAGGTCTGGGCCCCTTCCCGGGGGCCGCTGCTGTTCCTCCCGAGCCGCTCCCAGACGGGCCCGAAGGATGGTAGCCCCCGACGCTCCGCCGTGCTTTTTGCCACGGCGTGACGGGCTCTGGGAGGATCCCCGAGAGGTCGAGGAGTCTGGCGGCGCCGCCGCGCCAGGCGCTGCAGGGTCCTCGAGGCCTCCAGGGTCAGAGGGTCGAGCACCACCACCGTCACGGCGACGACGACGACCAACGCCACCACGACGACCACGGCCGCCTCGACGACCACGACGCGAGGGGGCCTGGGATCCTCGATGCTCCCCCGAGATCCGACGTCACGAGCATAGCGCAGCATCGCGAAACAACACCACGACCTGGAGCTCTGGACTCCGTCTTCCTGCGGCACTCGTCGAGCCGCATCGGCCTGTCATGGCGGGGCCCGCCGTCACGCGAAAGCGTCGGGCGTGAAACGACGGCAGCGCGCGGACCTCAGCGATCCTTGATCCTCGAGGGTCCGGCGCCCTCGCGCCAGGCGCTATGGGACCGAGCCGCCACCACCACCGCGCCCACGACGACCGACCCGACCACGATGCGAGGGAGACTCGGAGCCCCGCTCCTCGGGCCTCGGGCCCCCGAGCCTCGAGCCCCGAGCCTCGCTCCTCGGGCCTCGCTCCTCGGGCCTCGAGCCCCCGGCCTCGAGCTTCGAGCCTCGAGCCCCGGGCCCCGGGCCTCGGGCCCCGAGCCCCGAGCCTGGGCCCTGGAGCCTCGAGGGGCGGCGCCGCCGCGCCAGGCGCCGGGGCCCCCGAGGGGGGCAGCCCGCGGCCGCTGCCGGCGGTGGCGCGCGGGGGCCGCCGCCGACCGCGCGCGAGGCCCCAGGCCGCGCGGCGCGGGCGCCCTCCGCCGGGGGGGGGAGGGATCGGGGCACGAAGACTGACATACGCAAGCAGGAAGACTCGGAGGTCCGCGCGGATTTCTCGGATCCGCGCTGGGCCCCCCGGCGGCGCCTCTGGCGCCGCCCCTGGCGCGCTCCGCGCGCCAGGCAGGGGGGTCCAGCGCCGATCCAAGAAATCCGCGCGGGCCTCCGAGTTTTCATGTTCTGTCATTCTTCGTTCCCCTAGAGGAGCGGCAGCCGGGATCTGCGCGAGGTCTTCGGAGGCGACGGGGGAGGCGATTGGCCCAGGGGGGAGCAGTGCACATATATATATATATATATATATATATGTGTGTATGTATGTATGTATGTATGTATGTATGTATGTATGTATGTATGTATGTATGTATGTATGTATGTATATATATATATATATATATATGCACACCGAAGAAAACAAGGCATTACCATAATTTTTGGCGCTCCGGGCGGATTTCTTGGATCCGCACTGGGCCCTCCCAGCGGCGCCTCTGGCGCTGCCCCTGGCGCGCTCTGCGCGGCAGGGAGGGGGTCCAGCGCAAGACATTAGCCAGCGACCTCGCGCTCTCACAGAAAGAACCCGCGCTCTCCGTCCCTATGCCAAGCAGGTAACGGAAAGAGCGAGGTACGAGTGATGACGTTGTGTTTGGGCGAAGCCCTCTAGGGAGGGTCCAG
Source organism: Prorocentrum cordatum (assembly GCA_963575745.1). NCBI lineage: Eukaryota > Dinophyceae > Prorocentrales > Prorocentraceae > Prorocentrum > Prorocentrum cordatum. The sequence continues at coordinate 15,667 of CAUYUJ010008318.1, forward strand.
GGGAGGGGGGAGGGGCGGGGGTATGCGGTCTAATGGCCGCTCGGGGCGTCTTGGAGGCCTCTTGGGCGCTTCCTGGACCGTCAGAGGCGCCCAAAAAGGCCCAAGATATCTCCAAGACGGCCCAAGAGCGCTCCAAGAGAGCCCAAGACCGCCCAAGACGGCCCAAGAGGCCTCCAAGACGCCCTAAGAGGCGCCCAAGGGGCGTCCCAAGAGGGCCCCAAGAGGCTAAAATCATTGATTTTCTTGAACATAAAGAAAACATGCGACTTTTCGGCCTCCACGGCGTCGTCGACGGCCCAAGAGGCCGCCCAAACCGCCCCAGGAGGGCCCAAGAGGCTCCCAAGAGGCACCCCAAACGGCCCGAGAGGGCCCCAAGACGGCCCAGCAAGAGGCGCCCAAGACGGCCCAATAGGGCCCCAAGACTGCCCCAAGAGGGGGACCACGACCGAAAAGTCTAGCCTTTCGCCCCAAAAAGCTCCCAGGAGGCCCCAAGAGGCCTCCAAGATGCCTCCAAGAGGCCCCCCAAGAGGCCCCAGGAGGCCAAAATCATTGATATCCCATAGGAAAACGCACCTGTTTAGCAAATGCGGCTTCTCGGCTTTCATGGGGTTGACGACGGCCCAAGAGGCCCCCAAGACCGCCCCAAGACGGCCCAAGAGGCTCCCAAGAGGCCCACAAAAAGGCCCAAGAGGGCCCCAAGACTGCCCAAGAGGCGCCCAAGACGGCCCAAGAGGGCCCCAAGACGGTGACTTCGACGCTTGAATCTGCAAAAAGCGAGCGACAGAACGGATTGATTCTCGAGTTGCAAAAGCCCATATGGATTTCACCCTGAGCCTTCCACCCTAAGAAAACGCCCAGTCTACAGGAGGAGTATTCAAACATATGCAAACACAAGTCGGGGAATGTTTTGTTTTCTGTTATGTTTGGGCATTTTTGGGGTACTTTGTGACTACTTTTCGTTTTTCGTCCAAAATCCGCCTGTAGGGGGACATGCCCGATTTAAAAGTATTTGACCCACCCTCTGCAGGCAACGTGGGGGCCCCGCAATGGCGGACAAGCCCTGCCAGAGCTGGCCTGCCTGGGCTGTGGGGCTCGGGCGCCGATGAAAAGACCCGCCGCGGGGGCATGTTTCTCGGACCAGTCAGGCCGCCGCAGGCGGTGATCTGGGTGCAAAACAGCGTGGGTGGGTCGCGGGCGGGTCGTTGGCAGTTCGCGAACATGGGAATTCCATGTACAGGTACCCGCCGCACGCGCCCATCTGATGTTGCACAACCAGCCCGCTGCAAGTGGCGTTTTTGATTTGTTTGTTTTGGGTGGGTGGTGGGTTGGGGTCGTAGGTGTGGATCGAGGGTGGGTCGTGCGTTGGTCGCCCGTGGGTCGCGGGTTGATCGCAGGTGAGTGGCCGGCAGGTCGAGGGTAGGTCGCGGGGTGGGTCGCGGGATGGGTCGCGGATGGGTCGGGGGGGGGGTCGTGGGGCGGGCGACGATAACAGCAGTCACCTCAACATCTAGAATACAGACAATCCGCACCGCTGAATCCCACTTGGAAGGCCGTTTTCCTCCCTTGTTCTGATGACAAAGCCTTCCCCCTTCTCCCTCCTTGTCTCCGTTCTCCGTCCTCCGTCCTCTGTCCTCCGTCCTCCCTCCTTCCTCCTGCCTCATCACTCCTCGCTCTTCCCTCCCTCCTCCCTCCCCCTCCTGGCCATTCTCCCTCCGCCCTCCTTCCTCGGTCCCCTGTCCTCCGTCCCCTCCTCCTCCCCGCCCTCGCCCCCCCTCCTCCCTCCTTCCCGCTTCCTCCCCGCTCCTCCTCGCCGCCTCCACGATCCCTCTGCTCCAGGCACGGCGTGCGAGCGCCAGGCTCGAGTCCAACCAACAAGCCTCTCTGCTCCCTTCTCCCTCCCTCGTTTCTGCTCGCCTGGCCCAGAGTCCGAAGTACGGCCAAGGCGGAGGTCCGACTGGGATCTCTGTGAGGCTCCCCCTCCAAGGCGCAAGGTATGTCTGTCATGAGTGCTCTGACATTCTCATTCTCATTCTCCCTTGGTCTGCCCCTCTGTCTCCCCTGCCGCTTCGATCCTCCTGGCGCGCAAGGCGGCAGGGGCGGCCTGGCGCCAAGCTTCTTGCAGCCATGAGCGGAGGTCACCTGAGCAAGGACGTCTTCGTCGTCGTTTTCGTCGTCGCCGCCGCCGTCGTCCTCGTCATTTTCGTCGTTGTCGAGTGGCAGGACGGACGACGTCGTCGCCGGTGGGGGGTTGGGCACGAGGAGGAGCGCCGTCGCCGAGGAGGGGGAGGAGGAGGAGAATAAGAAGGATGAGAACGACGACGGGGAACAACAGGGACCCCAGCGCCGTCGCCGTGGTCGGCCATGATGGGGAGGGGAGTGGGAGGGAGGTCGAGGGCAACTTTAGGGTTACGTCGGGCCTGTCCCCCTACAGGGGGATTTTCTACGAAAAAATTACCCCCCAACATACCCCAACATGGTCAACAAGTATTCAAGCAATAGTCCCCAGACTAGTTTTGGACAATGCTTTTCTTATTTTGGGGGTATTTCTTATGTTTCGTTGGAAATCCCCCTGTAGGGGTTGAGGGGGGGACAGGCTCACTTCACGTGGACAGGCCCGACGTAACGTGAGGGGGGGACAGGCTCAGTTGGAGGCTTCCTCGACTCCCGATCGCCCGTTCCTCGCCGGCGGGGCCCGCCCCGCCCGGGCACGTGCGGTTCCTCGCCATCGGGGGACTGTCGCGCCGATCTGCCGGCGATGACTCGGCGCGGTGCTGCTCTCCCTGCGCTGGTGTTCCCTTAACTCAGGAGGGAACAAGAACACACAGACACAATTGATCGTCGACTCCCAGGAACATATGGGAACATCTAGGAAGTGGGGGGAAGACAAACACCCGGAAGGTATGGGAAACTATGGGGAATCCCCTTGTTTGTGTGTATTTATATTTGTGCGTCTCATGGCCCCTTCAGGGACGGAGGACGTGGGCGAGTTTTCCCGAGGTGTTTGTCAGTCTTGCGGACGTGCTCGGGAGATTCGGGAGGTTTATGCAGAGCGATGAAGGGGAGGAGCCACAATGACGACGATTACGATGGTAATATTTCTTAAATGTGGTGATGATGGTGGTGGTGATGGCAACGAGTGTGGTGATGAGGCAGCTGATGACGATGACGACAGACGGTGACGATGACAATGACGCTGACGACGAGGAGGAGGAGGAGGAGGAGGATGATGATGATGATGACACTGCTGATGATGATGGTGATGATGGTGATGAGGATGATGCTGCTGATGATGATGATGATGATGATGAGGATGCCGAGCCTAATCATGATAATAGCGATGACGATTCTGATGATAATGGTGATGCTGATGACGAGGGTGAGGATTATGATAACGATGATGGTGGTGATGGTGATGGTGATGCTGCTGCCGATGATGATGATGATGATGATGATGATGATGATGATGATGATGATGATGATGATGATGATGATGATGATGATGATGATGATGATGATGATGATGCGAGTGGTGACGACGACAACGACGACGATGATGCTGATGACGATGACGATGACGACGATGATAATGATGCTAAAGATGATGATGATGGTGATCATGATGCTGCTGCTGCTGCTGCTGATGATGATGATGATGATGATGATGATGATGATGATGATGATGATGATTATGACGATACTTGTGATTATGATGGCGATGATGCTGAAGAGGATGGTGGTGGTGTTGATGATGATGACGATGATGCTAGTGATGATGCTATTGCCGATGATTATGATGATTGGAAAGAGCGTGTTCTACCGCTGCTGGCGGAAAACAGGGGGGGGTCACTACCGGTTCGATCCACTCCCCCCCCCCCCTCTGGAAAACTGGGGGGGGTCACTACCGGTTCGAACCCTTCCCCCCCCCCAGTCCATTATGAAAAGGGGGGGGGGTCACTACCGGTTCGACCCCCCCCCCTCCGAAAACCGGGGGGGGTCACTACCGGTTCGAACCCCCCCCCCCTTCGAAAACCGGGGGGGGGTGCGGACAGTGGTGGGGACGGTGGTGGTGGGGACAGTGGTAAGGGGACAGCGGGACAGTGGTGGGGACAGTGGGACAGTGGTGGGCACGGTAGTGGTGGGGACAGTGGTGAGGACAATGGTGGGGACAGTGGTGAGGACAATGGTGGGAACAGTGGGGACTGTGGGACAGTGGTGGGGACGGTGGTGGTGGGGACAGTGATGTGAGGACAGTGGGAATGTGGTGGAGAAAGTGGGGCAGTGGAAGGCACCGTGGTGGTGGGGACAGTGGTGAAGGCGGTGGCGAGGACGGCGGTGGGACAATGAGACAGAGGTACAGTGGGGACACTGGTGGGGACAGTGGGGACAGTGGTGGGAACAGTGGGACAGCTCAGTGGGACAGCGGAGGAGTCAGTGGGACAGTGGGGATAGTCGGGCAGTCGTTGGGGCCGTGGAGAAAGTGGGGAGAGTGGAACCGTGGTGGGAACAGTGGTGGGGACAGTGGGGACAGAGCGACAGTGGTGGGGGGCACTGGTGGGGACAGTAGGGAAGGTGGTGGAACCAGTGGGGACAGTGGTGGTGAGGGACAGCGGTGCTGGGAACAACAGTGGGGGATGTGGTGCGGACGGTGGTAGGGCCCAGGAGTCGTTTGCTGGCGGTGAGGTGGGTGTGGGGAGGGGTTCGAACTGGCAGTGACCCCCCCCCTCCGGTTTTCGAGGGGGGGGGGTCGAACCGGTAGTGACCCCCCCGGTTTTCCAGAGGGGGGGGTTGGTTAGGGGAGGGGGGGGGTTTTGCCAGGGGAGGGGAGGGGGGGGGGGATTTTCGGAGGGGGTGGGGGGGAGGACCCCAGGTTCCGGAGGAAGAAGGGTGGCAATTTTTCACAGTAAAGCTGCGGTGGATCACGCTCTCTTGATGACTGTGATGATCATGAAGATGCTGTTGATGATGCCGATGCCGATGAGGAGGATGCTGCTGCCGATGATGATACTGCTGCTGACAATGAGGATGATGGTTGTTGTACTGCTTGACCTTGCTGCTGCTGATGATGATCATGCCGATGCTGATAACAATGATGATGCTGCTGATGATGATGGTGATGACGATGGTGATGATGCTGATGATGATGATGATGACGATGATGATAATGATGATGATGCTGATGATGATGATGCTGATGATGATGATGATGATGATGATGATGTTGATGCTGATACGGCTGATGATGCTGGTTATCATTGTTAAGGAGGCGATGCCGACCACCTGGCTGATGATGTTGACGATGGTTGTGCTGCTGCTGATTTCAGACGGTGGCGAAAACAATAATGATGATGCTGTTGCCGGCGTGTGTGAGGATGCTGCCGATACAGCTGCTTCGGCTGCTGTTGCTGACGATGAAAGTGATGACACTGATGTCGATGATGGTGGTGATGGTTGGTGGTGGTGGTGATGGTGGTGATGACGATCATGTTGCTGTTGCTGATGATAGTGTTGCTGCTGATGATGATGAGCATGCTGATTGTGATGATGATGAGGATGCTGATGACGATGACGATGACGATGACGATGACGATGACGATGATGATGATGATGATGATGATGATGATGATGATGATGATGATGATGATGATGATGATGATCATGATGATGATGATGATGATGATGATGATGATGATGCTGATGCTAATAATGATGATGATATCGCTGATGCTGCTGATGATGATGGCGATGACGATGACGATGCTGAAGATGCTGCTGATGATGATGCTGAGGCTGATGCTGCTGATGATGGCAATGGTGATGATGCTGCTGATCATGACGATGTGGATCATGACAATGATGATGATGATGATTATGATGATTATGATGATTCTGATTCTGATGAGGATGATGATGCTGACGATGATGCTGATGATGATGCTGATGCTGCTGCTGCTGATGATGATGATGCTGCTGATGATGACGATGATGATGACGAGGAGGAGGATGAGGAGGAGGAGGAGGGTGAGGAGGAGGAGGAAGAGGAGGAGGAGGAGGAGGAGGAGGAGGAGGAGGAGAGGCAGCAGCAGCAGGATTTCCTCATCCTTCTGCCAGGCCCGCTTGTCAGGGTCCGCGAGGCAGCGCGGTGATATCTTGGGCTGAAGCTTTGGTGCCGTTCTTCAGTGCGTCCGCGCTGCACTCTTCCTTCCCCCCCTCCTCTTCGCTGCCCTGACTAAGGCACAAAATTGCTGTGACGTCTGCGAGGCGGAACGAAACAGAACAAGCCAGACTTTGGCGACGTGGCCCCAGTAACAGCAGTCACATGTGAAAACCCGTCACAATAAGCCGCAAAGTGACAGGACGGCACCGTAGAGATGCTTCCCCTCCTCGTCTTCCCTTGTTCCTTTCTGCCCTGCATTTGCAAGAGACCACCCTGCTTTCCGTCCCAGGTCCCCGCGCCGGCCTGTCTTGGTCTGCTGGGGCCCGCGCTCCCGAAGGGGTGAGTGTTCTGCCAGAGAGGCGGGCCACGGAGCAGTCCGTCTCGGAAGACTGCCGCGACGGCAGACTCTTTCAGTGAGGAGGCCCGCCCATACGGGTACCATCGTACCATCCATCACTACGCCCCCCCCCCTCCCTCTCCCGCTCCCCCTCCTTTCCTCGCCCTCCTCCTCGCCCTCTTCCCTCTCCTCCTCCTCCCCCCCCCCCTCCTCCTCGCCTCCTCCTCGCCTCCTCCCCCCCCCCCTCCTCCTCCTCCTCCTCCTCGCCTCCTCCTCCTCCCCCCCCCCTCCTCGCCCTCTTCCCTGCTCCTGCCCTCTTGCTCCTGCTCTCTCTCTCTCCTCTCCCTCCCCCCCCCCGCCCCCGCTCGCTTCTCCCGGGGCGCTTCTCCTGGGGCTGCCTTCGCGGCTCCCTGCTCTCCCAGCTCTTCTCCTTGTTCTGTGGGCGCCCGCGGGATTCGAATCCCTGGTCGTGTAAGCACGAACTCTCCTTGGCGGGTTTTAGGCATCCGAGGCATAGGGGGAGGAGGGAGGACGAGGCAGGGAAGGAAGGTAACAGGATGGAGGAGGGAGGCGGGGGGAGGGAGCGAGGAGGAAGATGAGGAGGAGGAGGAGGAGGAGGAGGAGGGAGGGGAAGGGGGAGGGGGATGACACGAGTAAGCCCAGGTTTCGCTAACGATGCTGCAATACACCCTCCCGTCCCAGGCCCCCCCCTTCACAAGTACTCGAAAGTGTGCGGTTTCATTCGAGGAAGCACCCCCCGGAAAGATGAACGCCCTAGGAGCCTGCCATTCAGGCGAGAGCCCCGTATAGACACGGAGCCGCCTTACACAGTCTCAGCGAGTTTGAGGACCACGAATCGGCAGGGACAGGCAGGTAAACGAAGTGTCCAGCAAGGGCACCCGTTTTGACAAGGAGTCGTCGTCCATCATCGCAGGTTTTGCAGTGCTTTATTATGCACATAGGTGGCGCGAAGGCGAGAACCCTATTCCGAAAATGAGCCGCCCTCGATGTGTCCTGTCGCAAGCGTTCGTGGCGAGTCCGTGCGGCGCTGAGACGCGATGTCCATTTGAAAGGCGAGCCTGCTCGGCGCTGAGGCGAGAGATCAATCCTGTACAGGATTCGCCCTCAATCCTTATAAACAATGGAACTGTCAAGCTTCGGGGTCATACGTGGTTCGGAAGTTTCGGGCGACACCATACTGACCCGTCTGGTGATGCGACGGAGAGGTTTCTGAAAGGACACGGTATAGAGGAGGGGGAGATGGACGATGTCTGTGAGGAGGGGGAGGAGGAGGGGGTTGGTGCGGAGGAAGCGGGGAAGGAGGATGAAATGAAGAGCGAGGATGATGCTGATGAGGATGCTGATGTCGATGCAGCTGCTGCTGCTGATGCTGCTGCTGCTGATGATGATGATGCTGATGATGATGATGATGATGATGATGATGATGATGATGATGATGTAGAGATGCTGTTGTTGATGATGATGATGATGATGATTATTGCGGGGGGGCGGGCTGGGGTGGGGTGGTGATGGTGGTGGTCGTGTTAACGATGATGCTGCTGATGATGATGGTGATGGTGATGTCGATGATACTGATGCTGTTGCTGACAATTCTGATGATGCTGATGCTGATGCTGCTGATGATGCCGCTGATGATGATGATGATGATGATGATGATGATGGTGTGATGATGCGGATGATGGTTCTGCTGCTGCTGATGATGATGATGCTGAGGCTGATGCTGATGAGGATGATCCTGATGATGATGCTGATCACGATGATGATGACGATGATGCTGATGCTGCTGACGATGATTTTCACGATGATGCTGATGAGGATTATGATGCTGTTTTTTATTACGGGGGGGTGGCTGGGGTGGTGGTGGTGGTGGTCGTGTTAATGATCATGCTGCTTATGATGATGGTGATGATGATGATGCTGATTGTGGTGATGATGGTGATGATGAACATGATAATCATGCTGTTGCTGGTGATCATGATGATGCTGATGATGATGCTGGTGGGGTTGATGATGATGATGATGATGATGATGATACTGATGATGATGATGATGATGATGATGATGCTGATGATGATGATGACCACGAGGATGCTAATACGATGATGATGATGATGATGATGAGGAGGATGATGATGATGATGATGATGATGCTGACGATGATGATGATGATGATGATGATGATGATGATGATGATGATGATGCTGATGCTGATGATGACGATGATGATGATGATGATGATGATGATGATGATGATGATGACGATGATGAGGCTAATGGCTGCTGCTGATGATGATAATGATGCACAGGCTGATGCTGCTCAGGATGATGATGACGATGATGATGCTGATGCGGCTGATGCTGATTTTGTTGTTGTTGATGATGATGATGACGCCGATGATGATGATGCTGATGATGATGATTCTGATGACGATGCTGATGATGATGATGGTGCTGTTGTTGTTGCTGATGCTGATGATGCTGATGATGATGATGTCGATGCTGTTGATGATGATGATGATGATGATGATGATGATGATGATGATGATGATGATGGTGATGATGATGATGTTTATGCTGGTGATGACGGTGAGGATGCTGCTGATGATACTGATGATAATGAGGATGCTGATTCTGCTGATGCTGTTGCTGATGATGATGCTGCTGCTGATGATGATGATGATGCTGATGGTGGTGGTGATGATGATGATGATCATGATGATGCTGATGCCGATGATGACGATGCTGATGCCGTATTTGATGCTGATGCTGTGGATGATGATGATGATGCTGATGCTGCTGATGATGATGATGCTGTTAGTGATGCCGAAGACGATCATGATGCTGGTGATGATGATGATGCTTATTCTGTTGAGGCAGATGGTGATGGAGATGGTGATTGTGATGGTGATGATGATGCTGGTGATGCTCATGCTGATGATGATAGTGCTGATGGTACTGATGATGATGCTGCTGATGCTGATGATGCTGCTGATGCTGATGCTGATGCTGATGATGCTGATGATGATGATGATGATGCTGGTGCTGATTCTGATGCCGCTGCTAATGAGGATCTGGATGCTGTTGATGCTGGTTGTTGATGACGATGGTGATGATGATGCTGATGATGCTGCTGCGGATGATGTTGCTGCTGATGATCAGGCTGATTATGTTGCTGATGTTTCTGATGATGCTGATGATGCTGGTGATGATGCGGGTGCTGCTGCTGATGATGATGATGATGATGATGATGCTCATGATGATGATGATGATGATGATGATGATGATGATGAAGAAGATGGTGCTGCTGATGATGATGATGATGATGGTGATGATGATGATGATGATGATGATGATGATGATGATGATGATGATGTTGACGATGATGGTGATGATGCTGATACTGCTGCTGCCGATGACGATGTTAATGATGATGTCGATGCTGATGATTACTGTTATTTTGTCGATGTCGATGCTGGCACTGATGATGATGGTGTTGCTGGTGATGATGCTGATGATGCTGATGAGGATGATGCTCGGGCTGATGATGATACTGACGATGTTGATGCTGATGATGCTGCTCCGGATGATGCTGCTGCTGATGATCATGATCATGATCATGCTGATGATGATTATGATGATGATGATGATGATGATGATGATGATGATGATGATGATGATGATGATGATGCTGATGCTGATGGTGATGATGATTATGATGAATATGATGATTGTGATGTTGATGCTGATGCTGATGCGAGCTGGAAGAGGAAGGAGGAGGAGGAGGAGGTGGAGGAGTCGGGACATACGCCTCATCCTCCTCCACATCTGTTTCCCCCTCTCCGCTTCCGTGATCCCCCTCCCTCCCACTTCTCCCCCTCGCTCCTCTGCCTCCCTCCCCCATGTCCAATTTATCGTCGCGCTTCCTGTCCGCCCTTTCGTCTCCACTCCTCCGCGCACCCAGAGGAGTTCTTCGAGCTCGTCAAGGCAATTGGCGAATCCCGCTCGAAGCAGGAGGAGGACAAGATCATCGTAAATGAAATCGCGGTCCTGAAGCAGGCAGCCTATCCTACCATGGTGGCCGTCGTCGTTGTGGCGCTGGTTGTTGTGGTGGTGTGGTGGTCGTTGTAGTCGTTGTTGTTGGCCTCATGGTCGTCGTGGTCGCGTGGTTGTCGTGGTGTTGGTGTTGTTGGCGGTGGTGGTGGTCCTCCTCTTTTCCTTCTCATGGTTGCTACCTTTCCTCCTCTCTTCGTCCTCCCTCCTTCCCTCCCTTTCTTCTTCCTCCTTTCCTTTGGTTCTCCTTTCCTCCTCTTCCTCCTCCTCCAACTCCCCCTGGGTGTACTTCAATGTATTCGCTTGGCGGCTTTTTGGTTTTCGCTTCGAGGGGCATACTTCGGCTGTTGCCAGGTTCCGCTGTCGTGCTCAGGCTGTCTGCGAGGCGGGCTGGGCGCCCGCGGCTTCCGTGCAAGTCGTGGCACTCGTCTGGATTCCCCGCCGTCCTCGTAGCCGACAAAGGAGCATCGCCCGCTGCGGCGGGGTTGGCTTCGGGTGGCCGTTGACGTATCGCTTGCTGGAAATGTGGTGCACGGAGTCACTGCCGCAAGTGTCGGCCTGGTCTTTCCTTTTCACTGTCGTCGCGGGGGTGGTGCTACTGGTGAACTTCGTCCTCGCTACTTCAGAGGCAAGATGGCATCTTTCTCGCGGTCGCTTGCGGTCTACGTGGCGGTTAGGAATATTGACTACGTCTTGTAGCTGCCCCTCTCCTCTCCTCTCCTCTCCTCTCCTCTCCTCTCCTCTCCTCTCCTCTCCTCACCTCTCCTCTCCTCTCCTCTCCTCTCCCCCCACCTTCCCTCTTCCTCCTCCCCCCCTGACTCAAATAGGGTGCTCTGCCGCCGTTTGGCTTAAGCGCGGACGCGTACTAAACGTGTATTGATGAGTGAAAAGCCTGCTATACACCAAATTGCGCACAGAACGAGGTCGTGTGCCGGTTAAGCGTCAGAAGGAAGTAAATCACGTCGACGACTTTGGTGACGACTTTTCTGGGCTTGGCGCGGAAGGGCAGCTCGCCTGGCTGTTCCCGGGCGCCGCTCTCGAACGCGCCTGGGGGCCCCGCAGTAGGTGGGCACTTGCCCGAATCGTGTGCGGCAGGGGCCATAGTTGGCTACCGTGCAGCGCCCCCGGCGTGTACCTACCAAGCCACAACAGCAGAACGTGCCCTGGCCACGGTCTGAGCCGTGGGGCCCAGCGCGAACCTATGAGAGCTGTGCGGCGGGGTTGACCGCGACTCGCAGATCGCCATTCGACGGCAACTCGAGACTGGCGACAATTTCGACCTGACAGTTGGCTGTGATCGGCGCGAGCCCACCGTCCAAAAAGTGCTTCCTACAGCGCCACAGCGTACTGGTGGTGGTCATGGCGCCGTCGCGTCGCAGTAGCGGTCTGCCCAGTGGCCTCAGCTACCGCATTAACCGCGAGCTCACCCCGCACGAGGAAGATGCGCCGCGCGTCTCCTTCTGAGGACAGGTTGCGATGGCGCAGATACGCGAGGGGGCGATGCTTCACTGTCGAACAACCGAGCCCCCCAACGTGGCTCAGTGCAGCAACGCTGTGGGGACAGGTATCCACGCATCCTTGCGTGGAGGCGGCTGTATTCGACGCATGCTGTGCTTCCCTGCCAAGAAGCCGTCGCTGGTCACTGCCAGCTCGCCACATCTGCTCGCGTCCTTCGGGGGTCTGAGGTGCAGCGGAAACCGTAACCGCGACGTCAACTGACGACGCAGCCAACGCGCCAAGACACTACAGGTATGACCCTGGCGCTTAGCTGAGCGCGTGGTGCAAGGCATCGTCGCGCTCGAAGCCGCGGTGGGAAGCTCAGCCACCCTGATGACCGAGCTCCACACGGCCACGGGAGCAAGCATCAGCCCTGAGTCTCTCCAGGAGTTGAAGGTGCCGAAGCACCGCTGGCGCCGGCGCCAGCACTGGCAATCATGCCAGCGCCGGCAGGAAAGTCGCGAGCCCGACAGGGAGCGTCTGGGACAGCCTCGGGCACGCAGCCGCCGTCGCGCAGCCTTCCCGCGGGCGAGGCAGCCCTAGGGCCACCCGCCAGCAAGAGCTGCCCTCGCTGGCCGGCGCCGAGGTCGCCGCGCTCCCCGTCGCCGCGGGTCGAGCGCGTGCTGGCCACGCCTCCGCGGCGCTCCCCGTCGAGGTCCCCGTTGCGTCCTCTCGAGCAACAGTGGCGCTGGGGCCGGGAGATGGCGTGCGGCAGCGACGCAGCCCGCGGCTCAGGGTGGCGACCGTCACTCCCGCGCGCGTGGTGGCGGCGCGCTGGTAGCGCGGCGCCGATCTGCCCGCGCGGGCAAGCAGCAGTCGCGACAGGCAAGGGCAAGGGCAAGAACGAGAGCAAGGACCATATCAGGCCCGACGGCGACGAGCCCAAGAAAAAAGGTTCGCCGCGGGGGCGAGAAGGTCAAGCGCCCGCGCGCGGCCGCGGCCGCGGCGCGCGCGGCAGCCGGCGGCGACGACCGCCAGTCCTCGCCAGGCAGTGATGCCCCACGCGCGTGCAGCGAGGAGGTGGAGATGCAGTGGGGCCGCGGCGGCTCCCGGCCTCAGGACGACTGAGGTGGCGATCCCGAGGCGATGGTGCAGAAAGGGAGTGCGCATTCCTCGTGGTCATCCTCCATCCCCCACCTTCTCCATCGTGCCGGGTCAGGGCGTCGTCGCATTTCAATCTCGGCTCCCCACCAGGCCCTGGGGCCACCTGCCATCCCTGATTCTCGCGACATGCTTCCAGACTCTGTTGTCTGCGGCCCAGAGTCACCAAAAAGCGCGGAAATGGTCTGACCGAACTCGCACCGCGTCAATTCGTGTGAGTTCTTCTAGTGTCGCCCGTAAGAGCGCGAGCGAGCTCCCCGACAGGGGCGAGCCCGCCTCCCGCCATAGTGCGCGCAGTCAGGCCAGGCAGCGACGGGGTATTCCTGCTGAGTCTAGAGTGTGCCTGGTGTTGGACAGTTCTGGTTCTGTTTCCTCCGGTCCTGCGTCTCCGCCAGAGTTGTTCGATCTCCTGCACAATCCCGACTCAAATCGGATGTTCTGCCGCCGTTTGGCTTAAGCGCTGGCGCGTTGAAAGTATTATTCCCCAATCAGAGCTTGCCTCTGTAGGGGTCCTAGCGGATTCATATGGTTAGGTTAGATTCGCCGCCGATTTTCGCCGCACGCCCGGGTGCCCGGGTGCCCGGGGGGTGCCCAGGTGCCCGGGCGTGCCCGGGGGTGCCCAGGTGCACTGGGGTGCCCTATAGCCCTATAGCCCTATAGCCCTATAGCCCAATAGCCCTGTAGCCCTATAGCCCTGCAGCTCTATAGCTCTATAGCCCTATAGCCCCATAGTTCAGTAGCCCTATAGCCCTATAGCCGTATAGCCCTATAGCTCTATAGCCCTATAGCCCTATACCCTATAGCCCTATAGCCCTCCCTATAGCCCTGTAGCTATATTACCCTATAGCCCTATAGCCCTATATCCCATATAGCCCCATAGCTCTACAGCCCTAAAGATTTTGATTTGGGTTTTTCTCCGGTATCTTTGATGAGTGAAAAGCCCTCCATCTCTTATTGCCGCAATGCCTTCTTTCGTCAAGTTTCCAGCCCACGCATTTCTAGTCCCTGCTCCCCTTCTCCTCCTGCGCTTCCTGGCGATCTTCCCTTCCGCGCCACCCCCAGACGTCATGGCTGGCCCCGCGCCCCTGGAGGGCCTCTTGGCGATGGCGCCCCCTCCCACCCTTCCCCGTCCCCTCCCTTGTCCTGCCCCTCTCTCCGTGACCTGTCCCCTCCAGAGCCTTTCCTCCTCCCGTTTCCTTCTCCCATTTACCCCTTCCCCCCTCCCCTTTCCCAATCCCCGTCCCTGCCCCCCCCCCCCCCCTCCCGACCCCCGATGCCCCCCTTCCCCTCCGACGTCGCCTGTGCCGCCGCAGCACCTGAGCCAGCCGGCTATCCCGCCGAAGAAGATGAAGGAGCGCAGGCCCTTGAGGTGTAAGTTGTGGGTGTCGGCCCGCGTACCCCTGCGGCGCCGATGTTTTGCTTTCGTGGCGTGCGCCCCTGGGGATCTCGACTCTTTCCCCAAGGTAGGCTTTGAATCCCAAGCAATTCTTATACGGCCCCTGGGCCAGGTGGGCCCTCAGGTTCCGACGCGGCGGACAAATTGCAACAGCCTGAAGAATCACGACCAGAGTCCTGGACCCCGTCTTTTTCCTCTCCATCCTTCGAGCCTGGATCGATCTGTCAAGGTCCCAGGCCCCGAAATCAGGCGAAATCGCCAGGCTCGGCCAAAAATGAGACGCCGGGGTCTCGGGTGGAAGCGCGGCAAAGCCGTCTGTCGTTCTTTGTTCGCGATGCCCCCGGGTCTGCGGGCGATGCGTGGGCGGCCAAGCCCTTGGGTCCCTTCCAGAACACCAGGCCGCAACTCAGAGCTCGGGGGAGCTCGCTGGCGGGCCTCGGAGGCTCCCCATGAACCACTCGCGTCGCGAACAAACTGCAACGGAAGATTTTGTCTAGATGTTTTTTTTCTACAGACCAGTGGTTTTTGACCCCCCCACCCAGTGCACTTGGAGTGTTTTTCAATTCGGGTGCCCTTCCTGGGGCTCGCAAATTGTTTTTTACTAGGAGGGTGTCCAGGCTCAGACTGCGCCCCTGGCCCCCCCAACTACAGCACCAACGGCTCCCGCTTGATATCTCCGGCATGTTCATTATTCAACATCGCGCTCTCGCGCGGGAGTTCGTCACGATTTATCCAGGCATCACGCGCTCGCGTGGGACTTCTTCGCAAGTTATTGAGACAACGCGCCTTCGACACTCAGGAATCACGCTCTCGCTTTGGGCTTCCTACGCGATTTATTTGGGAATCGCGCTATCCCTCAAGACTTCGTCGCGATTCATGTCGCACTGATGCTTCAGTGACCCGCCCGCTCGACTGGGCCGCCTGGGCCCGCCTTTTCGACCCGCCTGTCTGGTTCTGCCACTTGTTCTGTGCTCCTAACTCTTCACCCCCATCCTGCTAATCTCTCTAGTGCTTCATCCTTCTCACTCTCCATTGTCCCTTCCTTCCACCCTCCCCCTCTTTCCATGTTTCATGGGCTGCACAAAATACACGTGGCAGGTAAGGAAGACATATATATATATATATATATATATATATATATACACCCTAGGGGGGGTGAGATTGAAGATGTAGAGGGCGGGTATCGAGGGTTTGGGATCGGAGGTTGAGGGGTGAGATCGCAGTGGAACGGAGAGCCCCCCACGGGGAAATCGGTTTCGGTTTCGTGTCGTGCATGCGAGCGGGGCGAAGCTGCGTGGGCGCGCGAGAGGAAGGATCCCGCCGTCGTTAGAGCGATTGGGATGTCTCGCGGTGTCCCCACGGTGTTTCGCAGTGCCTCGCCGTGGGCGTGCGAGGGTACTGATCCCGCTGTCCCTAGGGCGATTTGGATGCAAAAGTCCTGCCCTCCAGTGTGCGCGCGTTGGCTCGGGGTGTCCCGCCGTGGTGTCCCGCGTTGTCCCCATGGTGTCCCGCAGTGTCTCCCCGTGGTGTCCTGATCGTGTCTCGTGGTGTCCCTTGGTGTCCCTTGGTGTCCCTTGGTGTCCCGTGGTCTCCCCTGGTGTCCCGGTGGTGTCCCGCGGTGTCCGGTAGTGTCCAGTGGTGTCCCGCGGTGTCCCGCGGTGTCCTGCCGTGGTGTTCCCATGGTGTTCCGATCGATCGTGAGATCGATAGTGAGATCGATAACGACCGAGATGTGGTGAGATCGGTGGTGATATCGATAGTTGGACCGATAGTGAGGTCGATGGTGAGATCGGTAATTGCATCGATCGTGCGAGCGGCAGTGACATCGACCGTGGTTCGACCACACCCATCACAGTTGCCAGCAGTTGGTTCTTTCCCCGCCCTCTAATCTTCTCACCCGAAGGGTGGTCGTATAGGTATACGTGTTCAATGGTACGCGGGGGGATAAGAGCGAACAGTCTTACAATGACTGTCATGGCTGCTATTTCTGGGCTTCCAGGTCTGCCCCTGCCAGGCTTCGGGGCCATCACAGACGACTCGGACGAAAAGCTGGTCCCCAGGAAGGGGCCCGTCCAGACCTCCTTGGGGGTCCACGTTGCATTGGAGGCCGACCACAATAAACCTTCCACCAGAAACCCGACCCTGAGACCCCAGGACGTCCATGGATTTTCGGTGTGGGAGCGTCACGCGCTCCATTGCAAAACCATCGAATCCTCAGAAACCCAGGGCACCCTGGAGGCAAGCAGGGTGTGCCTCTTGGCATGGGCCTCCACTGCATGAGCAGATCCTCTGGTCAAGGGGGTCCTGCCCCGCGGGGGGGCACCTCCGGGGGCCTCGCCCGGTGCCGCCTTCGGGGGGCCAGGCGGAGGCACCTGGCTTGGCTGCTCGTCCCGGGAGCCTGCCTGGGGCCCCACCCTCGGGGGATGCCAGAGGTGCGGGAGCCCCACGTGGGAAACGTGACGCCCTCCGCCCCGCTCCTCCTCCTCCTCCTCCTCCTCCTTCTCCTCCTCGTCCTCCTCCTCGTCCCCTCCTCCTCCTCCTCCTCCTCCTCCTCCTCCTCCTCCTCCTCCTCCTCCTCGTCTCCTCCTCCTCCTCCTCCTCCTCCTCCTCCTCCTCTCCCTCCTCCTCGTCTCCTCTCCTCCCTCCTCCTCCTTCCTCTTCTCCTCCTCCTCCTCCTCCTCCTCGCCTCCTCCTCCTCCTCCTCCCTCCTCCTCCTCCTCCTCCTCCTCCTCCTCCTCCTCCTCTCCTCTTCTCCTCCCTCCTCCTCCTCCTCCTCCTCCTCCTCCTCCTCCTCCTCCCCCTCCCCCTCCTCCTCCTCCTCTTCCTCCTCCTCCTCCTGCTCCTCCTCCTCCCCTCCTCCCCTCCCTCCTCCTTCCTCCTCCTCCTCCCCTCCTCCTCCTCCTCCTCCTCCTCCTGCTCCTCCTCCTCCCCCCCCCCTCCTCACCTCTGGCCCAAGGCGCCCACAGTTTTATTCAACTTTGGACCCCCTGGGGCCCTCTGGGCCTCGCGAGAGGTGCTCCGGAGGCCGTGGGGGCCTGCTCGGACATCCTGGGGACATCCTGGGCCAGGGGCACTTCTGGCAGCACCCGACACCCAGCGGATCTGCTCGGCTGTGCCGTGGGGACACGCATCAAGAAACTATATGCTTTTCGTCAGGGCAGCCTCGGTTTCTTCGCTTCGCGCGCTGCGCGGCGGCTTCCCGCGGCCGTCAAAGGAGCTGCTCCCTTCAGCATGCTCGGTTTTTCCCTCAGGTGCACCTCGCGCGCGGGTTTTCAGGGCTGGAGTTCTTGCGAGGATCTCTTGCGGCCGCGCCCGCACTGTAGTTCAGCTCTAGCTCGACTGCAGCTCGACTGCAGTTTGACTCAAGCTCGACTCGAGGTCGGCTCAAGGCGACGGACGCTCGACGCAGCATCGGCGCACGAGTGTGGCGAGCGTCTCCAGGAGGGTCCCCAGTTCGAGCATCCTGAGACTCGACGCAGCGAACCGACTGCAACGTCGCGAGAAATCACGGCCGTACGGCAGGTTCGCGTCGTGTCGACCAGCGGCGACCCCGCCGCGGGCGTTCCAAGGGTGAACGCCGCCAGTGGCCCAGAATCGGCCAACATGGAAGGATCGGGCGATCGGAACGCCGCCGATCGTTCAAGGTTGAACGATCCACGCGGTGTGAGAAACCAGCGCCAGGCTCGTCACGACACGAACCTGCCGCAGCCCCAGACCCCATCGTCCTGCGCCCTCTTCGAGCTCGCGCATCGACCCGCGACGGCCCCTCGGGCCCCCGAAGACCGGGCGAAGACGCCGGGCTCGAGACACAAGGAGACGCCATGGCCTCAGGGTCTGTCCGGTGGTCCTCAGAGGTCTCGGGTGGCCTTGGGAGGCGCTCGGCTCTCGGAGCCCCGGAGGCCCGCGGAGATTGGCGTGGTTGTGGGCGGTCTGCGGTGCCTCTCGGGGGCTCTCGGAAGTTCTGCTCGGAGACTCGAGGGCGTCGGAAGCCACGGCTCCTCTGGGGCCTCCAGTTTCCGTTTGGCTGTGGGCCTCCGAAGGTCGGGGGCCCTCCAGCCGTGCGCCGAACACACCGTGTGCTGGGTCAGAGGGGATCCGAGGCCATTCCCCCCTCAACGCTGCTCCTGAGACCCTCGGCGCGCATGGAGGAGGAGGAGGAGGAGGAGGAGGAGGAGGAGGAGGAGGAGGAAGGGAGGAGGAGGAGGAGGAGGAGGAGGAGGAGAGAGGAGGAGGAGGAGGAGGAGGAGGAGGAGGAGGGAGGAGGAGGGAGGAGGAGGAGGAGGAGGGAGGAGGAGCGAAGGAGGAGAGGAGGAGGAGGAGGAGGAGGAGGATGAGGAGGAGGAGGAGGAGGAGGAGGAGGAGGAGGAGGAGGAGGAGGAGGAGGAGGAGGAGGAGGAGGAGCTGTCTGCTCTTGAGGCTACTCCCCCCTCAACGCTGCTCCTGAGACCCTCTGCTCGCATTAGCTCATTCACGCCTGCTGGCGCGGAGGGGGGGTGGGCGGCGGCTCGCGTGTCCTGCAGGAGTACATGATCCGCGCCGTCTACGCCGAGATGCTCGGGCACGACGCGGGGTTCGCCTACATCCACGCGGCCGCGCCCCGCTCCCCCCGGGAGCCTCGGGGAGCCCTCGGGGGAGCCCCAGGGAGCCGGAAGAGGACGCCGAGGAGGGAGTGCACGAGCGGGGAGGAGGGTCAGAGGAGGAC
Source organism: Prorocentrum cordatum (assembly GCA_963575745.1). NCBI lineage: Eukaryota > Dinophyceae > Prorocentrales > Prorocentraceae > Prorocentrum > Prorocentrum cordatum. Next base: position 34,925 of record CAUYUJ010008318.1, read on the forward strand.
AGGGTGCCGACACCGCCTCCACTGCTCCTTGGCTTTGGTTTTTTTTTGGGGGGGGGGGGCCTTCTGGGAGGCCCTCGTCACCACCGCTGGATTCGCTTCGAAATGCTGGTCAGAACGAGCCCCGGGAGAGGTCCAGGGAGCAGGGGCACCAGTGCCTTTCTGGTTTCCCCAGACGAGGTGGATGTCGTGGGCGCGAACATATGCGTATCCAGGGCCTCGGCCAGATGCCTGGGCCGTGACCCCGCGGATGCGGGGCGTTTTTTCGCGCATGCCCCGCGCGGATCGTGTCCGTGCGACCGCGCATCCGCGCGATCGCGCCCCGAAATCCAGACCGCGAGGGCGCGGATATGGATACGTTCGCGACTCGTGAAGCCAGAGGAGGACGGCGAGGAGGGAGAGCGAGCGAGCGGGGAGGATGAGGTGGAGGGAGGTGGGAGGCGGCTGGGGCTCTGTGCTGGCCCAGTACTGGGTCCGGCCAGCAGGCACGGGGGGAAGGGGGCCTCTCTCGTCCTGTCTGGACCTCCCGGGGGCTTCTCGTCGCCGCGGCGGTGGTGGGTGGAGGAGGAGGAGCAGGGATGACGAGCAAGGTGCGGCTATGGGCTGCGCGCGTACAGCCACCCCAGGTAGCTCTGGCTGGCCTCAACTCGGAGCGTGAATTACCTACCCCGCTTTCGCTTCCAGGCAAAAGCAGGTCATACCACGCGCCTCCTCGTCAAGTCGCCTGACCAGTACAGGCCGTAGTTTGGCATCTTTTGGTATCTCTTGGAAGCGAGGGTGGTCAAAAGCGAGGTAGGTTTGTTCGCCCCCTATCAACAGGCCCCCCGATCAGTCCCAGCGAGCTGAGGCAGGGAGGCCGCCCTGGACTGCTCGGGGGGCCTGCTGCGGCCGGCTGTGACTGCGCGGGGGTCCTGTTGAGGCCAGCCGGCCAGGATTGGGGGTGCTGTCTATGCGCAGCCCGGCCCCCTTGATCTCCCTGTCGGTTTCGTTTCCCCTCCCTGCTGCTGCTGCTACTCCTCCGTGCGGTTCGGAGGGTATCGAAGTCCTCGCAGCCTGGCCCTGCACGCCGCCATGTCTAGGCGCGTCGGCCACCGCCACCTGTCGCTGCCGCCGTCGCCCGCTTCGGTGGCCCTGACGAGGGTGTGGCGGCGGCAGTGGCAGTGTCGAGGCGCGCCCGGAGTCCAGCAAGGCGTGAGGGTGCGAACCCGATGTGTCTGGCTGGTGCTCTGGGGGGCCCGTGCTCAGGGGAGGCTGCAGCACCCCTCAGCGATGCGCTGTCAGAGCCAAGCCTGCGGGGTGGGCCCCTTCCCATATGCCTCTCTGCGCGTCAGCCGTGGCTTCTTCTCCAGCTGCGGGTGCTTTGTGGAGCGCCCTCGGGCCAGCTCCCCCGACTCGGTTTTCCGCTCGCACGGGCGCCCCTTCCCTGCTCCTGTTCTCGTCCCTCTGCCTCTCCCGCTCCCTGCCTGCCCCCCCTCCCACCTTGAATTTTCCTCCATCGCCTCTTCCGTTTCTCGCCCTCCTCCCCCCGGTCTCTACTTCACGCTCGCTCCCCCCTTCCCTTCCGCCTTCCCTCTCGCCCTTCCTCCCCCCATTTTGCCCTTCATCCTTTCCCGTTCCCCATAAAATCCTTTCCCCACTACCTGCTCCTTGCCCCCTCCTTTCTCCTCTCTTCTTGCTGCTTTTGTCCTCGCTCCTCTTTCCTCCCGCTCTCTCCTCACCTCTCCCCCTTCGTCGTCGTCGTCCGTCGCCGTCGTTGCCGTCGTCCGTCGTCCGTCGTCTGTCGTCCGTCTCCGCGCGTCGTGCGTCGTGTGTCGTCCGTCGTTCGTCGTTGTCGTCTTCGTCGTCGTCTCGTCGTGCTCCTCGTCGCCGTCGCCGCCGCGGCCACTGTCGCCGTCGCCGTGGCCGCGGCCGCTGTCGCCTCCGTTGTCGCCGTCTCCGCCGCCGTCTCCGTCGCCGCCGCCGTCGTCGTCGTGTGTCGGCGGCGGCGGCCGCGGCGGCGGCGGCGGCGGCGGCGGCGGCGGCGGCGGCGGCGGCGGCGTCGTCGTCGTCGTCGTCGTCGTCGTCGTCGTCGTCGTCGTCGGCGGCGTCAGGTCAAGCTGACGCACGAGAAGAACCTGCTTGCGAAGAGGAGCGCCCCCCCCCCGTTGGCGCCCGCGGCGGGCGCTCCCAGACAGCCCCCTCGCGCCCAGCCGGCGCCCCCGCGGGACAGCCGCGGGACAGCCCGCCGGACCGTCCGCCGGCAGCCCGCGGGACGAGCCACGCGGGACCGCGGGAAAGCTGCAGGGCAGCCCGCGGGACGGCCGAGGGGACGGCCCCTCCTTGGGGCTTCTTGGGGCCGTCTTGGGGCCGTCTTGGGGCCCTCTTGGGGCCGTCTTGGGGCCCTCTTGGGGCCCTCTGGGGGCCCTCTTGGGGCCCTCTTGGGGCCCCCTTTGGGCGAGCCGCCGACCAGCAGGACGGCCCGCGGGGCAGCCACGGGACCGCCCACGGGACCCGTGCAGGGCAGCCGCGGAGCAGGCCCGCGGGACCAGCGCGGGGCGCCGGAGCGTGGAGCCTTTTGCCCAGGCTGGCCCTGGCCTCGGCCGCCACATCGCTCCTCCTCCTCCTCCTCCTCCTCCTCCTCCTCCTCTTCCTCCTCTCCTGCTCCTCCTCCTCTTCCTCCTCCTCCTCCTCCTCATTTTCCTCCTCCTGCTCCTCCTCCTCCTCCTCCTTTTCTTCCTCCTCCTCCTCCTCCTGCTCCTCCTCCTCGTCTCGCCCTCGCGCAGCTTCTCCTCGCCCGCGCGCGCGGCACGAGCCGCGGCAGGAGCGCGTCTTCTGGCGGGGGCCACCTATCGGAGGTTCAGCCGTCGGGGATCGGCACGGATGCTGAAGGCATTCTACGCCGTGGCCCCCCCCCTTTCTTCCCCCTCCTCCTCCTCTTTCTCCTCCTCATCCTCCTCTTCTTCCTCCTCTTCCTCCTCCTCCTTTCTTCCTTCCTCCTTCCTCCTCCTCGACCGCGCCCCGGCGGACCCCCCCGCCGTCCAAATCGACAGGACCAGGCTCCCCAGGGAGGGGTTTGGGGAGGGGGAAGCATTTCACACGCCGATGAACCCCAAGGGGTCGGCGGGTTTTGTGTTATTTTTTTTTTAGCAGGTGATTATTGAGCTGGCTTGAGCTCGCCTGCGCTGTCTGGGATCTGTGCCCAGTGCTCCCTTGTCATCTATCGGTTTCTGCTGGTTGAGCTCGCCTGTGCTGTCTTTGTGCCTGGGAGTTGATTCGTCGAACTTCGGCTCTTCAGGTCAGTAGTGCGGCCTGGATACTGTCGCTTCTTTCCCCATCCTGCTCTTACGAGGACTCTTGTTACTTCTTTCATCGCGCTGGAGAACCCCAACTCATCCTCCGCAGTGTCCGCCAGCCCAGTGGCACCGAGATTCGGTGGAGGCACAGATTGCTGCTGCGGCATCTTGCGGACAGGGGGCGGACCAGGTGTCGGCGAGCGGTTCTGGCCATGGGCTCGCCATGGGTTTGCCCTCTCCGCCCGAGGCCAGCTTGCAGAGGCCAGAGGCCCAGACCCGGCAGCTAGCTACGACCGGTCGCCCAGGCAGGCAAACCGCTCGGGACATGCCTGCAATCTGGCGTGAACGGGCCCGTGCAACACTCACTGGCGCTTCCCCCGTGGAGTGCTCAAGCCAACGCCGCGCTCGAGACATCCTCGCAATCTGCTTGGGACGCAGGGCCGTCTGCGCCACCAAGCAGGCAAACCGCTCGAGACATCCACGCAATCTGGGCGCGAACAGCCACCCCCTTGCCAGCGGTACAGCGCTCACGGCAGTCGGCGAAAGAAGGCCTCACCACGGGCGGCAGTGGGGCGTCCCACGAGCCTGGTCGCGCTCGTTCGCGCCCGTTCTGCCTCCTCCTCTCAGGAGCGGAAAAAACACACAGACACAATTAATCGTCGACTCCCAGGAAAATATGGGAAAATATGGGAATTGGGCGGGAAGACAGAAACCCAGAAAATATGGAAAAATAAGGGGAATCATTTTATTTGCGTGTGTTTGTTTGTGTGTCCTTGGGCCCCTGGATCATCTCCCTCCCCGTCCTCGGCCTGCACCTCCTCGGACAAAAAAACAGCGTCGCTCTGAGGTGCGTCCAGCCTCGGCGACGACGAGGGCCCCCGAAGACAGGACAGCTTCGGACCTCGACCCTCGCCCAGGGGCCCGGCACCTTGCCACTATCTCGCCCCCTTGTTTGATACCCCTTCCCCGGGGCTCAGCGAGCGAAGAACGGTATAACATAAACTTTTTCGCCGTCGGGGACACCTGCCCCTGGGCGGCTGGAAAGTTTATACCCCTACGGTGCCACCGTAAGGGTATAAACTTTCCAGCCGCCCTGGGACAGGCGCCCCCGACAGCGACAAAGTTTATCTTATACCGTTCTTCGCACGTCAAGGGGCCTCCGAGAGGACTCTGGTCGGCCCAAGAGGCCTCCAAGACGGCCTCGGGCACTCCCAGGACCGCCCATACGAGGAACCGACGCGAGCCGAAGACGGCCCAAGAGGGCACCAAGGAGCGCTCCGGAGGGCCGCAGCTCGGCTCGAGAGGTGCCCGGGCCACCCCCAGGAGCGGAGCCCCCCGGCGCGCGCCCCGAGAGATGCCTGGAGCCAACGCACACTGCTGCTCCTGAGGTGTCCGAGGCATTCTCGTGCTCTCCGCTCTGCGTGGCCTCCGGCCGCCCAGGACGGCTCCAAGACGGCACAAGGTGGGCCCAGGACGGCCTCGGCACGGCCCTGAGAGGGCCCCGAGCCCCCAAGAGGGTTCCAGGACGGCCCCCCGAAGAGGCCCAAGACCGCATCTCCAGCAGGCGTCCGTCGAAGGGGCTCACAGAATTCCGACGGACGGCTGGAGGTGGCTCGAAAGCTCTATTGATCTTCCTGCAAGTGCTCCGTCTTTTCGTATTTCCTCGATCTTCCTCTGTCTTTCTTCGATTTTCCTGCAAGCGCTCCGCCATCCGGCGTGACAGTGCGTGCATTATTTATCAAGGCAGTGCAGTTTTTGTTCCGTCCTTCGTCATTCCTCGCCCTTTCCGCACGTGCTCGGCCATACAGGCCGTGAACATGTGACCACATCCAAAGACCAGCAAGATGCGGCTTCGACAATTCATCAGATAGCCAGTCAAAAGAGTCAATGCCCCAAGGGACACCTTGGGGCATTGACTCTTGCTCCCCTCAAGGCCAAAGACACCTGCTCCCCTCAAGGCAGCGCCTAAATTGTCCCAAGGCCAGTCCAAGGAAGCCCTGCGACGTTCATAACCAGCCTGAGACGGTCTCAACCCTTCTCCGACAGCGAGTCGCCCGCGAACCCCGTCTTCTGTGTCATCCTTGTGCCATGGGCTGGGCTAGAACCAGAGCGCGCGCGAAGCGCGCGCGCGCGTGGAACTAATATTTTTATGTTTGTGTGTATATATATATATATAGATAGACGGGACATCCACGGGTTAACCGCGGGGCAACCGCGGGACAACCACGGGACAACTGCGGGACCACCACGGGACACCGGACAACCATGGGACCACCACGGACCAGCCACGTGACAAGCACGGGACAGCCCACCGCACCACCGCCCGCGCCAGCACCCTCCATCGCGCCCCGCCGCCCTCCACCCACCGCCCTCCGCCCTCCACCCTCTGCCCTGCACCACCCGGCACCCACCCTCCGCCCTCCCTCCGCAGCGCTCTGCACTCCAATTCCCTCCTCCCTCCGCCCTCCTCCCTCCGCCTGCTGCCCTCTGCCTGCTCCCCCTCTCGCCCTCGTCCCGCCTCCTCCGTTACCGTCGACCTCGTGCCTCTACTAGTCTGTGTGGGCGCGCGCGAGGCCAACTCAGAAGCCCAAGATCCCCCGTTACCGTCCCCGCCTGGATCCAGTTCGATCTGATCGATCCCGTTCGACGTCGACTCCGGCCAGCTCTGCCCGCTTCGATCTCGATGCCCCGTCCATCCGACGTGGCCCGATGCTCGCGTGGCGCTGCTGTGCATCCTGGCCCGGTCGACTCGATTCGAGCTCGCTCCCGTGCCGATGCGGCCCCATTCGAGGCGTGTCCCGATCCGATCCGACCCGATCT
>CAUYUJ010008319.1:5000-10000 GCA_963575745.1 Prorocentrum cordatum
GAGGGAGAGAGGATGACCCCGAGCCCACAAGGCTACGGATGTCCACGGAGCACTGCGCCTGCCCCAGCCCAGCCCAGACCCAGCCCTCCCAGCCCCATCCAACCCAGCCACGCGAGGTCCGGGAGGGAGGGACAGGGGAGGGAGAGAGGGAGGGACAGGGGAGGGAGGGAGGGAGGGGAGGGACAGGGGAGGGAGGGAAGGGAGAACGAGACACCACATCGGCGGCAAGGACGGACTGCAGTCTGGGCCCCAGGACCCGCGGGGAAGCCAGAGTCGAGGCCGAAGCACCCAAGCACGGCCAGCAGCCGCCAGGCCAGGCCCTGCCCGGGGCAGACTCCACAGCCAGGCACAGCGGTGGCGCCAGCGCCGGCGTCGACGCGGAGCCTCGCGCCCAGCCCGGCCCAGGCCCAGCCCACCCACCCAGAGATCCGACGTCGTGATTTGTTCAATACGCGGTCCCCCGAAGTCTCGACCCATTCCCCAGGACCGGTTTCTCATCCTGAGTCGTTTTTTGACGGTCCCGGGGCCCAGCGAGGGCCCCTAGAGGCCGAAAATCGAGAAAAACATTCGTCTTGACTTTTTCAATACGTTGGAGTTCTGGGCAGGGGAGAGGGGAAAGCCTGGAGGGAAGGAGGGAGCGTCGGGGACCGGCGCCCAGACGACTCCCGCACGGAGGGCCGAGCCCGAAGCAGGCGGCACGCCCAGCCTCCCGCAGAGCCTCCGACGACACCAGAGGAGCTCAGCTCCGAAGGCCTCCGAGGGCCCCGCGGACCTCAGAGGGCATCCAGGGGCCTCCGAGGGCTCCGGAGGCCTCCGAGCCCTCCGGGGATCTTCTGGGGACCTCCAGGGACCGCCCAGGACCTCCGCCGGGGACCTCCGAGCCCGAAGGCCTCCGAGGGCCCCCGAGGGCCGCCGAGGGCTCCGAGGAGCTCAGAACGCATCCCAGGGCCCGCCGCAGGCCTCCAAAAGGGCCGCCGAAGCACCCGAAGGCCTCCGGAAGCCGAGCCACGCCGAGCCCACCAGCGGAGCTCCCGAGGCCGACGCGGGGAAGGGCCCGACACGCCCAGGGGTCCCCGCACCCGCTCCGCGCACGTGGGCGCTTGGGCGGAGCCGCGCACCCAGCCCGGCTCAAGCCCAGAGCACCCAGCTCCACCCAACTTCGCGCCCAGGGCCTGCCTCTGTCGGCCCCCTGTGCCCTCCCTCCCCTGCTCACCTCCTCTTCCCCGCTTCTTGCCGCTCTCTCGCCTCCGGCGGACGCGCGAGCCCCCAACGGGCCGGCCGGAGGCTCAGGCCCACCCGGCCGCACACCTGTCTCCTCCGCCTTGCGGCTCTCTGCCTGCTCTCTCTCTCCCCCCTCCTCCCCTCCCCCCGCCTTCAACGGCAGCCTCCCTCCTCTCTCCCTCCTCTCCTTTCCTCTCCCCCTCCCTCCTCTCCCCCTCCTCTCCCCCCCCCTCCACCTCGAGCCCCCCTCCCCCCCTCCCTCCGCCTCCCACTCCATGGGCCACGCCACCCCAATGCCCTGGCCCCCTCCCGAGCGGGAAAGGTGGGGTCGGGTTGCCCCCTGGCCGTGACGCGAGGGAGGGAGGGAGGGGAGGGGAGGGGAGGGGAAGAGAAAGAGAGAGGGGAGATAGGCAGGACGCCGTCGGTGGGGGGACGGAGGGAGGAAGGGGGAGCAGAGGACGGAGGAGGAAGCAGGCGAGGGGCCGCATAGGCGGCGAGGCCAGGCCCCAGACACGGCTACGGGACCCGCAGGGGGCCCACGCGGCAGCCCTCCGAGGGCCCCCGAGGCCAGAGCAGGCTGGGGCCAGCGGCGGCCGGGCCGGACCCCTCCCGAGGCAGGCCCGCGACCGCCCGGCTGCGCCCGTCCCGCCGGCGCCCACACGGATCCTCGCACCCAGCCCGGCCCAGGCCCAGCCCGCCCAGCACCGCCCCACGGGGCCCAGCAAGGCCAGGAGGCAAGGCTCCGCCTCCACCTCCGCCTCCGCCTCCGCCTCGCCTCCGCCTCCGCCTCCGCCTCCGCCTCCGCCTCCGCCTCCGCCTCCGCCTCCGCCTCCGCCTCCGCCTCCGCCTCGCCTCCTCCTCCTCCTCCTCTCCTCCTCCCCCTCCTCCTCCTCCTCCTCCTCCTCCTCCTCCTCCTCCTCCTCCTCCTCCTCCTCCTCCTCCTCCTTCTCGGCCAGGAGGCAAGGAAGGGAAGGAATGGCTGTCGCCGCCGGACCTAAGCGCACGGCCATCCCCCAGCTGGCCCCAAGGCAGAGGGCGGAGCGAGGCGTCCATGCGCCAGGCCCAGACCTCGCACAAAACCCTCCACTGCGGCCCAGGCCAGCGCGCGAAACGCTCACGCCCCGAACATCTGGTAGCACCCCTTCGGGCGCGCGGAGATCAAGGACGCTGGCAACGAGATGTGGCGAGGGGGCGCGCAGGGAAAGGGGAGGACGCGTACCTCCAGGAAGAACTTGCACTTGAGATCTTCGGGGCGCCCGCGACGACAGCCTCCAGGCATCAGGGTGGCCTCCACCGATGGGCCGCGGAGGCCGCGAGCAGGCACCGAGGCTGGAAGGCCAAGAAGCGGCGCTTCACCTCCTCCTACCACAGCAGCTCCTCAGGCTCGCCGCTCCGGGCCTCAGCAGACGACTCGGCCTCAGGGTGCTCGCAGAGCACCTCAACGTCTCGGCGTAGCTGTCGATCGGGAGGAGGAGGAGGAGGAGAAGGAGGAGGAGGAGGAGGAGGAGGAGGAGGAGGAGGAGCAAGAATAGGAGGACCAGTACAAACCCAAGACGCATGGAAGATGTTGCAATAAACTATCCCTCCAAGTTCCCTCTTCATAGATCCCAACAAGAATCGAAGTGCACAGCAGGCAGTGGACGACTGAAGTACGATTGCCCGGAAAAAATCAAACAACGAATCACTTCCCAGGGTTCATGAAAGGAAGATGCCTCGCCAGGAAAATAAGACAGCAACAAACAAATTAGTTAGACACTACACCCCTAATTAGCTATACACTGTTATACACTAGTTATAGACTGCCGGGTGGTCGAACGAATTCTTCTTTCCTCTTCCAAAACCCTCTTCCCTTCGGTGAGGGATACCCTTCCCCTCCCCACCCTGATGTGTTTCTTGGGGGGGCGGGGTGTTACAGTATCCTGCTTCGCCCAAGATCGACGAACGAACAACACACACCCACACCCATAGGGAGGTCGGAGGAAGAAGGACTGGCTATGGGTATGGGTGCGGGTTGTCGGACTGCTGGGGAGGCTCCCGTTCGAGCGGGGACCCCCATCCGACAACACGCACCCATAGCTCACTCCGTTGCCCCTATGGGTATGGGTGCGCGTTGATCGTTCGTCAAAGATGGCTCCAAGAGGGCCTCCGATACTCCAAGATGGCCTCCAAGGCGACCGAAGACAGCCGAAGATGGTTCGAGGCAGCTCCCGTCATGCCTCCCAGCGGCCCGACGATGGCCGGCCACAGGACGCTTACGAGTGCCTCACGGAGTCCAGAGACCAACATCTCTTCAAAAAACGAGTCAAAACGTACATTAAGGACGCGTGGTGAGGACGCAAGACCCTTGGAGGCTGAAGTTAGGATTGTTATGGGCGGCGGCGACCAGTGAAAACGGCAAAGGACGGGCCACAGAGGCAAGGACGCAAGGGCATCCTAGATCAAGGCGCGTGTCCTTACTAGGCGCGTTGACTGTACGTAAAATCAGCGGGTGTTGCCTTCTCGCCTTTTCGCTTCCGACGCGCCTCTGAGGCCTCAGGATGGCCCCAAGAGGGGCCCAAGAGAGGCCCAAGAGAGGCCCGAGAGTGGCCCAGGAGGCCCCCGAGACGGCGCCGAGAGCGCCCAAGAGCGCCCCAAGAGCGCCCCAGGAGGGCCCCCAGGGGCGACGTTAATGGTCCCATGGGGGGGAGGCAAATTTAGGACCCCCCATTTTGATCGAGGGCCTCTACAATGGCCCCAAGAGGCCCTCCAGGGCTGCCAAGGAGCCCAAGAGAGCTCCAAGAGGCCCCCACGAGGGCCCCAATACCCCCCAACAGAGCCCCCCAAAGACCCCAACATCCCCCAAAAGAGTCCCAAGAGGACTCCAAAATGCGATGTTGAGGGCTCTGTCCTTGTCCAGGTTGTCCTCCTCGTCCTTGCCCTCATCGTATTCCGTTTCCTTTTCCTCTTCCTTGTCGTCGTGGTCGTCGTCGTCGTCCTCCTCCTCCTCGTCGTCGTCGTCATCGTCGTCGTCATCTTCACCCTCCTCCTCTTCCTCCTCCTCCTCCTCCGCCTCCTCCTCCTCCGTCCCTCGCCCCCACGCGGGTCTCAGGGATGGCCCGAAGAGGCCATCCCAGGCCACCCCCTTGCTCCCAGGTGTTTTCACGACATCTGTCTCTTCGTCCCTTTGCCTGCCAACTATCATTGGCAGGGTGTCTGAATGGGCTGGTGGGGCTTCGCGAGGCGTGAAGGATTTGATAGGACTCTAGCACCTCTCAACTTCCAAGCTGTGCTTGGCAATATCAAGTCGTACGTCGTACAACAACTCCATTCCTGGGCCTCCAACGCCGCGAATCAACGTGACCAGTGCGTCCTGACAATCCTGAATCGTGCCAGAACAGCGTTCCTGGGTCTGCCAAACCACGAATCGACGTGACTGATGCGTCCTGGTAATCCTGGATCATGCCAGAACACCGTTCCCGGGCCGTCGACCCTGCGAATCCTTGAAACCGTAGTTTCGTTCAACGCATGCGCGCGGCGCTAAGGCGAGACCCCCCATGTTGAACAGGAACCTGTCTCCATCTTTGAACGCTCTTTTCATGCTGCATAAGAATGCTCGCAGCGCTGAGGCGGAGAGCTCCGTTCTGAGGACAGCCCGCCCGCCAGCCCTGAAGCCGTTTCAGACTCGCTTGCACTCAAGGAATATGGAAGTATTGTTCCGCGCTCCTAAACCTTCTCCTCTTCCTCCTCCTCCTCCTCCTCCTCCTCCTCCTCCTCCTCCTCCTCCTCCTCCTTCTCGTCCT
>CAUYUJ010008319.1:12500-37500 GCA_963575745.1 Prorocentrum cordatum
TTCCTCCTCCTCCTCCTCCTCCTCCTTCTCCTCCTCCTCCTTTTTCTTATCCTCCTCCTCCTCCTCCTCCTCCCCTCCTCCTACCCCTCCTCTCCTCCTCCCCTCCTCCTCCTCCTCCTCCTCCTCCTCCTCCTCTCCTCCTCCTCCTCCCCTCCTCCTCCTCCTCCTCTCTTCCTCCTCCTCTCCTCTCCTCTCCTCATCCTCCTCCTCCTCCTCCTCCTTCTCCTCCTCCTCCTCATCGTCCTCCTTCTCCTCTTCCTCCTCCTCCTCCTGTTCCTCCTCCTCCGCCCCCACTAATTCTTCTGACTCTAACTCGTCGTAGTATGATTATTATTCGCCTTCGTCTTCTCATTACGATTAGTGTGCTGTTGTTTCTTAGCATTTGGATTAGTATTCGTATTACTATGTGTTGTTAACGTTACTCGTTTCATTTGTTCGTAGTGCCAGTATTATTCGTAGCCGTGTTACTATCATAATTAATCTTGTTAGTATTCGTAATAGCAGCTGTCGTGTTACCATTCGTCGCACGATTCGTGATAGTAATCGTAATATTGTGGCTATTGGAATGAATCCTAGTAGTACTATGTGCTCCTTATTTCTCTTCGGATTATTATCCGTTCTCTTATGATGCTTAGAATTATTCGTGTTCGTACTAGTGTGTCCTCCCTCTTGGTTTGATTCGTCTGCGTCTTATTAGTATTAGTATTACTGTTATTATCATCATCCTCCTTCTCGTCCTCTACCTCCACATCCTCCCCATCTTCCTCCTCCTCATCCCTCTCCTCTTCCGCCTCGTCCTCCTCCTCTTCCTCCTCCTCCTCCTCCTCCTCCTCCCCCTCCTCCTCCTCCTCCTTCTCCTCCTCCTCCGCCTCCTCCTTCGCAGGGTGGAAGCCCACTACCACTTTAAGTGCAGGAGGCCTGGTCATTTCCGATCCGCTTTCCCTGCTGCGCACTGAAGCTGACAGATTCAGTGGCCTGTGGAAAGCTACGTCCAGACCCCTCATGGACCGCGGGTTCGAAGGAGTTCAAGAAGCCCTCCCGCGCTTGGAGCCAGCCTTCATAAGAGGAGTCCCGTCCAGGTACCCTGCCCGCTCTGCCCAAAGTGTGGACGGGTTCCCCATGAAACATTACAGTTGGCTTTCCGACAACGCCCTGGAGGTGGTGTCCCTTCTGTTTTCCCTGGTCGAAATCCTGTCCACGCTGCCCTCGCAAATTCGTGCGATCCAGGTGGCCCCCTTGATGAAACCCACGGGAGGTTGGCGTCCGATCGGGTTGTTCGTTTCCCTTTTTAGGCTTTGGGGTCGTTGTAGGAGGGTGTATGCCCAACAATGGGAACTTGCCCGCATGGGAACTTATTTCGCTGGATCGAAATTTGCCGCTGTCTGCGACGTCGTTTGGCGACGGGCCTTTTCGACCTGAAGTAGGAACATCCAAAGGTGAAGTATCAGCGACGCCCCTGTGGGACATGACGAAGTTCTATGAGACATTCCAGCTAGATCGGCTACTATACCAGTGCAAGGAGTTTGGGTGTCCTATGCGATTGCCCAGCTGTGCATCAACACCTACCGCAGTGCCAGATACCTCTGCATGTCTTCTATGGCATCTGGATTCCATTATGCGTTGCTTGGGGTCATCACAGGATGTAGACTTGCGACCACCTTCGTCAGGATCTACATGCTAGGCCCTTACGGTAATCTGATATCCAGACTCCCTCCCTCTGTGAATATACATCAGTATATCGACGACACGGGGCTGAACTGCGTAGGCTAGGCGAAAGAGGTGGTTAGGAATTTCAAAGAGTCTTTTGCTGCCCTGTACCAGATGTTCGTCACCGGGTTAGGCTGTTCCGTTTCACGAGACAAAGCCAATTTTGTCTGCTCTGACAAGCAGGTGGCGCAAGAACTCAGGAGGTTTCTCGGAGAGCTTGCAGGGCCTGTTGCCGAGAGCGCGACGAACCTGGGGATCGACGACACGGTAGGGAGACCTCGCAGGGCCCGCAACAGAGCCTCAAAAGTTCAAGATTAGAACGCACCTGTTCAGGAAGCAAACCAGGAAATTAAGGGGAATGAAACAAACCCTGGGCAGGTACGCTACGCGCATTTTTGTTACTGGTTCGCTACCGTGCATTGAATACGGAGCTGCGGTGCATGGCATGTCTAACAGAGAAGCTCCTTTAATCAGGCAGTCAGCGGGCAAAGTGCTGCGCCGCCCGCAAGCGGCTGGACGCTCGCTCACCTCACTTATGAGTTTGGAGGATGCCCCATCCTGGAGATGCGAAGTGGCCCCGATCCTCCGATACGCCAAGGAGATTTGGGCCGCCCATACCCACTCTTACCCGTACTGTATACCGCTTCAGGAGCTGAGGACGGCGTGGGGTTTGGTTCCCGGGGGGGAGGAGGTGACTGAGTGGAAGAAGGTAAAGGGCCCACTGTCGGCTCTGAAATTATCGTCGAGGCGAATGTCTTGGGACATGAAAGATTTCGTCACGTTGAGAAACGATTTTGAGGAGGAGGTGGTTCTTGCCTATATACCCCCAGCGCTCCTCAAGGGCCTGCTGTTTAGTGAGGTGCTTAGGTCGCTATAGCGCGATGCGAGCAGCAAGGCGAACAAGGACTGTCCCCGATTATGTTTCGACGTGCAGCGAGCGAAGCTCCGATCCAAGCGAGCGACCCCACTCGGCCGTGGATGTGTGAAATCGCTGGTCTGCGGTGCGATCTGGACTCCGAGTCGTGCGATAGAGTGCGGGTATCAAGTTCTGTCCACAAAGTGTGTGCTGTGCCAGGTATGCGACGACTCGGAGTTCCATCGCCTGTGGGAATGTAACAGCTGTCTGGACCAACGGTTGGATATCGTTGACCAGATTGACATCGATCGAGCCTTTGCAGCAGAGGGGCCTGTCGAACAGCTTCTGTACAGCCGAGGATCGTTCGAGCACCCAGGCGACAAGCACCCTCGTCCAGCAAAGCCTGGAACACATGACATGAAGTGGGCCGATGAGAACAGGGAGGACGCTGAGTTTCAAGGAAGCGTTGTCATTGATGGGGGTTGTAGCAGACATATTGTTCCTGAGCTTCAACGAGCGGGGTGGAGAGTTGTGCAGTTGTCGGCGGAAGGCGAGGTCGAAGGCAGGCTGTTCGGACCCGTCCCCACCCCACTTCTGGCCTCCCCCCAAGCTGGGGAATTTCAGAGTTTAGCTATGGCATCCATTCAACTGGTCGGCCCTAGCTTTATCGACTCCGATTGCCTTAATGTGGTTAAGCAGAGCCAGCAGCCTCAGGTACAGCAGCTTAGCTTCTTTAGGCCCTATGCAGGAATGATGCAGTTTTACCACCAAGGGTCCAAGTGGGTGAGTGGTGTCAAGAAAGTCAAAGCCCGCTTGGACCCACATGAAGCTGGTTTAGATTTCGATGAGCGGTGGCGGCGATCGGTAACTCCGCTGCCGACGCCGCCGCTCGCGCTGGAGCTAACATGCACCCGTCCTGGTCGGACAATGACGAGACGGAGCTCCAGCGGCAAATTAAGGTGTCAAAACAAGTTTGCGATCTAGCGGCCACTCTGTTGCCGCTCTGGCCTAAGCTCGACCTCTCTGAGGTCGAGCTGATCCGCCCCCCTCGTCGTGACACTCCTGAGGCACCTCCCCCTCCTCCTGGTCACGAGTGGCAGAGATTGCGCGGATTGTTCTGTGTGTTAATTGCAATGGGGTCCGCAGAGGGACGGCAGTGCCACCACCTGGATAATGCTCCCAGGTGCATGGCCTCACCCCCACATCCCTGCGGAACCTCAATCATAGTTGCGTCTCTTGGGTGCAGTGACGAGGCACTCCTCACTGTATGTCTTAAGTGTAAATGCTACTCGAGCCACGGACAGATGCGAGGGCTGTCCAAGAGCTGCGAGAGACCCACCCGTCACACCCTGGACAATTGGAAGCTTCTGGCGAAGGGGAAGCACCCTAAGCACCGAGGCGTTACAGTCGAGACGGGTCCTTGGTCTCTCCTCTAACTCATCCTCGTAGCCGTCCTCGTAAAAAAATCCTCCTCCTCCTCCTCCTCCTCCTCCTCCTCCTCCTCCTCCTCCTCCTCTTCCTCCTCCTCCTCCTCGTCCTTTTCCTCCTCCCCCTCCTCCTCCTCCTCCTTCTCCTCCTCTTTCTCCCCCTCCTCCTCCTCCTCCGCCTCCTCCTCGGCCTCCTCCTCCTCTTCCTCCTCCTGCTCCTCCTCCTCCTCCGCCTCTGCTTCCTCCTCCTTCTCCTCCTCCTCCTCCTCCTCCTCCTCCTCCTCCTCCTCCTCCTGCTGCTATCAGAAGGCTGCGCTTCACCCTCCACCTCACTGCACTGGAAAACAAGCGCGACGATGAGGTGGAGCAACTTCAGGAACCCGTAACCGACAAAGACCACCGCCCCGCGCCCCTGCGCCGGCGCCAGCGCCCAGCCGGCCAGCTCCGCCGCCAGCCGGGCGGCGGTCGCAGGGGCCTCCTCGCTGCGCACGGCCGCGCGGAGCTGCTGAGCGACGGCGCGTTGCGGCGCCTCTCCGAGCTCGGCGCCCCAGCGTCGCGTCAACGCGCTGGCCGCGGCCTACGCTTACAGGCCGTCGCCCAGGCTCTGCGCTTTGTCGCGCGCGAGCTAGCGGAAGTGCCGCAGCGCCGCCTGCCCAAGGCGGTCAACGGTCTCGTACGACAGCGGCAGCACCAGCCAGGGCGCACAACGTCCTCCTCCTCCTCCTCCTCCTCCTCCTCTCCCCTTCCTCATCCTCCCTCCTCCTCCTCCTCCTCCTCCTCTCCTCCGCCTCCTCCCCGTTTGTTCCTCATCCTCCTCCTCCTCCCCTCCTCCTCCCTCTCCTCCTCTCTCCCTCCCCCCCCCCTCCTCCTTTCTCTCCCCTCTCCTCCTCCTCTCCTCCCCGCCTCCCCGCCTCCGCTCCGCCCCGCTCCGCCTCCGCCTCCGCCTCCGCCTCGCTCGCCCTCCGCCTCGCTCGCCTCGCCTCTCCTCCTCCTCGCCCGCCTCGCCTCCGCCTCCGACTCCGCTCGCCTCCGCCCTCGCTTCGCTCCGCCTCCGCCTCCTCCTCGCCTCCGCCTTCGCCTTCGCCAGCTCCGCCCGCTCGCCTCCGCCCGCCTCCCGTCTCCTCTCTTCCTCTGTCCTCCTCCTCCTCCTCCTCTCCTCCTCCTCCTCCTCCTCCCCCTCCCGTTCGCCTCCGCCTCCGCTCCCCCCTCCGCTCCTCCTCCTCCCCTCTCTCTCCTCCTCTCCGCCGCCGCCGCCCGCCTCTCTCCTTCCTCCTCTCCTCCTCCTCCCTCCTCCCCTTGCCTCTCCTCCTCCTCCTCCTACCTCCTCCTCTCCTCGCCTCCTCCTTCCTCTCCTCCTCCTCCTCCTCCTCCTCCTCCTCCTCCTCTCTCCTATGCTCTCCTCCTTCCTCCTCCTCCTCCTCTCCCTCCTCCTCCTCCTCCCCTCCTCATCTCCTACTCCTGCCTCCGTCCTTGTCCTCCGTCCTCGTCCACCGTGTCTCCGGTCCCGCAGCCACGCCTCCGTCCGCCGTCCTCCTCCTCCTCCTCCTCCTCCTCCTCCTAAGCCTCCTCCTCCTCCTCATCCCTCCCCACCTCCTCCTCCTCCTCTTCCTCTCATCCTCTCCTCTCTCCTCCTCCTCCTCCTCCTCCGCCTCCGCTCTCGCCTCCTCCTCCTCTCCTCTCGCCTCCTCCTCCTCCTCCTCCTCATCCTTCTCCGCCTCCTCCTCCTCCTCCTCCTCATCCTTCTCCTCCTCCTCATCCTCCTCATCATCCTTCTCCTCTGCTTAGTATTAGTATCATTATTCTTAGTGTTACCAGTATTAGCCAGATTGTTATTATTATTAGTAGTAGTATTACTAGTATAACTATTATTATCATTATTATTAGTAGTATTATTATTCTTATTATTATTATTATTATTATTATTAGTATTACTATTATTATTAGTATTATTATCAGTATTATTATTAGTATTATTTTTATTATTATTATTATTACCATCATCATGATTATTAATAGTATTATTATTGGTATTATTATTACTAGTATTCTTATTATTATTAGTATTAGTATTACTATTATTATTAGTATTAGTAGTATTATTATGAATATTATTATTATTATGATTATCCGTATTATGTTGTTGCTGATTATTCTTCTTCGTCTTCTTCTGTTTATTGGTATTCCTCCTCCTCCTCCTCTTCCTACTCCCCCTCCTTTCCTCCTCCCCCTCCTCCTCCTCCTCCTCCTCCTCCGCCTCCTCCTCCTCCTCATCCTCCTCCTCTTCCTCCTCCTCCTCCTCCTCCTCCTCCTCCGCCTCCTTCTCCTCCTCCTCCTCTTCCTCCGCCTCCTCCTCCTTCTCTTCCATCCTTCTTCCTTACAACTAACTCCTCTCTGTCGCACCCCGAGGCGTGTCGTTAGGGCGGGATGGGCGCTTCGCCTTGGACTGTCCCGCCATTTGTAATCCTGAAACTTCGAATTTGCAACAATTTCATGGATGGAGGCGGGTGGTTTTCGAATGTAACTCTCGCCCCAGCGCCGTGCACATTCGTCTTAACAGCTTGCAAGGATTTCACGGATGAGGGCGGTACGTTTTAAACATGTGGGCTCTCGCCCTAGCGCCGCACACATTCGTCTTCACAAAGTGCAAGAGTTTCAAAGACTCGCATGACTGGCGTCCAAGAAACGGCGTTCTGGCACGATGTCGGACTGCCAGTGCACAACAAGTACGCTGATTCTCGGTGTTGACCCCTTTCTGGACGCAACAGTAGCGTTAATTCGCTGCGTTGAAATGCCAGGAATGGTGTTCTGGCACGGCTCTTGGTTTTCAGGCGATTGTCTTCCAACGGGGCGCGTCCCGCTGTGGGCACAACAAATTGGCGTCTGTGAAGAAGGAGCTCGGAGGGATGGTTTATTGCACCAGCTTTGATGGGTCTTGGGTTAACACTGGTCCTCCTCCTCCTCGTTTACCAGTCGACGCCCGCGCAGACCAACCACCCTCTCAGATATATCCTGGGTTTGGACGTGGCGCCAGCCTACTGGATCGACCAGTGCCCGCAGGGTTATTTCGATCGTAAAAAGCGCTAGTATGACTAATAGCGCGATGTCGATCTGAAAGTTGCTATTGACGCCGAAAATCACCCACAGGTCTGGCAGCAGGAGGGCCGCAAGCAGCGCGACTACCATAATCAGCCAGCCACGTTGGGGCATCCAGGCTGTGAAGATTGAATACACAGACTTGGCCTGTGTGCAATGGTGGTGTAGAAGCACGGACGGAACAGCTAGGAATGATGATGATGATGATGATGACGATGCTGATGCTGATGCTGATGCTGATGATGATGATGATGATGATGATGATGATGATGATGATGATGATGATGATGATGATGGTGATGATGATGATGATGATGATGATGATGATGATGATGATGATGATGATGGTGATGACGATGATGAGTCGGAGGGGGAGGAGGAGGAGGAGAAGAAGGAGGGGGAGGGGGGAGGAGGAGGAGGAGGAGAGGAGGAGGAGGAGGAGGAGGAGGAGGAGGAAGGTGAGGAGAAGGAGGAGGAGGAGGAAGAGGTGGACAACGACCGAGGTGGACGACGGCGTAGGCAACGATAAGAGAGCCCTCGAAGCCTGGGGCAAGAGGGGCCCCGATTGCCAGGGACTACAAGGTGCATCATCACATTCCCCCTCCTCGCACCGCGCTGCACATTCCGCAGTCCGCATCCTCCTCCTCATCATCCGTCTCCTCCTCCTCCTGATCGTCGTCATCATCGTCATCATCCTCATCATCATTCTCATCCTCCTCATCATCATCCCCACCACCACCGTCGGCATCATCAGCAGCAGCATCATCTTCATCTTATTCGTCATCATCATCGTCGTCGTCGTCGTCGGCACCATCATGATCAGCAGCATCAACAGCAGCAGCATCGTCAGCATGATCGTCACCATTACATCATCATCGCCATCATCATCATCATCATCAGCAGCAGCAGCAGCATCATCAGCATCATCATCATGATCAGCAGCATCATCATCAACACCATCACAATCAGCATCATCATCAGCAGCATCATCACCGCCCGACCATCACCAACATCACCACCACAATCAGCTCCATCATCGCCATCACACACGCACACACACTTGTGAAATCGGTATCATCGTCCTCATAATCATCACCATCATCATCATCGACATCGACATCATATGCATCACCATCATCGCCAGCGCCGTCAACGTCGCCAGCATCATCATCAGCATGGTCATCATCATCATCATCATCATCAGCAGCAGCAGCACCATCATGATCATCACAACCACAAACATCACCACCACCACCACCATCATCATCATCATCATCATCATCATCATCATCATCATCGTCGTCAACATCAACATCAGCATCAGGAGCAGCATCAGCATCATCTTCGTCGTCGTAGTCAGCATCAGCATCATTGTCGTCACCATTAGCACCACCAGAACGATCATCACCCTCATCAGCAGCAGCAGCATCATCAGCATCGATAGTATCACCGTCATCATGCTGGTGAGAAGCATCATCATCAACAACTCAACATCAGCATCGCCGTCATCATCATCATCATCATCATCATCATCATCATCATCATCATCATCGTCAGCATCAGCATCATCATCATCATCATCATCATCATCATCATCATAATCAGAATCATCATCAGCATCGTCACCGTCAGCATCATCATCATCATCATCATCATCATCATCATCATCATCATCATCATCATCTTCATTTTCAGCACCATCATCATCATCATCATCATCATCATCATCATCATCATCATCATCATCATCATCATCATTATCCTTATTTTTATCATCATCATACTCATCATCACAACCATCATCACCGTCGTCGTCGTCATCATCATCTTCAGCTTCAGCATCAGCGTCAGCATCATCACCATCCTCATCTTCATTTTCAGCACCATCAGCATCATCACCACCATCGTCAGTGTCATCGTCATCGTCATCGTCATCATCCTCATCATCGTCGCCATCTTCGTCACCATCATCAGCACCAGCATCAGCAGTAGCATCATGATCATCCATCATCCCCCGAGATTTCCAGAAAGGATGAGAGACGAGGGAGGCAAGTTAGGTGCGCTCGCGTCAGTTCTGATACCATGCCCCTTCCATCTATCTCTTCTCATGTGGTTGATATGTTTCTGTTTGCCGACTGGGGTGCCCTAGAGGGCCTTGATCCCCTAAATGACCCACAGGGTGATCGTGAGATGCGCAGTCGGACAGCAAAACGTCGCTCCTAAAAAGTGGTCAAGGCTGCAGCGGGAGCATATTTTGAGGGGCTGAAAGTCTGGATTGAGAAAAGACAGGTAGGACATCACGCATTTGAGCTATACGCGTGCACAAACAAGAGGCGCTTGGTTTGGGCCAATTAGTACAGCCCGCAAACTCAGACTGGGTCTTCATTCCACACCCGCTCCCATTGCAGCATCGAGAGGGTGTCGCCGGACTGCCCAGCCACCTTGTCTTCTCCTTCGCCACATGTTCCCTTCTGTATCTTGTTCGCCATGCTTCTTGTGTAGGAGCTGGCGGTTTTTGTTGGTGCATACCTCCTTTCACCCGCACGTCTGTCTCCGCCCATTTATCTCTTTCCGTCGGCGCTCTTCTCGCCTTTGTCGCTGGACTTAGGCTGTCGTCCCTGCTGCGCAGAGCGGATGTGTCCGCTTGGTCGTTCCTCGCCTCCTTCGCCCGGCTTCTTTGCGCCGATCTTCCCTGGAGTCGGTTTGTGAATCTACCGGGCAGCCTTACAAGGGGTCCAATTCGGTTCTCGCGTATCCCAGATTACGTCGCTTACTGCCGATTGGAGTCATTGGCGCGTCGAAGAAAAATCTGGGGAACTAAACTGGAGATGCAGTGGCACCACTGGGCAGCATCTGAGGAGAGAGGAGAGCACGAGTCATCCTCAGTGATTGCGCAGAGGAGGGAGGGAGGAGGAGGAGGAGGAGGACGACGACGACGAGGAGGAAGGACGAGGATGACGACGACGACGACGACGACGACGACGACGACGACGACGACGACGACGGCAACGACGACGACGACGACGACGACGGCGACGACGACGACGACGACGACGACGACGACAACAACAACGACGATCTCTGCGCTGCCGCACGAGCCACCGAAGGCCGCCGAGAAGGCAGCTGGTGGCCGCTGGAGGTCGCCAGTGGCAACCCTAGACCTCCAGTGTCTTGAGTTTCTCAATGTGGGGCCCCCTGAAACCTGGGCCTCTTCCACAGGGTCGGCTCTTCATCCCGAGTCATGTTCGACCGCCCTGGGGCCAAACGAGGGCCCTCTGAGGCCAAGAACGGCGAACAACTTCCGCAAGGAAATGCTCGAGACGCTGGACCCGGAGATCTGACGTTGCGAAGAACATGCAAGATCTCAGAAAAGTTACGACCGGAGCCCCAGATCCCACCTTCCTGCGGCATCTTCAGAGCCGAACAGATCTGTGAAGGGGGCCCGGGGGCCCGACGCCAGGCGAAGACGCCCGGCGTGACAAAGATAGGCGACGCCCGGAGCTGGCCAGGTGATGGCCGCCGTTGGCCGCCGGCGGGGCCCCGGCCGCCGTTGGCCGCCGCCGTTGGCCGCCGCCGTTGGCCGCCGGCGTTGGCCGCCGTTGGCCGCCGGCGTTGGCCAGGTGATGGCCGCCGTTGGCCGCCGTTGGCCGCCGCCGTTGGTGCGCGGCTTTCCGGGGCTGCGGGGAGGCCGAACCGGAGCGCGCAGGCCGCTGCCATCGCATGGCAGTCGGCCATCTGAGGACCCCTTGTGTGCCCGCACCAGAGGTCACTCTTGCGAGAGGTCCCTCCTTCGTATCGCCGACCTGATGCACTCGGGAAACTTCTGGGGCACCGAGGGTGAACATCCGACTCCCCTCCCGTCTCCGACCGACTCTGACTGGTCGACTGGCCGACTGGCCGACTCCCCAGCTGGCCGACTGGCCGACTGGCCGACTGGCCGACTGCTCGGCTACACGCAAGAGTGACCCTGGGTAAGAGTGACCTTTGGTGCGCGGCTTTGGGGGGGCCGCGGTCGAACCAAAGCCAATCGCGCAAGGCGCTACTGTCGCATCGCGTTCGGCGATCGGCGAGCCACAATGGGCCCGCCCGCACCCAAGGTCACTCTGGCGAAAGGTCACTCTTACGTCTAGTCGAACTGCGCCGTCGGCAAGCTCTCTCCGAGGCCGCAGATTGTCCCTTTCTCGGCGGGGTCGGACGGCGGAGGCCGGCGAAAGGCCTTCGGATCGCCGAGGCCAGCCTGCCGTCGAGCACGGCCCGCACGCGGCTGGCCACGGACGAGCCCGGCCTCTCGGCTTCTGCGGGGGTGGAGGAGCAGGAGGAGCAGGAGGAGCAGGAGGAGCAGGAGGAGGAGGAGGAGGAAGAGGAGAAGGAGGAGGAGGAAGAGGAGGAGGAGGAGGAGGAGGGGGGGGGGAGGGGAGGGGGGAGGAGTGAGGAGTAGAGGAGGAGGAGCAGGAGGAGGAGGAGAGGAGGAGAGGAGGAGGAGGAGGAGGAAGAGCAAGATGAAGAGGAGGGCAAACAGAAAGGTCAGAGGCCTCTCGGGTGTTTGTCGGGGTGTATCGCAGGCTGGCCCCCCGAGGGCTCTCCGCACGGCCGCGGCCCCAGACGCGCACGCGTGAAGAAGCACGGCGCGGGGCCTGGGCCACTGTCGGCCTCCGAAGCCCTCGCCGGGCCTCGGGGCCGTCAAGACACGACTCGGGACGAGGAACCGGCCCTGGGGGGATCCTCCTCCTCCTCCTCCTCCCTCCTCCTCCTCCTCCTCCTCCCTCCATCCTCCTCCTCCTCCTCCTCCCTCCTCCTCCTCCTCTCCTCCTCTCTCCTCCTCCTCGTCCTCCTCTCCTCCTCCTCCTCCTCCTCGTCCCCTCCTCCTCCTCCTCCTCCTCCTCCTTCCTCCTCCTCCTCCTCCTACTCCTCCTCCTCCCTCCGCCTCCTCCTCCTATCCTCCTCCCTCCTCTCCTCCTCCTCCTCCTCCTCCTCCCTCCTCCTCCTCCTCCTCCTCCTCCTCCTCCTCCTCCTCTCCCCTCCTCCTCCTCCTCCCTCCTCCTCCTCCTCCTCCTCCTCCTCCTCCTCCTCTCCTCCTCCCTCCTGCTCCTCCTCTCTCCTCCTCCTCTCTCCTCCTCCTCCTCCTCCTCCTCCTCCTCCTCCTCCTCCTCCACCTCCTCCTCTCGGGCCTCGGCGCGCGGCTTGCCGACCGCTACTCTACGTGCGATGCGACAGCAGCGGCCTGCACGCCGGGGCTTGGACCCCCTGCGCCCCCCGCAAGCCGCGCACCAAGGTCACGCCGGCGAAGAGCCACTCTCACGTGCAGCCGAGCCTACTTCGAAAGCGGGCGTTTCGATCGCTGCGTTGCGCCAGGATCAGACAGCATGGAATCGGGAAGTCGGGTCGAATCGGCATGCACGTCGGCTCGGGCCGCATCGGCACAGAGTGGGAACCGAACCGCGTGGGCTGCACCAGGACACACAGATAAGCCTTGCAAGCATCTGGATCAGATCGTGTCGGCCAGACTTGGTAAATCAGGCACGTGCGATGAGAACTCCTGCTGTACGAGATCTCCGTGCACATCCTTGGTCGACTCTGAGCTCCGCAGGGTGTCCCCCGACTCTGCGGCCCCATCGGGAGATCTGGTAATTACCATTGTGGGGTGTCCGTTGGCAGGCCAGACGTCCGACGTCTCGATCTCCTCGGGACACGGGCCCCCGACCCCTCGACCACTTCCCCGGGACCGACTTCTCATCCCGAGCCGCTGTTCCACGGTCACGAGGCCCAGTGAGGGCCCCCAGAGGCCGAAAACAATGAGAAGCCTCCGCCTCGATGTTTGTCGGGGCGCCAGATGTCTGGGCACCTGGGGGGACCAAAAGGTACCGACGCCGCTACTCCCCAGGATGCGTCCTGCCAGAACTTCGCGGCGCATCCGGCCGTAGCGACGAGGGCCTCCCAGGTGGCCCAAGAAGGAGAAAACGAGGCAAGGGTAGCAGCATGGGCACCTCATCTAGAGGCCTGCTAGGTGGGGTCGGCGTCGATGGTGTCGAAGGATCGGGCCGCATCGCCGATGCATCGGCGACGTCGGCGTGGGGAAACACGGGCTCCGCTTCAAGCCGCATCGCCGATGCATCGGCGATGCGGCGCGATCCTCCGACCCCGTCTGCTCGGACCCCATCTAGGAGGCCTAGATCACATCCTCCTCTGATCGGGCAGGCGACCTTCTGTCTCCCATGGACAACTTCCGCGTCGACGCCGACAGCGAGCCCTGCTCAGAATGAACAAAAACTGCTGCTGGACTTCTGTGCCCATTCTTTCCGTGCCAACTTCGCTCGTCCCGATCTGAACACCGCATCGAACCCGATCGCTCGCAGCGACGGCGGCCCCCGGCAGCGCCCCGCGGCCTGTCGTGCCGCTGGTCCTCGCCGGGCGGGGCCTCCTCCAGGGGGCTGTCGTAGCCTGCAGAGCGAGCCGGCGCGCCGGGGGGCCGGGCTCCCCACGGGCCGGGGGGAGGCCTCGGTGGCCGCGGGGCGGCGCGCAGAGGGGGCAGTTCGGGGGAGTCATGTCTCCCCCTCCCCCTCCCCCCCTGGCCCTCCTCCTCCTCCTCCTCCTCCTCCTCCTCTCCTCCTCCTCTCCTCTCCTCCTCCTCCTCCTCCTCCTCCTCCTCCTCCTCCTCCTCGTCCTCCTTCCTCCTCCTCCTACCCCTCCTCTCCTCCTCCTCCTCCTTCCTCCTCCTCTCCTCCTCCTCCTCCTCCTCCTCCTCCTCCCTCCTCCTCCTCCTCCTCCTCCTCCTCCTCCTCCTCCTCCTCCTCCTCCTCCTCCTCCTCCTCCTCCTCCTCCTCCTCCTCCTCCTCCTCCTCCTCCTCCTTCTCGTCGTCGTCATCCGCATCGTCCTCGTCGCCCTCGTGTCTGTCCTCTTTCTTCTCTGGATCTGCGGCTGCTCGGCAGCTGCTTGGTGGTGCACACAACAGGGCAAGGGGGAGGGGGGAAGGCTTCTTAGCAGGAGGCTGCTTCATAGAAGGCGCAAGCCCTACATGTGCAGTTATGGCCCGCGCCTTCTAAGAAGCAGGGGTGTTTGTAAGGAGCCTTTTCTCACCTTTCCCCCACCCCCGGGTGCGCGTGGCCGAAGGCTGCGAGGCGGGGACTTTGTCCCTAGGGTTAAGTCGGGCGTGTCCCCCTATAGGGGGGATTTTCGACGAAACATAAAGATAAAAACCATTCCGAAAAAATACCCCCCAAATACTCAAAATAGTTTTTTATTTATAAAAAAAAAAAAAAAAAAAAAAAAAAAAAATGCTATTTCTGACTATTCCTGAATATCCCGTTCTGTAGAGGGACAGACAGGCCCGATTTAACCTTAGGAGGACTCCAGCGTCGCCGCACTGAGAAGCTCCAGACGTCGGAGGCGTGGGCATGGAGGCCTCCATAAGGAGGTCCGACTGCCCAGACTGAAGTCGGGCCTGTCCATCTACAGGGGGGATATCTAAAAATAGTCAAAAACATGGTCTGGGGACGATTTTTCGAAAATCGTTTGACCATTTTGGAATATGTATTGCATATATTTCATTTATCGTCGACAATCCCCCTGTAGGGGGACAGGCCCGACTTAAGCCCAACCCCCCGCGGGTCCTGACAAAAACTCTCGACCGGGGGTTTTTCACCATGTTCGGCCTCTGGGTCTGGGGCCGTTCGCCGGGCCCGCAGGAAACGACTCGGGAGGAAGAGCCGGCCCCGGGAAAAGGGGTCGGGACTTCTCGGGCCCGCGCACTGAGAGAACGCAAGACGTCGGAGGTCTGGGTATGGAGTCGTGGGCGAACGGGCCCAAGAAAGTTATGGCGCCCGAACTGCGCCCGAATTGTTCCCGAGTTGGACGCATGAGTTTTCGATGGCTGTGCGGTGTTGCGTTGCGTTTTCTTGCCGGCGCTTCAGTCTGCGAGGGCACCATTGCGCGCGGCCCTCAGTCGGGGGCCAACGTCGCCACGACAACGGCGCACATCGCGTGAGGAAGCGCGCATGGCCGCTGGAGGCTGCAACGTTGGCGCCATCATCGCACGCTTGAGGTCGCCCACGCGACGGCGCGCGCGCGCTCTCGCGCACTGTCAGGGCGGCCACACGAAGCTCTGACACGGCGCGAGCGCCCGATTGGGCCGCTCGAAATGAACGCGGTGGCCTCGAAGGGGGCTCGAGCGCCCAGACACCCCAAACCCTCAACCCTAAACAACATGTTTCACATGTTAGTTTAAATTCTATACAAAACAATGTGCTCTGGTGTCCGCCATGGGGGGCTAATTCCTAAACTCCTGACGATCATCCACTAAAAATGTGATGCGGCGCACATCGCCATGCGAAGCTAATTCCTAAACTCGCATGATCCTCCATTACAAATGTGGCGCGGGCCACATCCCGCGCGCGCGGCTGGAGGGGGCGAATTCCTTGCCCCTCGCGATCCTCCATCAGAAATGTGGCGCGGGGCACATCCCACCTGCGCGGCTGAATACTCCCCTGGCCCCGCCTCTGGGGAACTGAACCCTAAACTCCTCACGATCATCCATGGAAAATGTGGTGCGGCGCACATCGCCATGCGAAGCTACTTCCTAAATCCGCACGATCCTCCATTACAAATGTGGCGCGGGCCACATCCCGCGCGCGGGCGGCCGAAGGGGGCGAATTCCTCGCCCCTCGTGATCCTCCATCAGGAATGTGGCGCGGGGCACATCCCACCCGCGCGGCTGAGTACTCCCCTGGCCCCGCCTCTGGGGAACTGAACTACACCATTCACGATCATCCATGGAATATGTGGTGCGGCGCACATCGCCGTGCGAAGCAAATCCCTAAACTCGCGCGATGCTCAGTTAGAATTGCGGCGCGGGCTACATCCCGCGCGCGCGGCCGAAGGGAGCGAACTCCTTGCCCCCTCGCGATCCTCAGTTGAAAATGTAGCGCGGAGCACATCCCACCCGCGCGGCTGAATACTCCCCACATCCCGCCGCGCGTTCCTTTTCGGTTCCTCCTGTCTGCTGTTCCTCCCGCGTGCTCCGCGATGCTCCTTCCTGTTCCTCGCTGATCCACGCGGCCTTCCCCGATGGCACCAGAGTGTGTCTTGATATGGAATGGGTTTCTAGGGTGGGTGGGATGTGGGCACCGCGCCAGTGCGTGACACGTCCAGTATGTTGACATTTTCGCGATCTTGTTGACCCTAAATTCTTAATCCTATGATTACTAAACCCTGAATACTACCTCTCCACGCGTTCCGATTGTAATCCGAACTCCTGGATCGAGCCTGCTATGGGGATCTTCACGGCCCGCTATGTAAACCACCCACAATCCTATGCAAAAAATACTATTTCCTGATCATGCGTGCTCCCAGGCGCACTCCTGGATCGAGCCTGCTATGGGGATCTTTACGACCCGCTATGTAAACCACCCACAATCCCATGCAAAACATAATATTTCCTGATCATGCCTGCTCCCAGGCGCACTCCTGGATCGAGCCTGCTATGTGGATCTTTACGACCCGCTATGTAAACCACCCACAATCCGATGCGCCCCTCTTATGTAAACCCGCTCCGTCTACTGCAACAAATAGCACATTCTGCGCATGCGTGCAGAATCTCCTGTATTTTACAATACAAAGTGCCTTCCGTTGCGACCCGATCCACCGATTCTACCGACTAGCGTTTCCTGCGCATGCGTGCAGAACCTCTTCCGCCCGACCCGACTCGTCCCGCCCGTTACAGCACTCGCGTGCCAACTGGATCGCACATCCGTCGTCGCCGTCGTCGTTGTCCTCGTCGTCGACGCTGTATTCGATGCGGTTCTCACGAGGGGGGAGATGATCTTTATGGTGGGGTGGCTTGCGAGTGGGATTGACGGCCACCGCAGGTGGGTTCGTGGGCAAGTTGTAATCGTGGCCAAGCCTGTTAGACCCTAAACCCTAAACCCTAAACCCTGGAAGGACACCCGCGGGTGCTGAAAAAGACACGCCTGGAAGGCCTGCGGCTTTCAGCCTCGGGGGGGGGCCTCGCCCGGGCCCTGCAGATCCTCGAGAAG
This sequence comes from Prorocentrum cordatum, assembly GCA_963575745.1. Classification (NCBI taxonomy): domain Eukaryota; class Dinophyceae; order Prorocentrales; family Prorocentraceae; genus Prorocentrum; species Prorocentrum cordatum. The sequence goes on from CAUYUJ010008319.1 coordinate 29,613, forward strand.
CGACCCGGGACGAGAAATTGGTCTCAGGAAATGGATCGAGACCTCTGGGGGGTCGACGGTATGAAGAAATTATGACGTCGGGGGTCTGGGTAAGAGCCCATTTTTCCCCTCTTCGAGATAACGCCTCGGACCGACCCCCGCCCCCCCCCCTCCCTCCCCCCCCCCGGTCACGTCACGACTCGCCTGGGAATTGGCCCTTCCTGCACATTCCCAGACGGCGCCGGCGCGACTCGTGGCCTTACCAGCTCCTCCCCCCTCCCCACCCCCCCCCGCCCCCCCCCCGCCACGCCCGTTGTCGCCAGGGGATGACAGAACTGTCTCTCACCAGGGTCGGAGCCTCGCGGCGCATCGCCGACGCATCGGCGAGGCATCGGCGAGGCGTCGGAGGCGCATCGGCGGCGTCGACGTCGGAGGAGGCCAGGCCCCACGCCGAGCCGCACCGCCGACGCCGTCGGCGGGGCGGCGCGGTCCTCCGCGGGTGGGCGTCTTCCCGGGCCCCGGCGGGGAGGTCTCAGACCGCAGCCACCGCCCCGGGGCGAGATCGACCCTCGGAGGCCCTCCCCGGAGGAGGACAAGGTACAGTCGAGGCGTTGACCCAAGGAACCCTCAACAAGGAACGGGGCCCCATTTCTCCATAAGTCAAACTTTGGCTTCCCATCGAAAACCTAAGGAAAACCTCAGGCAAGCTGCAAAACAATGAAGGAACACGGAGCCCCTCCCCAACGAGAAGGGTTCCTTCTTCAGCGCCCCGACTGTACCCAAACTACTGCTACCCTTCGCCCGTTCTCCCCTTTTCGGGCCTCCTGGGAGGCTCTCGTCGCCACCGCTGGAGTCGCCTCGAAATCCTGGTCAGAACGCCCCCCCCGAGAGGTCCGTGGAGTGGCGGTATCGGTAGCGTTCGGTGTGCCCACCTCCGACGTGGCTTTTTCGGGCTCGAGGCGCGCAAACGACTTCAAGAAGGAGGGCAGCACCTGAGCGGCATCAGTGGTGCAGCTTCCTGCGGAGGTTGGTGCTGCAGGTGGGGGCCAGAGGGAGAAGGAGGAGACGAAGAAGGCGGATGAAGAGGGAGGGGGAACAAGCCACCTCCCTCGCGCGGGCCAAAGCCACACGCAGGCGGCCCACGAGAGCTCGCCAGAGGGGGACCGCACGGGCGCCAGCGAGGGCGAGCACCGACTCCATCCCGGCCGCCCCCAGGAGGAGGAGGAGGAGGAGGAGGAGGAGGAGGAAGAGGAGGAGAAGGCGGAGAAGGAGGTGGGACAAGCTCGGGGCGCTCTTCCTCGGCTTCGGCCTCCTGGGCCTATCGTCGGGCGCCGGGGCCGTCCAGAACGGACCTGGGGCGGAAAGCTGGCCCCCGGGAGGCCATCGGGACCTCTGGGGCCGAGCGTTGAGACAAACTTTCTGCGTCGGCGGCCAGGCAGGGGACGTCTGCGCTGGCGAACGGATGCCTAAACGTCGGGGTGCCGCTGGAGCAAGTCGTGCCGCCGTGCAGGAGGAGGATCTGCAGCCAGCAGAACTGTGCCAGCACCACGCCACCAGAACTGTGCCACCGCCATTCGTGCCACCACTGCGCTGGGACGAACAGGCCGTCGGACGCCCGAGGATCCGGGGCGGCGGGCCTGCGCGCGGACAGAAGCGCTCGACCTCGGCGCTGCTCTCCGAGGGCGAGAGAGCGGGGAGCACGAGGGCTCGGGGCCCCCGCGGGGCCCCAGATCTAGCCTCAGGTCGGGCACGTCCTCCTACAGGCGGACCTATGAAAGAAAGATATATATATATATATATATATATATATATATAGATATAGCACACACACACAAATAATAACAATAATAATAATAATTATTATTATTATTATAATTATAAAATAACAATAATAATAATAACAACAACAACAACAACAACAACAACAACAACAACAACAACAACAACAACAACAACAATAACAATAACAATACTAATAAAAAATAATAACAATAAAAATAATAATAATAGTAATAAAAATAATAATAATGATAATAACTTTAAACAAAACAAAAACAACCCAAACAAACAAAAAAAACGAAGAGCACGAAGCATCGTTCCCAGACTATTTGTGTTACGATTCTGGAGCGCTCCTCCTGTAGAGGGACATGCCCGACGCAAATCTGTAGCCCCAACCGGCGCGCCCCCCCCCCCTGGAGCGCTGACCTCGGGGAACCAAAAGTGACACAAACATAACAACTCGGAGGTCCGCGCAGATTTCTCGGATCGGCGCTGGACCCCCCTCCCTGGCGCGCGGAGCGCGCCAGGGGCGGCGCGGCAGGCGCCGCCGGGGGGGGGCCCAGCGCCGATCAGAGAAATCCACGCGGACCTCCGAGTTGTTATGTTTATGTCACTTTTGGTTCCCCGAGGTCAGCGCTCCAGGGGGGGGGGGGGGCGCGACGGTTAGGGCTACAGATTTGCGTCGGGCATGTCCCTCTACAGGAGGAGCGCTCCAGAATCGTAACACAATTAGTCTGGGAACGATGTGTCTGTGTGTTTCTTCCCCTCCGGATTCCTGACCTGCCCATCTTCGCGGCGCGCGCGGCGCGGCGAGGTGGCCGTGCCCGCCCGCTCGCACCGCCCCCGTTCACGAGGGAGCAGCGGACCGGCGGCGAGCGAGGGGGGGAAACGAGAAGGAGAAGGCCTTCTCAACGGCGGCGGGACTTCTCAGAAGCCCTCGCGCCTTCCGACGAGTGCTCTGCGTCTTCGGGGAAGGCTCAGGAAGCTTCTCCGAGGGCCGGGGGACCTCCGAGCCTTCTGAAGAGGCCTTCTCCTTCTCACTCCCCCCCCCCCTCGCTCGCCGCCGAGCCGACCGTCCCAGGCAGCGGAGCGCGAAGAACAGTTCTCGTCGCGCCTGCCAGGGTGACCCAGGACGCACCGGCTCATCTCCCACGCCCCATGTCCCGGGGCGCAAGGGCAACGCTCGATGGCGCGACCCTTCTATGCGGCGAGGAAGGCTGGGCGGTGCGGCTGGCAGCTGGCAGGAGCCCCATCAGATGGTCTTCCGAGCAGAATCTTGATCCGCTGGTGCACAGGCGCCACTAGAAAACATGCCCAATGCAGGAAGAAGCCCACTGCCAAAGGAGGGAAAGGGCAAAGTGGAGAGGCTGAAAAACAAGGAGGATTTGCACATCCGACGATAGATACATATATAGAGAGAGATGTTTGTGTGTGTGTTCCTACTTGAGTTCCATCTCCAGGCAAGGCCCGCCGAAGGAGAAGAAACGGAAGAAAACCTGAATGCAGAACTGCAGGTGGAGAGCTTCAGCAGCGCGCGCCAGGTGAGGCGCCAGGGCGCTTCTGCAGGGCGCAGGCAGGCCGCGTAGTGTTTGAAGGGCGCGGCTGTTTTGCACCGCTGGACCCCCACTCCCTCGCGCGCGGAGCGGCGCCAGAGGCGGCGCCAGAGGCGGCGCCAGAGGCGCCGCCGTGCGGCGGGGGCAGCGCCGACCCAAAAGATCCGCGCCGACCTCCTGCATCGAGCGTCAGCCCTGCTCCCATTGGCGCGCCTGCTCCCAGGGGCACCGATCACAGTGCCTGCGGCACCCAGCGCACGCCGCCCCCAAAAAAAGGCCGCCGCGCGAGCTCGCCCAGCGTCGGCGCCCCGAGCGCAGGGGCGAGCCCTGCGCGCGCCGCAGTGGCGCCGGGGGGCGCCGCCGCCACGTCGGCGCTCCAGCGAAGAGCGGTTCAGCGGCAGCGCCTCGGCCCTCCAGCGGCAGCGTTTCGAAATCAGGAGCTGGGACGAGGCCCCCGCGGAGGGGGAGCTGGCTTTGAGGGTCCCGGGGGGCCGCCGCTAGCCGCCGCGCCTCTTAAAAGGTAGACGAGCAGCTGCCCCCAGATGACCATGTCGAACGGGGCCGCGACGAGCCCTCCTCCGGCCAGCGCGTCGATGGCGTCCGCCAACTCGTTCCCGCCGTCGGCCACGCGGCCCGCCACGTGCCCCCACTGGAAGTCGGCGAGACCGCCCAGCACCACGGCGAGGCCGTCGAGCACCAGGCAGTAGGGCTCGCAGGCAGGGAAAGGACGCGCCGCCCTCGGCGATGCCCACCACGCACTGGCAACCGGAGCGGAGCACAGCTCGTGGAAACTCGTGCCCCCGCTTCACCCAGGACCCTCGATGCAGCTGCAGTCGGCACAACTCTGACGCAGTCCGGGCACGCCCCTCCGCTGCGACCGAGGGCTGGCGAAACACATCGGCCAGGCATGGCACGGCGTGGCCCAGGTGGCTGGGCACGGCGCGCGCCGCTTGGGAGCCCCCGCGCCCACGACAGCGAGCGCCCGTGGACAAGCCCGGGCCGTCAGCGCGGATGTCGAGCTCCGCGTAGAGCAGCGGCACCTGCGGGGGCCTTTCCTCCACACCGCCGGACGTGGCTGCCACTGGAGAAGACCGAACGTGGGACTCGGCCCCTGGGGCGGCGTGATCAAGGTGGCACAATCGAGCAGCGCGCAGCGCATCGCGCGCATGGCGCACACCCGGCAGCGGGACCACTCGCGCGGCCCTCCGTTGAAGCCGACCTGGTCGTGGACGCACTGGAGCATCGCCCTCATCGCTGATGAGGCTGACCTGGTCGCCGACGAGGTCCCGTTGCCTTCACTCTCTGGCGTGCCGGTCCTTCGCGCCGCCCTCGCCGACTGGCATGCCTTCTGCGGCTGCTGCTCCCGAGACAGCCGCGGCTTCCTCCACCTCGGTGGGCGCGATGGAGCCAGGCGGCCCCCGCTGCTGCTTCACGGCGGCGCCCTCAGCCTCCCGAGGGAGCCGCTGCCGGTGCTTGGCTGCGCCCCAGTGCACTGCGCGCCTGCTGCCGCTGCCTTCTGCTGCGGCATCTGGTGGGCGGCTGCGGCCTTGGCACGCTCGGCGCCTCCCCCACTCGGCACTGCTCTTGGCCTTGCCCCCCCTCCCCCGGCCACTGGCCCTCCTCCTGACGTGGCGGCGGACGCCGCGACCAGCTGCTTGCTGCTGCTGCATGAGCGACGCCGTGAGCGTGCTGATCTGACTGCGCCGTGCGCCCTTGAGACCTGGCCATGGCTGGAGGCGACGTCGATAAAACAGGCACCGCTCCGATGTGCCTCCCGTTGGTCAGCTCGCCTGGCTCTGCATCCTGTATTGAGGCCATGTTGTCAGGGGTCCAACGTCATTGCCATTGTCATTGCCGACGTAGGCACAGGCTGCGCTTGGCACGCGCAAAAGCCTTTGATCTGCTGCATCTACTTCAGAAACTGTCGTGCATGACGCAGGTCTTTCTTGCATTCGCCGTGTCCTCTCTGCTGCCATCCACTTCATATTCGCAGCCAGCTCAGCGTCCTGGGTCGCCGCGTGCGTTTTCTTGGCCTTGCTGACGAAGTCCTCCTGGCGCTCGTGCCTTAACTCAGGCCCTTTGCCCAAGATGACTTGGCAGCGAGTGGCAGCGTACTCCTTCTGTGCTTGCCAAGCGCGATGCTGTTCTGGGACTGACAGCCCACGAACCGCACGCACCCGTCCTTCAGCAGCAAGAAGAGCTTTGCGAAGGGACTCAGAATACTGTTCCAGACCTGCTGCCAGCGAGGGGGTCTGAACCCAGACGGGATGCTGCTTGGTCCGCTCTGGGAGCATGGGGAAGATGCCCAGCGCGCCCTTCTCCGCCTGCACATCGGCCTGGTCAGCATCACGACCACTGCCTTCTCACCGCGTCATATGCTGGGCTGCTTTGCGAGTCTGTCCTCCCCCCGGGGCGACAGTTTCTTCTACTCCCCGCAGCTCCAGCGTGTCGCACGCGAGGCATAGCTCATGGCGCCGCAGCCCTCGCAGGTCCAGGCTGCACTGGCACCACCCTCGCGCGGGGCCGATGCCGATCTCCTCGGCCCCCCTCCCCGTGGCTGCAGCGCCGCTGCTGCGCTGCCGAGCAGGCCGCCCCGCCGCGGCGCCCGGCCACGGCAGCGTGCGGGCCGCTGCCCGCTGCCGCCGCCGGCGCACGGTCCCCTGCAACGTCGGGGGGGGGGGGGCGGCGGTGACCCCCCGCGCCGCCCGCGGCCGCGCGCGCCGCGCGCCCCGGCGGCCGCCGCGGCCCCGTGCAGCCCGCCGCGCAGCCAGAGGGGGGGAGGACCTAGGGGTGAGAGCGGCGACGAAGGGAAGGGGGGGGGATGAGAGCGGCGACGAAGGGAAGGGGGGGCGGCGGCTCCCAGTGGAGGGAGGAGGCAGGCAGGCTGGCTCAGCCTGCAGCATGCAAGAGGGAGGCAGCCGCTCGGGCGTCGGACCAGCGCTCCTGAAGTGGACGAGACTGCCTCGGGGCACGATCTGCACGAGGACAGCGGCGACAAGGGAGGTGGGGGAGGGAGGGACAGAGGGAGGGAAGGACGAGGGAGCGAAGAGACAGAAGGAGGGGGAGGAGGAGGAGGAGGAGGAGGAGGAGGAGGAGGCGGAGGCGGTGGCGGCGGCGGAAGAGTATGGGTACGACCTGGGGCAAGGAGGAGAAGGAGGAGAGGGAGGAGGAGGAGGAGGAGGAGGAGGAGGAGGAGGAGGAGGAGGAAGAGGACCAGTGGAAACCCAAGAGTCATGAACGATGTTGGAATCAACCCTCCCGCCAAACTCCCTCTTCATAGGCCCCTACAACGGTTCATTTCCATTCAGGGAACTGCCTCGTTTGAAGACAACAGTTTGAAGATCCTGCAGCGTGCCAGAACATTGTTCCCGGGATTTCAACACCGCGTACCAACCTGGCTGCTACGTCGTGACGATCCAGAATTGTGCCAGAACGTCATTTTGGGGGTACTTCAACACAGCGAATCAACCTAACTGTTGCGCCCGCATAATATCCTGAATCCTTCCAAAACACAATTTCTTGTGCGCTGGCCATGGGAACCCGTGAAACTCTTGCAAATTTCAAGAACGAATGTGCGCGGCGCTGAGGCGAGAGCCATCTTTTAAAAAGAAACCGCCCTCAATACGTGAAACTCTTGCAAAACCACCCGCCCTCAACCCGTGAAACTCTTGCAAATTGTTTACACGAGTGCGTGCGGCGCTAAGGCGAGAGCCACATTTTGAAAACGACCCGCCCCCAATCCGTGAAACTCTTGCAAACGTTGAAAAAGAATGTGCGCGGCGCTAAGGCGAGGGCCACATGTTGAAAACGACCCGCCCCCAATCCGTGAAACTCTTGCAAATGTTCACAAAGAATTTCCGCGGCGCTAATGCGAGAGCCACATTTTGAAAACGGCCCGCCCTCAATCCGTGAAACTCTTGCAGTATCTATAAAAAATGCGCGCGGCGCGAAAGGGAGACCCACATGTTGAAAACCACCCGCCCTCAATCCGTGAAACTTCTGCAAATGCTTAAAGCGAATGTGCGCGGCGCTAAGGCGAGAACCACATTTTGAAAGCGACCCGCCATCCATTTGTGAAACTGTTGTCACTGCTTAGGCTTCAGAATCATAAATGGTGAAGAAGTCTCAAGCGAAACGCCCGGCCCGCTCTAAAAACTGGCCCCGGGGTGCGACAGGGAGGAGTTATCCACAAGAAGAAGGAATGGAGGAGGAGGAGGAGGAGGAGGCGGAGGAGGAGGAGGAGGTGGGGGGAGGAGGAACAGGAGGAGGAGGAGGAGGAGGAGGAAGAGGAGGAGGAGGAGGCCGAGGAGGACGAGGAGAAGGAGGAGGAGGAGGAGGAGGAGGAGGCAGAGCGTGGACGGCAGAGTGCTTCCTCACCTACTCTCCTACCCAGCTCCTTCACCCCGCGCCGCGCCTGCGTCGACGACGACGTGGAGGCGTACTGAATCCCCACCTACCCTGCTACCTAGCTCCACGAGGAGGAGGCGGAGGATGAGGAGAAGGAGGAGGAGGACGACGACGATGACGACGATAAGGAGGAGGACGACGATGAGGACGACGACGACGACGAGGCCGCG
>CAUYUJ010008320.1:0-22500 GCA_963575745.1 Prorocentrum cordatum
ACCAACCCAACAACCAACCCTGCCCTCCCTCCTTTTCCTCCCTCCCCTCCTCCGCCCCCCCACGGCGTCAGCCGCGCCCTTGTCCTTGCTCGCGGGCGCTGAGTCCCTGCCTGAGCCCCTGCTCGCAACCCACGAACCACCACCTGCATGGACGAGACCCCACCTGTACGCAAGGACGCTTGGCCCCTCGAGCGAGCACCAGAGGATTGATCAGCCGAGGTGGGACCGCCTTCACCGCTCGCCCTCCCCCCCCTCCGCAGGCGCAGGCCGCAGGTCGCCACTCCTGAGGAGGAGGAGGAGGAGGAGGAGGAGGAGGAGGAGGAGGAGCAGGAGCAGGAGGAGGCGGAGGCGGAGGAGGAGGAGGCGGAGGCGGAGGCGGAGGAGGAGGAGGAGGAGGAGTCAGCCAGGTTGGCCTCCTCCCCCTTCTCTTCGAGTGCTGCGGCGAGCTTGGGCAGGCAGCTTGTCCTCCTCCCCTGGAGGCCTCCCAGATCGGGTCCGAGTAGATGGGGTCAAAGGATCGCGCCGCAGCGCCAATGCATGGCGGATGCATCGGCGATACATCAGCGACGTCAGCGTTGGGAAAATCGGGCTCCACGTCAAGCCACATCGCCGATGCATCGGCGATGCGGCACGACCCTCCGACCCCATCGCCTCCGACCCCGCCTGGGAGGCCTGGATCTCCTCCCTTATCGACCTCGGCAGGGTCCTGCAGAACCGTCTCGAGGGTCCCAGCGCAGCTCTTGGCACGCACGGCGTCCTGCCCAAGGCAGTAGAAGACTCGTCCCTCCTCATATACTCCCGGATCCCCCTGCCCTCCCACCTCCCACTTCCTGCTCCTCTTTCGGTATTGGAACGCCTCTTTCTCCTCTTCCTCCTCCTCCTCCTCCTCCTCCTCCTCCTCCTCCTCCTCCTCCTCCTCCTCGTCGACGCTCCAAGAAGGCCCCATGGCCCAGGAGGGCCCCAAGGTACCCCCACGAACGCCCCAGAGGAGCCCAAGATAGCCCCAAGACGGCCCAAATCGTCCCCTTGGGAGCCCCTCGAAAAATTGGAGACGAGAGGTGTGACACGTCGGGTCGGTGCTCGAAGGATTGGCACCGTGACGGATTTGCAGCAGACACCTGGGCACGAAAAAGCAGCACACGCGATGTAGCCAATGTCGCACTCCGCCTCACCTGGCCGAAACAGTCACCCTCCTCTTGCTCCTGCTCCTGCTCCTGCTCCTGCTCCTGCTCCTCCTCCTCCTCATCATCATTATCCTCCGCCTCCTCTTCTTCGTCCGTTGTATCAGCAGTGTTATGATTATTCTTCTTAATATTAGTATTCGCATTCTTCGTACTCGTATTCGTACCCGTAGCATTAATACAACTACTATCATTAGTAGTAGTAACGAGGTTAGTACTTTCGTTCATAATAGCATTATGAACAATATCATTATTATGAGTAGTAGCAGTAGTAGTAGTAGTAGTAGTAGTAGTAGCAATAGTAGTAGTAGTAGTAGTAGTAGTAGTAGTAGTAGTAGTAGTAGTAGCAGTAGTAGCAGTAGTAATAGTAGTAGTAGTAGTAGTAGTAGTAGTAGCAGTAGTAGTAGTAGTAGTAGTAGTAGTAGCACTACCATTATTGGTTGTACCACTAAGGTTGGTAATAGTTTCATGATTGGTAAAATCGTTGCCTTCGTCGTATTGATATTAGGAGTGTTTTTCGTAGTAGCCTCAGTCTGCGTATGGTCGTATTAGTAGTGGCATGAGTGTTACTAGCATTGGTCGCCGTATTATTACGTTTCGTAATAGCATCCGTAGTAGTATTAGTAGTACCATGCGTACCATTAGTAGCCGTAGTAGTAGTATTATTATGTGTATTCGTATTCGTAGTAGTATTCGTCGCAGCGTCCTCCCCATTCGTGTTATTCATAACGTCATGCTTCTTATTAGTACTAGTTTTCATAGTCTTACAAGTGGTGTTATCATTATTATTCGTATTAGTAGTCTTCTTTTTCGTAGTATTAGTGTTGGGTTTAGTCTTCTTATTTATAGTATGAGTAATAGTATCAGTCGTCGTATTATTATGTGTCGCTTTCTTCCGATTCGCCTTAGTATTAGTAGTATTACTATTTTTATTATTCATCATCCTCCTCCTCCGTTCCCTGTCCATGTTCTTCCCTGTCATCCTCCTCCGTTTCCTCCTCTTCCTCCTCCTCCTCCGTCCCCTGTCCATGCTCCTCCCTGTCCTACTCCTCCTCCTCCTCCTCCTCCTCCTCCTCCTCCTCCTACTCCTACTCCTACTCCTCCTCATCCTCCTCCTCCTCCTCCGCCGCCTCCTCCTCCATTTCATCCACCTCCTCCTCCTCCTCCCCCTCCTCCGTCTCCTGTCCCTGCTCCTGCCTGTCATCCTCCTCCTCCTCCTACCTCCTCATAGCATCCCCTCCTCCCCCTCCTCTTCTCGCCTCCTCTTCTCCTCCCTCCTCCCTCCTCCTCCTCATCATCATCATCATCCTCATCCCCCTCCTCTCCCTCCTATCAGCCTCCTCCTCTTCCCCTCTCCTCATCATCATCATCATCATCATCATCATCATCATCATCATCATATCATTCATCATCATCATAATAATAATCAGTATCATCATCATCATCATCATCATCATCATCATCATCATCATCACCACCATCATCATCGGCATCATCATCTTCATCATCAGCATCATCATCGTCGTCATCATCAGCATCATCATCAGCATCACCACCACCACCACCATCATCATCATCATCATCATCATCATCAGCATCATCATCATCACCATCATCACCATCATCAGCATCATCAGCAGCATCATCATCAGCATCATCAGCATCGTCATCATCATCGTCATCATCATCGTCATCATCATCGTCAGCATCACCATCAGCATCATCATCATCATCATCGTCGTCGTCATCGTCAGCCTCATCATCATCATCATCATCATCATCATCAGCATCATCAGCATCATCATCATCATCATCATCATCATCATCGTCGTCATCATCATCATAATCATCAGCATCATCATCATCTTCATATTCATCCCCAGCATCATCATCAACAACATCATCATCATCATCATCAGATCATCATCATCATCATCATCATCATCCTGCTCCTCCTCCTCTTGTTCCTCTTCCTCCTTGCCTTCCTCCTCCTCCTCCTCCTCTTTCTCGTTGTTTTCCTCCTCCTCCTCCTCATCATCATCTTCATATTCATCTCCATCATCATCATCATCATCATCATCATCATCATCATCATCATCATCATCATCATCATCACCATCATCAGCATCATCATCACCATCACCATCACCATGACCATCATCATCATCATCATCATCATCATCATCATCATCATCCTCTTCCTCCTCCTCCCCCTCGTCATCCTCTTCCCCCTCCGCTTCCCCCTCCTCCTCATCATCAGAAACATCCTCATCATCATCATCATCATCATCATCATCATCATCCCCATCACCATCATCGTCATCATCAACAGCATCATAATCATCATCATCATCAGACTAGACATCGGCAAAATACGCATCATAACCATTCCCGCCCTCACCATGACCATCATCGCCAATAGCTTCATCACCACCATGATCGCCACCATCATCGTCATCATCGCCATGATCATCACCATCATGATCGCCACCATCATCGTCATCGTCATCATCGCCATGATCATCAACAACATCTTCATCATCATCATCATCATCATCATCATCATCATCATCATCATCACTACCACCAAAGCCACAATTACCAGCATAACCATCCTGATCGTCATCCTCATCAGCAGCATCATTTGCATCATCAGCATCACCACCACTACCATCATCATCAGCAGTATGAGCACCACCATCATGCTCACAATCACCATCATCACCACCATCAGCATCATCATCATCATCATCATACTTTCTCTCGCTCTCTGCCTCTCTCTCTCTCTCTCTTTCTCTTTGTCTCGTTGTCTCTGTCTCTCTCCCTTCTCTGTGTCTCCCTCTCTCTCTCTCTCTCTCCCTCTCTCCCTCTCCCTCTCTCTCTCTCGATCCCGCACACGCTGAACGCGTCACACAGGTGCCGCCGCGCGCCTCGCCCAGCCGGCGCGCGCGCCACTGGGCCCCGGCGCGAGGGCCGACCCTTGCCGAAGGGGGGCGGAGGAGGGGAGGGCCACCCACGTTCATCAGATACCACTTGAGGCCAACGAAGGGGAGCGGCGGGGGCATTCGGCTGTAGCAGATGTGCTTGCCGTAGACGTTGCACCTGGAAGGTTGCATTGCACATGGAGTACCTTGCTGTAGCGATGTAGGCGCAGTACGCACACGTAAAACGCTTGTCCGTAGCGCTGCAGATCAAGTACTACCAGCATGAGAAACAAGATAGCACGCTGAAGTACCACAATCAGCGGTTTCTGGTAGGCTGGTCTCACCATAACTACTGCGCGATCTGATCGTCGACCACGTACAATAATCGAATAGGCTCTTCGTCGTGGAACACATCGAGGAAGAATGCGGCCACCCCTGGCTGGCATTCGTAGGCTGCGAGGTCGTATAAACGCTCGAGCAGCCAGTCAATTTTCATCGAACCGATATAACGGCAGGCTCGACCGTCACTTTGTACATGACGGCGGTCCACTTCTTGGGGTACGTGTCGATGGGCTCGACGGGTGTACTCTTAACGCTGATGGCCATCGATCCCGATCTGGATGCCCAGCGCTCCGTGGTGGTATCCCACGAGCCCAGACTACCCTCGAGGCTCTTTAAGCCCGATAACTTGGGCTGGCGCCCCTTGTCGTAGTCCTGCGCGTGCAGGTACTTAGGTTTGTTCTTGCAGTCTGGCTAGTTCTGCTAGTGGCTGTCGTAGTACGGGACGTGAAAACGACCACAGCCACTGCTTTTCTTTTGCTGCCGCCTTCCAGCCAGCAGAAACAAAGCAGTGGTTGTGGTCACTTTCGCTGAGCTTGGCACCAGGGAAATGACCACAACCGCTGCTTCTTTTTCGGCCGGCTGCAAGGCGGCGCAAACAAGAAGCAGTGGCTGTGGTCATTTTCCCGTCCAGCATCTGTTCCTGAACTCTGGCTGCTTCTGCTGGTGGCTCTCGTAGCTCAGGTGGTTGTCCTCGTCGGTCCTCCGGTGGCCCCCGCGGCTCTGCCGGTGGCCCTGCTCGCGGCGGCCGCTGCGAGCAGTCTGCTGGCCAGGTGGCTCAGCTTTGGGCTGCGCTGGTGGCTCCCGGAGTTTGGCTTCTGGTCCGCTGCTCCTCCTCCTCCCTCGTCCTGTGTTGGGGGACGACGTCACGACAACATGTCGTCGAAGCCCTCGGTAAGAAGCAACAGGAACGGCAGCAGCAGCAGCAGCGTGGGGAGGGAGAGAGCCGAGACGCACAACGGAAGGCAGCCCAAGAAATGACGGAACGGACAATAAGGAGAGGCAGATGCTGAAGGGTGTACATACACGCATTTATACTCATACCTATACATACATATATATATAGAGAGAGACCCACCTATATACATACATACATACATACATACATACATACATACATACATACATACATACATACATACATACATACATACATACATACATACATACATACATACATACATACATACCGACCTACCTACTTACCTACCTACCTACCTACCTACCTACATACATACATACATACATACATACATACATAGGATTGTCTGCATGCAACAGTCACGTTGATTCGCGGTGTGGAAGTCCCAGGAATGGTGTTATGGCGCGGCTTGAGCTTGTCAGGACGCAGCAGCCACGTGGACTCGCGACGCTGAAATCCCAGGAATGAATGAGGTTTTGGTACGACTGAGGGTTCTCAGACGTCTGTTTTCCAATGGGGCATTGCCCACACTGAAAATAAATGATTCTAGGACCCTATGACGAGGGAACCGAGGGTTTATTGCAGCATCGCTGGTGCGTCTCAGGATTGCACTGGTCCTCCTCCTCCTCCTCCTCCTCCACCTCCTCCTACTCCTCGTCCTCCTCCTCCTCTTCCTCCTCCCCATCCTCCTCCTGGCCAGAAGGTAACGGGAAATCTGTGGCCACCCGGAGCACAAGGTATATGGTCAGGTCGGGTCGCCCAACCCCTCACTCTTGAAAGCTGTGACAGTCCCGCCTTCTCCTCCGCCTCCTCCCCCCTCTCCCTGCCCCCTCACCCCTCACCCCGTCCCTCTCGCCTCCCGCGGCCCCCCCCCCCGCCCCACCCCACACCACCCCGCGCTCCTCCTGCCCATGCCCGCCCTCGGCCGGCCAGCTTCTTCGCGATGGCCCCGAACTCGCGGGCCAGCTGGAGAGCCTGACCGTCGCCCCCCGCGCGGCGGCGGCCCCGCCACCCCTGGGGGCAGGCGTCGCCGGGGGGGGGGCGGGGAGAGGCGAGCGAGCGAGCGAGGCGGCGGGCGAGGCCGCGGCCCCACCAAGATCATGGCTGCTGCAGCGAGGAGGGGGGGGGGGAAAAGAGGATGCGCGTGCTGCTTCGTGAAACGGCATGTTTCCCTCTCTCATGCTGCTGCCGTGAGGGAGCCCATGCACGTCTGAAGAGTGACAGGCTTTAGCTCGCGTAAGTCGTCTCGCTTGGGACGATCGTAGACCTCCCTCAGAGTCGTATCCGAGGGCATCGCCAGACGGTTGACAAGACGGGAGTCTTCCACCTCAGCTGATCGTTTGCATACGTATGTTTGGGCACTTGTTGCCATGGTCGTGCTGCCACGGCGTTACCCTTTCTCGTGAGCCATTATGTTTAGAGCGCAACTCAGTTCATGCCGTGTCGCGTCGCCACAACGCAGGCTGTGGAAAATTGCCTTGCTGTGTTGTTTATCATATCCTGGCTTCCCCCTTGAGATCGTATAGATCTGGGCGACCCAAGTGGTCCTTTGTTTGGGGGATTCCAGCGGTCACCCTAGCATGCCCTCAGAGACCGAGTAGCTGCGAGCAAGAGACTCTGCATGCTGGTATACTCTTATGCCCTCCTCGCACCACCCAGCAGACGCTACTCCAATTGGCACTTGCTTGTCATTACCTCTGCCTGCACATGCCCACCGCCTAACTCCATCACGAAGGCCGTTCGGTATGTTTCTCCATGCGGGTGCGTCAGCGGGGGGCCGAAGACTCCAACTATCCACAAGCCTCCTCCGTGTCCTGCAATGACGTCTCAAGTCCAAGCCAGTTTTGGTCCCCGTCCAGATGCCAGCTGAACGTCCACATAACAGCACAGCACCAAAGGGCAAGCAACGCTGCTCTTCACAAACAAGCTGTCAGCTACATCACGAATGGGTTGCCAACCGCACTGTCGAAGCACTAGCTGAGAATTGTCCATCAAATCGAACCCAGACCACATCAGGCCGATTTGGGCGCTCTGAGAGGCGGAAAAGGAAGAATCATGTGTATGCAAGCGTGAACCCCACATAGTAAGTTCTTGCAACGTAAGGTGCCATATAGATAAACAGAGCGAGGGTTACACACGCACATACACAATTATATACATATTTATACATGCACATATACATCTACATCTACATATACATATACATATACATATACACATACATATACATATACATACATACATACATACATATACATGTATACATATATATATATATATATATATATATATACTAGAACCATCGCGCGCGCATCGCGCGCGCTCAAGTTCTAGCTATGTTTGATAGGCTAGCCCATGTAGTCGCATGTCGGTCGCTTCTTGCGTCCAGGGATTCCCTTGGAGGCCCTGCTCAAGCCTCGGAATCGTATAGCAGGGGAAGTGCGGAAACGCAGAAATCATTAATAGTCCTTTAGGTATTCACCGATTTGGGGCCCTCAAAGGTTTCCTGGGTTCTTCTTTGGGAGGTGAGGAGGATATGACTTGTGGTCTGTTGTGCAAGAGCAAGACCGGAGGCCAAACTTGATAAAAAATACCCTGACGAAGGAGCCAACCACATGCACGTGTGAGTACCGCAATTGTGGTTCACTTTTTCGGCGGTGACCCCTATGAGGCAACGAACCGTGCTAGGGGTGTGCCGAAATGAGTGGGGTGGTATACAACGCGAACGAAAACGAATGATCTGAGTACGTAGGGAGACTGAACGCGGGTGAATCTGAGCGCGAATGCATCTGACTGTGAATGAATATGCGTGCAAGCGAGTCTACGTGCATGAATGCGAGTATGACAAAGCATGGTGACATTGTATATGAATGTCAATAGTTTGAGAACGGCTGCCTCTGAGGACGCTGGGCGTGGCCGCCGCAAGGAGCTTCCCCGGGACTCCTCGACGGCATCGCCCGCGCGCCGCGACGCCAATGTCGGCGCGCCCCCCCGCGAGGATCGCGCCCGCTTCCTCCCCTTCTTTTACTCCCTCTTTGCCCGCGCACTCAAAAGTCCAAGGCTGCGGGCGCAGCGCAGCGCGGAGTCCCCGCGACGCACGTTGGTCGCCCCAGAGGGGTCCCAGCGACGCGCGCGGGTCGTCCGCTGCGAGGGGCAAAGAGAGCTCGCTGGCTGGCTGATAGCGGGCAAGGCTCTTGCCGCTCGGCAGAGCGACGACGGGCGAGCGAGGCGCTGGGCAGAACGCAGCACGGAATCCCTGCGACGCACGTTGTTCGCCCCAGAGGGGTCCCAACGACGCGCGCGGGTCGTCCGCTGCGCGAAGCAGAGAGAGCTAGCTGGCTGGCTGATAGCGAGCAAGGCTCTTGCCGCTCGGCAGAGCGACGACGAGCGAGCGAGGCGCCGGGCAGAACGCAGCACGGAATCCCTGCGACGCGCGCTGGTCGCCCCAGAGGGGTCCCAACGACGCGCGCGGGTCGTCCGCTGCACGGAGCAGAGAGAGCTAGCTGGCTGGCTGATAGCGGGCAAGGCTCTTGCCGCTCGGCAGAGCGACGACGGGCCGAGGCGCTGGGCAGAACGCAGCGACGCGCGCGGGTCGTCCGCGGCGCGAGGCCAAACAAGTAGTCAGACCGTCGAGAGACGGCGAGGCTCCTATGGGGCCACGAAACGTGTGAGGGGTGTGCCGAAAAGAGTGGCGGGGCCGCATGCGGACATTGCCACGGGGACCTTCGGCGGAGCTCGTATGGGGCAACGAAACGCTGTACTGGGTGGGGGAGACGCGTGCGGACTGCGCCACGGGAACCTTCGGTGGCGCTCCCTATGGAATGTACTGGGTGAAGGAGACGCATGCGGACTGCGCCACGGGGACCTTCGGTGGAGCCCCATATGGGGCCACGAAACGCTGTAGTGGGTGGGGGGGGGGACGCATGCGGACTGCGCCACGGGGACCTTCGGTGGAGCTCCCTATGGGGCCACGAAACGCTGTACTGGGTGAGGGAGACGCATGCGGACTGCGCCACGGGAACCTTCGGTGGAGCTCCCTATGGGGCCACGAAACGCTGTACTGGGTGGGGGAGACGCATGCGGACTGCGCCACGGAGACCTTCGGTGGAGCCCCTTATGGGGCCACGAAACGCTGTACTGGGGGGTGATGATGTTGATTATGCTGATGTTGATGATGATGATGATGATGATGATGACGACGACGATGATATGATGATGATGAAGATGATGATGAAGATGATGATGGTGATGCTGATGATGATGATGATGATGACGATGATGAGAGGAGGGGCGGAGGGAGGAAGAGGAGGAGGAAACGCGGGGGCCGTCTCTTCAAAACGAGGACCCAACAACACAAGTTGGTTGGACAAATGTAAGATTCCTATGTTTTTCCAATTCCTGGGCGCTGTTCGGCGCTGTTTTTTGTGTACCTCGCGGGTTTTGTTAGGCGGGCCCCTTTGGGGTGTGTGGGATCTGCCGGACCCCCTGGAGCTCCTGGAAGCCTCCTGGAGGCTGGAGAGCCGCCGGAAGGGTGTCTCGGGCTGCGCGGGAGCGTGTTGGGCCGTGGGGTTCCTTGAGGTCGTCATGGGCTGTCCTTCGGCGTCTTGGGGTCTCCCACTGGGGAGCCGGGAGGCGCGGTACTGGCCAGATGTCAGGGGATGTGTGGGACCCCCGAGTAGGAGTCCCACTTTGAAACAACAACAAGAACAACAACAACAACAACAACAACCATTTTAAGGCTGTACGCTCTTACTTGCCCGCGAGTCATTCAACACGTATACCATACACCCTCGATGCCCGCCCTCTTCGTCTTCGATCACACCCCTTTCGGGGGGATTATTTCTCTTTGCTGGGGCCGGCGGGCTTAGACGTACGGGCAAACCGGAACGGGCGGACAATCCTTCGGGGGCGTACATCTCTCTGCCCGCCATTGGAATTGGCGCGGGCCCTGCAAGAGGAGGAGGGGAAGAACGAGGGAGAGTGGGAGGAAGGGGAGGGGGAAGGACGAAGGAAGAGGGAAGATACCACGTTGTGAAGGCGTCCTTGGCGCGTGCGTGGTTCCTGAGCGCCGAAACGCAATTCCAGAATAATTTGTGAGGACGTCGCACGCGAGAGCGCAGTCCTGAGTACATTGTGAGGAAATCTCAGGCGGAAGCGGGGGCCCTGACTAAGTTGCGAGGAAGTCTCAAGCGGGAGCGCCGTTCCTGAGCAAATTGCACGGAAGTCTCAGGCGGGAGCGGGGGTCCTCACTAAATTGCGAGGAAGTCTCAGGCGGGAGCGCCGTTCCTGAGTCAATTGCGCGGAAATGTCAAGCAGGAGCGGGGGTCCTGAGTAAAATTCGAAGAAGTCTCAAGCGGGAGCGCCGTTCCCACGTAAATTGCACGGAAGTCTCAGGCGGGAGCGGGGGTCTTGATTACATTGCGAGGAAGTCTCAGACGGGAGCGCCTTTCCTGAGTAAATTGCGCGGAAGTCTCAGGCGGGAGCGGGGGTCCTGAGTAAAAACCGAAGAAATCTCAGGCGGGAGCCGTTGTTGGTGTAGCCCGGGGGGCAGGGGCACAGTTTGAGCAGGAAGACTTTCCTTGAGAAAAAAACCAGGTGCGAGCCCCGGGGGTGGCACTTCAATCGAAAAAATCAATGTGCACCGGTGGGGGGGATCAACAATAATTATTCTTCAAGAATGAGAGTTCAACAACAACAACAACAACAACAACAGCATCATCATCATCATCATCATCATCATCATCATCATCATCATCATCATCATCATCATCATCATCAGCATCAGCATCAGCATCATCACCATCATCATCATCAGCATCCTCATCATCCTCATCATCATCATTCATCAACAACAACATCTACAACAACAACAACAACAACAACAATCACTTTACCCGAACGCTCAGTGTTCTCACCAGTGCCAGGGTTTTCATGCGACGCCAGCCAATACCCCCACTTTGTGGGGGGGCAGTGCAAGCTCTACCAAATATCCACACGACTCTTCGCCACCACCCACACCCAGCTTCCCGCCCTATGACGTTCGGACACTTCACTTCGTGGCCTGCGGACGACCGTGGCTACTACACTGGCGTGGAGTACACACCCACAGAAGTTGTTAAGCCTACGTTCGTACACCCACAGAAGTTGTTAAGCCTTGTTAACCCACAGAAGTTGTTAAGCCTTCCACAGAACATCTGTTGCATATGATGCATATGGTACATGATACACATGATACACATGATACGTACTCACAAGATAGTTGATCACATCTTTAGGGCAAATTCCTGAGGGATGTGGGAATACACAAGAGAGAGAGGATATGGTTGTCCCGATGGTTGTCTCGATGGTTGTCCCGATGGTTGTCCTGATGGTTGTGGTTGTCCCGATCGTTGTCCCGATGATTGTCCCGATGGTTGTCCTGATGGTTGTGCTTGTCCCGATCGTTGTCCCGATGACTGTCCCGATGATTGTCCCGATGGTTGTCCCGATGGTTGTTCCGATGGTTGTCCCGATGGTTGTCCCGATGGTTGTGAGCGATGCCGGATCCTCACGCCCCCCGCCGGAGGAGGAGGAGGCAGGCGCGCGAACCCCGTTGCAAGAGCGTGCGAAAGTAGCTCGCGCGAGCTCATGTAACATAAATGTTGGAAAACCATTGGTTTTTTTAGGATTCGGACAGCGCGCGCGGGTGAAATTTTGAAAAGTCGTGCAGGTGTTTTTCGAGGACCTACGGTGCGATTCGTGTGATTTTATGATGCGCGGTGCTAAAATTCTTAAAAGCCCAATGGTTTTTGGAGATTTCGGCGTGCGCGCGCGAAGAAAAAACGAATGTGTCCCGCATGGTATTATTTGACAGGGATGATGGCCCTGGCAGGTGCGCAACCGTTGTCGCAGAAGTTCGAAAAAGTTGCTCGCAAAAGCCCGTTTGACAGAAATGTTTAAAAAGTGTTGGGTTTCCTACGAATCCGCAAGAGCGCGCGGGATGAGATTTTGACATTTTTTTGTTGAAAAACCATTGGTTTTTTGATGTTTTTATGTTAAAATCGCTCCGAACACTAAGCTTTTGGAAGGATTTCGTCTTGCGCGCGCGAATGTCCACTTTACCTTATTTTTTGCAAGGGATTCTTGAAATTTGATTATATTAGAACAAGAAATGTCATTTTATAGTGTTTTTTGCAAGGGAAAGCGGATTACAACAAAACAACCGGATCTTGATCACATCGTATTACCTGAGGCTTCCTCACGAAAATGATGAAAATGTAGCTGCGGCCTAGGCGGCGCAGGGGGGCCGTGCACCAGGGGTCCCAACAATAATTATTCTTTAGAATGTTCAACAACAACAACAACAACAACAACAACAACAGCAACAACAGTGAGTTTAAGACTGTTCGCCCTTATATGCTCGAGTGTCCAATAACGCGTATTTCCCAAACCCTCGATACCCGCCCTCTTCGTCTTCGATCGAACCCCTTTTGGGGGGTATACCTTTCTTCCCTGCAGGCCGGGCCCCGGCAAGCGGCGGGGCGGCCGCGGACCGTCGGCCTGGCCAGCGGCAGCGCTGATCGGCGGGGCGGCCGCGGACCGTCGACCCGACCCCAAGAGGGACGGACAGGGGACCGACCACGACGACGACGACGACGACGACGACGACGACGACGTCGAAGACGACGGCGACGACGACGACGACGGCGACGACGAGCGAAAGCGAGAGCGAGAGAGAACGACAGCAGGTCATCAGCATCATCATCATCATCATCATCATCATCATCAGCAGCAGCAGCATCAGCAGCATCAAACTCGTCACCGTCGTCGTAACCACCATCGTCATCACCATTACGGCCGTCATCATGACCATCATCGTCATCGTTCCGCCCCCATTCCTGCACGCCCTCACACGGTTCGTGGCCCCATAGGGAGCTCCACCGACGGACCCAGCGGCAGGATTCGCATGCAGCTCCACCCTCATCTCAGCGCACTTCTCACACGGTTCGTGGCCCCATAGGGGGCTCCACCGAAGGCCACAGCGGCAGGGTTCGCATGCAGTTCCACCCTCAGTTCGGCGCACCCCTCACACGATTCGTGGCCCCATAGGGGGCTCCGCCGAAGGCTCCATTGGCAGGGATCGCGTGCGGTTCCACCCTCATCTCGGCGCACCCCTCACACGGTTCGTGGCCCCATAGGGAGCTCCACCAAAGGCCACAGCGGCAGGGTTCGCATGCAGTTACGCCCCTACTTCGGTGCCCCACACGGTTCGTGGCCCCATAGGGAGATCCACCGAAGGCCCCAGCGGCAGGGTTCGCATGCAGTTCCAACCTCATCCCGGCGCACCCCTCACTCGGTTCGTGGCCCCATAGGGAGCTCCACCGAAGGCCACAGCGGCAGGGTTCGCATGCAGTTCCCCCCTCATTTCGGCGCACCCCCCACACGGTTCGTGGCCCCATAGGGAGATCCACCGAAGGCCCCAGCGGCAGGGTTCGCATGCAGATCCACCCTCATCCCGGCGCACCCCTCACACGGTTCGTGGCCCCATAGGGAGCTCCACCGAAGGCCTCATTGGCAGGGTTCGCATGCAGTTCCGCCCCTATTTCGGCGCACCCCTCACACAGTTCGTGGCCCCATAGGGGGCTCCGCCGAAGGCCCCAGCGGCAGGGTTCGCAAACAATCCCGCCCCCATTTCGGTGCCCTTCTCACACGGCTCGTGGCGGAGCTCCACCGAAGGCCACCTTGGCAGGGTCCGCATGCAGTTCCACCCTCATCTCAGCGCACCCCTCACACGGTTCGTGGCCCCATAGGGGGCTCCGCCGAAGGCCTCATTGGCAGGGTCCGCATACATTTCCACCCTCACTTCGGCGCACCCCTCACACGGTTCGCGGCCCCATAGGGAGCTTCACCGAAGACGATTCTCACAACTGCGGCACCCACAATGGCATACGGTTGGGTTCTTAGCAAGGCTACTTTTTACTAGTCTTGAATACTCCTCCTGTAAAGGGACAGGTCCGACTTAACGGCAAGGAGGGGAAGTGGTAAGGAGGGAGGAGGGAAGAAGCAACGAGCAGAGAAGCAGTCAGGAAAGACACCAGGCCCGTGACGCACGCGCACGCAGCAGCGCGCAGGGACAGCGACTCCAGCGCAGAGAACTGCGCTTGCTGTCCCGCCCCCCAAGGCCCCCTCCCTGTCCTGATCATCGAACCTCTGCGACGGCACGTGGCGCGACGTGGGGATGAAGCCCAAAGATCGATCAAAGTCCCGCACGTCGATGAGCTGCACCCGCTGACCTGCCCGTCCGATGTTAGCGGCTGCAGAGCCATCCAGGGCCCTGCGAGGCCCTCCCTGCCTGGGGCGCAGTCTCAATGACATCGCCACAAGGGAAGTCGATATTTGGACGCGTCCTCATCATCGTCTTTCTCACCCTTCCCCCTCCCATCTATCCCCTCCTATGCACTCTTCCTCATCTCCTTCCGTGATTCCTCCTCCTCGCCCGTCTTTCTCTTCTTCCTCCTTCTCGACTTTCCCCCCCTCCTCCTCCTCCTCCTCCTCCTCCTCCTCCACCTCCTCCTCCTCCTCCTGCCCCTGATACTGTTCTTCCTCCTGGTTCTCCTCGCCTCTCCGAGTCCTACCGGTTCTCCTCCACACTCCACACCCTCCAAGTCTTCTTCTCGCTGGAGATGGCCTCAACATTTACTCAGGCATGGCGCTGCCGCCCGAGAGTTCCTTGCAAGTTGCTGCTCTCGCTTGGCCGCCGGCTACTTCCTTGCTCTTTTTTTGCCAGGGCCGCACGTACCGCTCCAGGAACATTTTTTTGATACCACAAGCGCACTCAAATTCGTTGGTTGGTCCTGTCCTCTATACGATTACTCGATATGAAAACTAGAACCACGCGCGCGTTTCGCGCGCGCTTGGGTTCTAGTGCGGCCCGGTTCCCGACGACAACACAGCTGTGCATGTGTCAACACCCGCATACGGATTGAACATTGCGAGTATCAAAGGAGAAACCTCCGAATGCCAATGGCGCGCTGTCTGTTTATATATTTTTATATATACACACATATATATGGGCACACACAAACCCGAAAACTGCAAATAACAAGCACACAAATATACACGAACACACAAGAACACACACACACACACACACAAAAAAAAAGTAAGGGTAAGAAACAACAAATGGCGTCGGATGTCTGGGGGTTCTGCCCTGCTGGTCGCCTTCTGGGCGCCTCTGCCAGCAGCCCGGTCGCGTGGCCCAGTTGCCGCCCCCGTCGGCTCAGCCGCCCGGTTCCCGCGCCCCGCCGAACGCCACCACGGTCCTAACGTTCGGGGTTTGGTACTGCGTCAGTCAGGCTGGTGGCATTGGCAGCACAGCAGTCTCTGGCGCATGTCACGTTCCCCCTGGCGGCGCAACAATCCCGCGGCCGCTTCTCAGCAGCTCTGCAGGGCTCCAGCAGCACTGGCTGCCGGGGTAGCGGCCCTACCCCTCTGCGGGCACTGGTATTCCCGCATCCGCCAGCCCGCCCCGGCAGCAAACTGGCACCCAGGGCCGACGCCAGACTCCTGGACGTCCGCCTGTGTGGGCTCGCTCTCGTCGCATGGCCCAGCCGCCGCCCTCGCTGGCTCAGCAGCCGTCCCCGCGCCCAGGCACTCTGGGCCGGGTGACGCGGCACCCTGGTTGGTGCCATCGG
Source organism: Prorocentrum cordatum (assembly GCA_963575745.1). Classification (NCBI taxonomy): domain Eukaryota; class Dinophyceae; order Prorocentrales; family Prorocentraceae; genus Prorocentrum; species Prorocentrum cordatum. The sequence continues at coordinate 16,040 of CAUYUJ010008320.1, forward strand.
CAGCCCTGCAACCTCTGGCACATGTTGCGTTCCCCCTGGCAGCGCAGCAGTTTCACTGTCCGTTTCACAGCAGGCCGTTGCAACATTTTGAGCCATTGCGGCCCTCCCCCCCCCCCTTGTGGGCGCGGGCCTTCTCGCATCCGCCTGCAGCAAATCTTGTCGCCCCAGGCCACCGCCGAACACCTGGATGCCGCCCGCCTGTATGGGCTCGTTCGCCGCTCCCCCTCCAGTGCTGTTGCGACTTGGCATCGCTCTCACACTGCAGCCTGCGCCTCAGCCCCTGGGTGTGGCCGCGACGCCGCCCCGCGTCCACTGCCAGGCTGCGTCAGCGCAGGCTGGCCGCCCGGGCAGTCCAGTCAATGTCCTTCGCGCTGCGAGCGACCTCCCTCAGCCTCCCTCCTCCCTCCCTCCGCGGCCGCTCTCCGCCCGTGCCTCCTTCTCGTGCAGCCGGACAGTCGGTGCTCGCCCTCGCCCGGCCCACTGGAGCGCGCGTGCGGACTGCAGCTGCCGCGCCGCGACGGGAAAAAAAAATCTGGGGGCACTCGTGACGGGGGCCTCTCTGGCTCCCCGACTCGCAGGTCTCCTGCACCGCGATGCCCCTCGTCGTGCCCGGGCGTTGTCCGCGCGCGAGTACACCACGCCTCCCTCGGGGGGCGCAAAAAAAACACCTCGGACGAGGCGCGCAGATCCCCCCTTCCCGACCTCTGCTGGCTCCTCCTCTTCCCGCTCCGGCTCGTCGTCCCTGCCCCCCCCCCCACCTCCTCCAGCTCCAGCTCGAGGAATGCGGAAGGGAGAGAGACAGAAACAGAGACAGGGGCGGGGACAGGGGCGGAAAGAGAGAGGCGAGAGAGAGAGGGGGATAGGAAAAACGAGAGAGGAAGTGAGGGAAATATGGAGGTAAAGCTGCATGGGATCCGAGACTTCGGGAACGCTCCCGTCCCCCGACTGCTCAGCAGGATCATCACGTCGTGCGGGGACACGAGCTTCATCGCGCGGCGGAGCCTGCAGGGCCAGGGCAGCACGGGGACGAGGGAGGAGGACGATCATGGAGAGGACGAGTAGGCGAACAGGTCCACGGCCGACAAGGGCGAGGGAGAACCAGCCGCAGCAGGAACACGAGCAGGAGCAGGGAGACGGAGAGGAGCAGGAGGAGGAGGAGGAGGAGGAGGAGGACAAGCAGGACAAGCAGGACAAAGCAGCACACAGAGGGCACAGAAGAGAAAGAGGACCGAGAGGACAGAGGAGGATGGAGCCAGCAGAGGGAGGCAGGAGGACGAGGAAGACGAGGAGCAGCAGCAGCCGGAAGAGAGGTGTACGAGGGAGAAGGCGGCAGGAGGGAGGGGGAAGAAGGGCGAGAAGGAGGAGCATCGGCGGCGAGCGATTGGGGGGGAAATGAGAAGGAGCAGGCCTTCGCAGAAGGCGGCGGGGCTCCTCGGAAGGCCTCCGGCCTCCTGAGAGGCTTTGCGTGTCCTCGGGGCAGGCTCTTAGAAGGCTTCTCTCGGAAGGCCGGGAGGCTTCCGAGCCTCCTGGCAAGGCCCGCCCTCGCTCGCCGCCGAGAGTTGGGGGAACGAGGAGTGCAGGGAGGAGATGGAGGAGAAGGGGCGGCGTGTCGCAGAACGACGTGCATATCCCCTCCGCGCGGCCCGACCCCAGGCCGTACGCCGCGGGCGTATGCTGCAGGCGTCTGCACTTTGCGGCTCCCCGATGTGAGCTCGCGGTGCGCCGCGGTTCTCGTCGCAGCGCAGTCCCGGAAGGAGCGGTATCCTGATCCATGCATCGCTAGGCGGCTGCAGGCGCAGCGGAGCAACGGCGACGATCGTCGCCCACAGAATTAGGCGGCAAGCGCCAGAGAGGAAGCTTTGGATATCGAGAATACCATCGCCACAGGAAGCGTTCGGAGCGATGCGGGCAGAGATGGACGAAGTGTGCAACCTCCTGCCCGCAGTTAGCCGCCCACGATGGGGGGGGCCCTCGCTGACCCTCGCGGAGCTTCGCGATCGAATGATCCAGTGCTCTGTCCTGGCGACCATCTTCAATAATCCCTTGCCTCCTCCGCGACACCCACCTGATCCGTAGCAAGCTGGCTCAGGGGTGTGGCCGCTCGAGTGCCGCTCAACTGTGACTTGTTGCTGCGTCGGCGGCTAGGCAGAGCAACTGCGCTGTCGGAGAGCGAACTGAAAGGGGGCATTACTGCAGCGAATCGTGCCGGAGTGCAAGGAACAAAAAGGAGAGGACAGAAGAAACGGGCACACGCACACACACACACACACACACACACACACACGCACACACACACACACACACACACAGACACCATGGCCCCAGCGAGAACACCCCACCCCCCAGGCATTACCACCCCCCTCTAGGCCGCCCCCGACGTCCGCCGCCGCCCGCCGCCGTGCCCCCAGAAGAAACCACCACTGCAGCGAGCCACGGGCACCTGGGAGGTCCCGCCGCCTCGAGGAGGAGGAGGAGGAGGAGGAGGAGGAGGAGGAGGGAGCAGGAGGAGGCGGAGGAGGAGGGAGGAGGAGGAAGAGGAAGAGGAGGAGCAACGGTAGGGAAGTCGGCGGGGGCGGACTTCTCGGCCGTTTCCAGGCGTGCGACGTCGTGATCGCTTCGCAGCGAGGCTGCCCAGAGGCCTGGACCCCTTCCAGGGGACTGGGTTCCATGCCGAGTCGTCTTTTTGGAGCGGCCCCGGGGCCCTGCATGGGGCCCCTGGGGAATCCAAAATTGCCGAAAGCCTCCCGCTGAGATTTTCTCGGCGGCGAGCCCCGGAGGGAAGTCAGAGGGGGCGGGCCTTCTCAGAAGGTTCGGAAGGCCTCGGGCCTTCTAGGAAGTTGTCTGAGCCTTCCCCGAGGGCAAAGAAGACTTCTCGGAAGGCCGAAGGGCTCCTGAGAAGACCGGCCGCCTTCTGAGAAGGCCTGCCTCCTCTTGACTTCCCTCCCGGGCGCGCCGCCGACTGGCATCAGTCCCGACAGACACCGCCGAGGACCGAGGCTCGCGCAAAGGGCAGATTCTCCGAAGCGGCCGCCGTGAGAGACCTCCCGCCCTGGTGGAAGGTGCCAAGTGCCATCAAACGCCTCGCGCGTGGTTTCGGAGGCCTCGCAAGCAGGGTCGGAGCGGATGGGGTCGGAGGATCGTGCCGCATCGCGGATGCATCGCCGATGCATCGGCGATGCATCGGCAACGGGGGCGATGCATCGGCGACGTCGGCGAAGAGAAAATCCGCCTCCACATCGAGCCGCATCGTGCATGGATCGGATGGCTCCTTAGCAGGAGGCTGCTTCTTAGAAGGCGCCGGCCCCATAACTACAGCTAAGGACCGCGCCTTCTGAGAAGCAGGGGTATTTCTAAGAAGCCTCCCCCCCTCCCCCATACCCCCCTCTGCGCGTGGCCGTAAGGTGGCGTCGCTCTTCTTCCCTCCGGGGGAAACCAAAGGTACTGATTCCGCTACTCCCTGGACCCCTCCCAGGGCGCGTTGTGACCAGAATTCCGAGGCGAATCCAGCGGTGGGGACGAGGGCCTCCAAGGAGGCCCAAAAAGGTGAAAACGAGCGGAAGGGTAGCGATATGGGTACCTTTCCCTCCTCTGATCTCTGCGCGTGGCTGATGGGATCTGTTGGCCGCCTCCGAGCCCCCTTCCCTCCCCGGCGCGGCCGCGGGCGCGCACTGCATGGCTGACCGCCTCCCGCGCCCCAGGCCGGCCACCTCCGAAGGAGCCACCAGGTGCGCGGCGGAGCGGCAGCCGCAGTTTCCCCTCCTCCCCCTCTTTTTCCTCCTCCTCCGCCTCCTCCGCCTCCGCCTCCTCCTCCTCCTCCTCCTCCTCCTCCTCTCCTCCCCCTCCTCCTCCTCCTCCTCCTCCTCCTCCTCCTCCTCCTCCCCTCCTCCTCCTCCTCCTCCTCCTCCTCCGCCGCCGCCTCCTCGTCCACTCCATGTCTTATAAGTAACGTCTCCGTGTCGCACCCCGGGGCCAGTGTTTCGGGAGGGCTGGGCGCTTCGCCTGAGATTTCCTCACCACTTCTGACCCTGAAGCTTACAGACTGGCAACAGCTTCACAGATGGAGGGCGGGTCGTTTTCAAAATGTGGTTCTCGACTTAGTGCCGCGCACATTCGGTCAACAAAGTGGCAAGAGCTTCACGGATTGACAGCGAACGGTTTTCAAAATGTGGCTCTCGACTTAGCGCCACGCACATTCGTTTAAACAAATCTGCAAGAGTCGCAAAATGTGGCTCTCGTCTTGGCGCCACGCGAATTCGAGCAAAAAATGCAAGAACTTCACGGATTGAGGCCGGCTGCTTTTCAAAATGCGGCTACCGCATTAGCGCCGCGCATCAGCGCCGCGCACACTGCAAGCGTTCCACGGATTCCCATGATCAGCGGATTATGAGGGTGCAACAGTGACCTTGGCTCGCGGTGTTGAAGTCCCAGGAATGGCGTTCTGGCACGATCCAGGATCATCGAGACGCAACAGTCAAGTTGATCCGTGGCGTTGGAATCCCGAGAACAATCTTTTGGCATGCTTCAGGGTCTTCAAACGGTTGTCTTCCAACGAGGCAGTTCCCTCAGAGGGAACGAACCCTTGTATGGAGCCCGTGAGGAGGGAGCTTGGGGGGAGGGTCTATTCCAACATCGCTGATGACTCGTAGGTTTGCACTGGTCATCCTCCTCCTCCTCCGCCTCCTCCTCCGCCTCCGCCTCCTCTTCCTCCTCATTCGCCTCCTCATATCATTCGTCGTCTTATTATCATTCGTCTCGTTGTCATCATGACGATTGTTCTTCTTAGTAATACGATATGTTGTGTCATTATGGTTCGCATTACCAATTATAGTATTCTTCGTATTAGTCATTTAAGCATTATTACCAGTACTCTTCATAATGTACGGTTAGTATGTTTATGACTGTTATTGCTTCGTCTTCGTAGTCTTAGTATTAGTAATCGTGTTACTCTTCGCGTTCGTAGCCTTATAAATAATGTCATTCGTCTTCGCCTGGGTATTATGCTTCGTCGCCCTACTAGTATTAGCATCACGATTAGTATGCTCATTAGTCTTAGAATTAGCCGCACCATGGCTAGTATGATTTATCGAATCAGTAGTATGATTACTAGCAGCCTTCGTAGTATGATTACTAGCAGCCTTCGTATTATCACTATCATCATGAATCCAACAAGTCTTCTTACTAGTAGCCTTCGTATTATTCGTATCAGTATGAATAGTACTAGTATGATTGGTAGACGCCTCCTGTGTCGTATTGGTCTCTTACTGTGACCAGTAATCGCCATGGGTTGGGTATTTATCTTCTTGGTACGATTAGTAGTGTGGACTGTTCTTAGCAGTTTGATTCCTAATCCCAGTATCATTAGCACTATGTAGTACTGTTCCTGTTCGTCTTCGAGCTATTACTATTCGTATTCGCCATAATAATATCAGTATTACTGTTGGTATTGTTAATAGTATTCGTAGTCTTCTCCCCCTTCCTCCTCCTCCTTCTCTTTTTCCGCCTCCTCCTCATCCTCCTCCACCTCATCCGCATCCCTCCGCTCCTGCTACTGATCCTCCTCCTGCTTCTGCTCCTCAGCCTGCGCGCCCTCCTCCTCCTCATCCTCCTCCTCTTGCCCCAGCCCCCTCATGCCCCCTCCTCCTCCGTCTTCGCATTCGTAATACTGTTCGTGCGATTTGCATGATCATTGATGTTAATATGCGTATTAAAAATAACCGTATCAGCAGCAGCAGCAGCAGTAGCAGTAGCAGTAGAAGTAGCAGTAGCAGTAGTAGCAGTAGTAGTAGTAGTAGTAGCAGCAGTAGTAGTAGTAGTAATAGTAGTAGTAGTAATAGTGGTAGTAGTAGTAGTAGTAGTAGTAGTAGTAGTAGTAGTAGTAGTAGTAGTTGTAGTTGTAGTAGTAGTAGTAGTAGTAGTAGTAGTAGTAGTAGTAGTAGTAGTAGTAGTAGTGTAGTAGTAGTAGTAGTAGTAGTAGTAGTAGTAGTAGTAGTAGTAGTAGTAGTAATAGTAGTAGTGGTAGTAGTAGTAGTAGTAGTAGTAGTAGTAGTAGTAGTAGTAGTAGTAGCAGTAGTAGTAGTAGTAGTAGTAGTAGTAGTAGTAGTAGTAGTAGTAGTCGTAGTAGTAGTAGTAGTAGTAGTAGTAGTAGTAGTAGCAGTAGTAGTAGTAGTAGTAGCAGCAGCAGTAGTAGTAGCAGTAGTAGTAGTAGTGGTGTGAGAAGTAAACTTTGCAGTATGAGTGTTCCTCCTCCTCCTCCTCGTCCTCCTCCTGCTCATCTCCCTCCTCATCCTCCTCGCCCTCCTCCTGATCATCATCCTCCTCACCCTCCTCTTATTCCTCCTCCTCCTCCTCATCATCATCCTCGTCCTCTCCTCCCCCTCCTCCTCCTCTTTCTCGTCCTCCTCCTTCTCCTCCTCGCCCCTGGGTGGGCACCCTGTTGAGTAGACGGCTCTTCGGGGTACACG
>CAUYUJ010008320.1:27500-40994 GCA_963575745.1 Prorocentrum cordatum
AAAACAGCGGGAGCTGCTGCGGATCGGCGACATCCGTGCTCAGTCAGCCACGGGGCACCGTTCCTGCAGAGCCAAGGAGGCTGCGGGGAGGAGGGAGGAGGGAGGAAGCTGAGGAGGGAGGAGGCTGAGGAGGGAGAAGGAGGGGCAACAGGAGGAGCAGAAGGAGAAGCAGCAGGCGGGCGCGGGGGGGGGGTCGAAGCTGAGAGGCTCCATCCCGAGGACCTGCTTTCCAGGGGCATCTTCCTTCGGTAGGGTATTCGCTTCGGCCAGCCTTCACCCTTCACCTCCAGCTCCCAGCCACCATCCTCCTCAACCAACGTTTACCTCCTCACCTGTCAACCGCTTCACCACCGCCACCACCACAAAACTTCCCCCTTCGCCTCCTCTGACCAACGCACCTCAGCGGAGATCGTGGGCCGCCCTGTGCATCAGTGGGACGTCCGAGCCCCTCGGCTACTGGGCAGAGATCCCAACGCGCGCCTGGCACATCACCTCTCATCCTGCCTTGGGCGCCCACGCCGCCTCGCGCCAGTCGGTGATTGGCCAAAGAGGCCGCGCACAGGTCTCCGTCGCTTGGGGGTCCCAAAACCATGTGGTGACAGACCCCGTGGTGACCTCGAAATCCGCAAGGATCTCACCGCAGGGTCCGTCGCCACCCCGTTTGGGGACCCTGGAGGCCCCAGTCGCCCGAGACATCCTCGGAGAACGATCCAAGTCCCAAAACCGTGCGGTGACCCCGAATCCCTACCGACTCACCACACGGTGTGGCCACCACCCCGTTTGGGGGCCCCCGAGTCGCTGTCGCCCTGTGAAGGTCTCCGGGGCACGGTCAGAAGAGGATGCTGGCAGCGAGCAAACCCCCCGGGCAGCCGAATACGCCCGGGGCGTCCGTCACGGACACCTTGATATCCACACGTCGGTTCGCAACATGACACGACTGGCTGAGAGCTGGCGGTGCCCTTGCTAGATCATTGCATCGTCAATTCGGGTGTCCTAACTAGGAGATGCATGCAGCAGCTGCAAGACTGCTGACCGCGGCTCTGCACATTTGCCGTCATGCGCAGCCAGACTTGACCTGGTGCGTCACGAGATTCGACAAACAAAATCATGAAAGCAAAGCTGGCACTTCTGCCGCGCGTTCCAGCTAGAACACGCTGCCCCCCCATCCAGACGGGCGCAGGGGATGGTGGTCTTCGTGGCGGTGGTGGTGACGCGGAGTCGGGCGCGGATATCGAGGATGAGGAGATTGCGGTGGCAAACTGTGTGGTGGTAATGCTGGTCCTGGTGCTAGTGGCAGTGCTTGGTCGTGGTGCTGGTCGTGGTGGTACTGCCGCTGGTGCTGCTGGCGATGCTGCTCCCAAGACGGCCCACGAGGGCTTGAAGGGGACGCCCCCGGGGGGGCCTCCAGGGACCAAAACGCATAAGGAAGATGTTCGCACGTGTGGTTGTGCAAACGCCGGCTCTTCGGCCTCCAGGGCGTCCAGGACGGCCCAACAGCCAAGAAGCCCGCAAGAGGCCTCCAGGACGGCCCCCAACGGCCCAAGACAGCCCTCGGACGGCCCCCAAGTCCCCTAAGAGGCCTCCTCCTCCTCCTCCTCCTCCTCCTCCTCCTCCTCCTCCTCCTGCTCCTCCTCCTCCCTGGCCCAAGATGCCCCAGAGTAGGCCACAAGAGGAGCCCAAAAGGGGCTCCCGGACCCAGGAGGCCTCCAGGAACCCCAAGGAGGCCTCAGGAGAGCCCGAGGGGGCTCAAGAAGCCCCAAAGAGGCCCCAAAGTTGCTCCCAAGAGGCCCCATAGAGGGCTCCCACGAGGCCCCCTGGACCTCAAAAATCCTACGTTGGCAGAGGAGATTCCAGGGGAGCAAGAACTACTCCGACAGACCCCACATGAGAATATTCTCAGTGCTCACGAGAGTCTTCATCATCGACGACTAACGATGCTGATGACGCCAGGAAACTATGATGCGACCAGTGAGGCCGTTGAGATCTGTGGGGCCCGTGGGGCTTGTGAGACCTGCAGGGCTTGTGGGACCTGTGTAACCTGTAGGGTTTGTGCGACCTGCGGAGCCTGTGCGACCTGTTCGGCCTCTAGGACGTGTGAGACCTGTGGGCCCTGTGGAACCTGTGGGGCCAGTGGAGAAAATTGAACGTGTGGGACCTGTGGGCCCAGTGGGGCCCCGTGAACTTGGGAGACCTGAAGATCCTGAGGGACCTGTAAGACTTGTCGAGCCCGTGGGACCTGTGAGGCATGCAGGGTTTGTTGGATCTGTGCAACCCGTGGGACGTGTCAAACCTGTGCGACCTGTGGGACCATGGAGATTTGTGGGCCTGTGAGACCTGCGGAACCTGTGTGATATGTGGGGCGTTCGGGACCGGTGGACTGTGTGGGACCTGCAGGACGACATGTGCGCCTTGTGGACACAGTGGGCGTACGGGGCGTACGGAAAGGGCCCCCGCTCAAGAGATCCTCGCGATTTGCCTGTTTGGGGATGCTCAAGTGCTACGCATGCTACAGTAGGCCAACGAGGGCTACCGCTCGAGACGTCCTCTCGACTCACTCCCAAATTGGGCTTCTGCGCGAGACGTCCTCGCGATGTGCCCCCATTGGGGTGCTCAAGTGCTACGCCTGATGCAGCAGGCCGATGACCCGCTGGGACTAAAAACATGAGGCGGGGGGGGGGCCCGCATGGAGAGGGCTCCCACTCGGGACTTCCTCGCTGTTCACTCCCAGATGCTCCCGCTCCAGAGAGATCCTCGCGATTTGCGCCCTTTTGTGGTGCTCAAGTGCTACGCCTGCTACAGCACGCCGTGACCCGCTCGGATTCCCATCATGAGGCGGGGACACATAGGGAGAGGTTCCCGCTCGAGACATCCTGGCGATGCACTCCCAAATGAGGCTCCCGCTCAAGACACCCGCGCGATCTGCCCCCATCGGGTGCTCAAGTGCGAAGCCTGCTACAGTAGGCCGACGACACGTTGGGATTTAAAACATGGGGCGGGGGGCCATAGGGAGAGGGTTCCCACTCGAGACGTCCTCGCGATTTTCCGAGAGACGACGCCCCCGCTCGAGAGACTCTCGAGAATTACCACTTTTGGGTACTCAAACGAGTACGCTTGTTACAACAAGCTGATGGCTCGGTGGGGTTACCAACATGAGGCGGGGGGCCCATACAGAAAGGGTTCCCTCTCGACAGTTCCCCGCGATTTACTCAAAGACGAGGCCCCCGCTCGAGAGACCCTCACGGTTCGCCCCTTTTGAGTGCTCATGTTTCGCCCTGCCTGCTACAGCAGGCCGATGACCCGCTCGGATTGTACTTCCTGGCGATGTGCCCCCCTGGCATGCTCAAGTGCTACGCCTGCGACCAGAAGCCACCGACACGCTCGGATTGCCAACATGAAGCGAAGACCGCACAGGGTGAGATCTTCGGCTCGAGACTTCCTCGCGATTTACTCACAAAATAAGCTTCCGCTCAAAACCTCCCCACCAAACTTGTTTGCACAAGGCATTCCGATGGCCGCCTCGGATCCCCAACATGAGGCGGGGGATCCATAGGGAATCCCGTTCGAGACTTCCTCTCTCGATCCACTCAAAGACGAATGAGCGCCCGAAGCAGTCTCTCAATTCGCTCAGAAACGAGGCTCCCGCTCGAGACTCCCTCGGGATTCAAGTTCCCTGGTGTCACCAAACCTGCGCTGATACAAAGCATTCCGATGGCCGCCTCGGATTATCAACATGCTGGGGGGAGGGGGGGGCATGGGGAGGGGCTCCGGGACTTCCTCGTGATTCACTCACGGGCGAACGTCCCGCTCGAGACGTCCGCAAGATGACTGTGTGAGTGTGTGTGTGGGGGGGGTCTGCGATGAAAAGGAATTTTATGATGAAGACGAAGACGAAGGAGAAGATGAAGATGCACATGAAGAAGAAGATGAAGATGGGAAAGAAAATGATAATGAAAATGCGGATGCAGATGGAAATGAAGATGAAGATGAAGATGGCGGTGATGGTGATGAAAATGGAGATGGAGATGAAGACGACGGTGTGTATGAGGATGTCGATGGAGACGAAGATGAAGATGAGGATGCAGATGATGATGTTTCTGAAGATGAAGATAACGATGGGGATGGGAATGAAGCTGAAGCTAAAGCTGGAGTTGCTAAAGCTGAAGATGCATGTGAAAGTGAAGATGAAGACGGGGATGAAGATGAAGATGAAGACGAAGACGAAGACGAAGCCGAAGACAAAGTCGAAGACGAAAACAAATATGCAGAAGAAGATAATGATGATGATAAAGGTGAAGATGGGGACGAAGATGAAGATGAGGCTGAAGCTTAGGCTGAAGATGAAATTGAATCTGATCAAGCCGCATCTGAACATGAAAGTTGAATGAAAATGAGGATGATGATGAAGACGAAGACGAAAACGAAGACGAGGACGAAGACTAAAACAAAAACGAAGACGAAGACGAATACAAAGACGAAGATGAAGATGAAGATGGTAGATGACAGTAAACATGAAGTGGAAGATGAAGCTGAAGATGAAAATGAAAATGAAGATGGGGATGCAGATGAAGATGACCATGAAGATGAGGATGAAGATGGAGATGGAGATGGAGATGCAGGTTCAGATGAAGAAGATGACGATTAAGCTTGAGATGCAGGCAAAAACAAACATGGCGATGGAGATGATCATGAAGATAAAAATGGAGATGGATACGAAGATGAAGATGGGAATGAGGATGCGGAGCATCATGAAAGTGAGCATGGATGCAGATGCAAATGACGATGCACATGAGCATGATGAATGAAGATGCGGATGCTGACCAAGACAAACATGAAGATGGAAATGCTGTCTCTTGGTCTCTGTTTCTACTACGCACAGCGTTCAGTTCGCCATGTTTGGCGCGGCCCCAACGAAACCGAACCTCGTTGCGCCGCTGAGCGCCCGCGCCCGCGCGGCCTCCTGAACCCAAAAGAAACTGCAGCCTGGAGGCTCCGAGTCTTACGGCGCAAAAGCAAGCCCGTAACCGAGCGTCAGAAATTACAAATTAAAAATGATGTTCCGCTTGTTGCACATACTTAAGAACTTCATGGTCTGCGACAACGCACAAGATGCTGGCCCTCCAGGGAGCTACCAAAGACTGAGGGCAGCACTCATCAGGAGAGAAGACTCTCCGTTCACACGCGCCCGAGCATCAGCACAGCTCATTGTCCATATCCGATGGCCGGTGCTCCACAATAACTGACGGCCGCCATGCTTGCGGCCACTACTGGCACTGCCCCCTGCAATAAAACAGAAGAACAGCATAGAACCGACAGATTTCGCGCGCCGCGACACACCTCTCCCACTTTGCATCTGCATGCCCACAACGATAAACCCCAGGTAGCACCCTACGCCAAGAGCAAGAACTAAACTGAACGCTCTAACGACGAACAAGACAGCGCGGACAGCATTATCCACTTGTGCTATAATGATTCAGGCCATATTCTTGAATACCTCGAAGAACGCGTCGATCCGCTTCTCCTCGGGCGTCGGGGGGGCCGCGCCACGGCCCGCGCCCTCGCGGACGCGGCCCGCGCCCCCGGAGGCCTGCGCGTTCAACCGTTTCTCGTTGATCTTCTCCTCGAGCTCCTCCATCGCGCAGCCCTCCGAGCTTGAAGACGCGGCCGCGCTCCGCGACGACGCCAGCGCGCCGGGCAGCTGCGAGCGCGGCAGCCGAGGCAACCACTGACGGCAGCACAGGCGGGAAAGGATGCTGCGGGGCCGGCGCAGCCGCCGCTGCTGGCACGATAGCGCCTGTTCCCGCGGCAACTGGGGCGCCAGCCTGCACTGCGGCGGCGACGGCGGGGGACAGCTGCGGGGCGGCCACCTCTGCGACGGCATTGCCCCGCCGCTCGCGCTTCTCGGCGCGAGCAGCTCCCTCCTCGGACTCCGCGAACCTTCTAGCGCTTGCCATGCTTCAGGACAAACAGCGCCGCAACTTTGATCTGGCCGTCTGCATCTAAACTGCACGCGCTGCTCGAACGATGCTGCTACTTCTTCGAATTGTCTCGATAAAGACAACGGTCGCGGTCGACATGCCCGGGCTGCCACGTCGGCGGCCAAACACTCTACCCGCGAGGTCGCTGCCGACAACGGCCGCCGCCCAGCTCCAGCCCCTGGCCGCGCCGCGGCGACCTCGCGGACCTCCGAGCCTGAACAATTGCAAGATACGGGGGAGTAGTGCGGACCAACGAGCAAACATATGAGATGGGACACTGCAGCCTCAACAAAACCACGAATAACCCCACGAACGCGACAAACTGCAGCCCGCGAGCCAATCCAATTAGAGAAACTTAGAAAGTCGCCCCAACAACTGGCCTCGAAGTCTCGCAGAGGCGCGGGCGACTGACCAGGCCACGGGGGCAGCATACTCTCGCGCGCGGGTCCACGGCCACAAATCCAAGGACGACTCGGGTTCATTTTCACGCAACGGATATTCTGAGCAAGCACGTGCAACTCTAGGTCGAGCCACTCACAGAAACGGGCCCATCAGAACCACTGCGACTGCTCTCGCAGCGAACGCTCAGGGCTCAGAACGCACCGAGGCAAACAGGAACTTGACACAGCCAACGCAGTAAGCATTCGGTTCGAAACACCAAAGGGAAGGGCCAACGGGGGAACCTGCGACGGCGACGGCGCCTTCGAAGAACCTCGCCTCTTCATCGCAAAGAACGACGGACGCTGCGACAGCGGGCACCAGTCCACAAATTGGGCAATCCAACAGACTCGAACTACCAGGGGCCGAACGCGACGAGGTTTGAACCCGCGGCAGCTTGCAACGATAGAGAGATGAGCCCCTGAGACAAGCAAAACCAACTACGTGACCGAGCACCCCCAGACGGTAGGCGATGACGAAGTGCCCGACCACGCTGGATGTAGATGTCCGGGACTGAGCCACCTCCGAATACCTCCCTGAGAAGCGGGCCTACGCCCCCCCCCCCCCCCCCGCGATCACTGGAAGGCATCGAAGGCCTGGTCAACATCCGCGCAGACTACCGCCATGGGCTCCGCTGGGAACCCGCACCTAGAACAGAATCCCGAAAAGACCGACTCCAATTTCCTTAACCACCTTTAAGAATGGCACGGCGCACAACACGTCAAACGCCTCACGCGCAGACGCGGAGACCTCGACAACTGCGCGCGCACCTCGGGCCACCGCCTACCAAGCTGCGGGGAACGGCATCCGCGACATGTCCGAGAGCCTCCGAAGACGTGAACGACCTGTTTTCTGGCACGTTCTCTCGCCTTTGCCAGACGCAGCAGGCGGCGCGGGCACCCCCGTTCCTCCCCGCGGGTTGTCGCGAAGCCAGACAGACAGGGCGGCACGCGCTCGGCCCGAGGCGAAGGGGGGCAACTGCGACGCCGAGAAGTCGGGCCCGATAAACACATCCGGGCCCGCGGCCACCGCATGCACCAAGGTTGCACAACTGCGGCACATACACTGGCCCGATATCTGAAGCGTCGCCCTGGCGGAATCACAACTCACATCCCCCATAGACCACGTTGCTGGAGTTGCCATGCTGGAAGACAGTCTTGAACGGAGAAAGTCATGAGCTTGCCGAAGAGATATGGCTGACGCGGGGATTAGGCCAATGCCGTTGAACCCGCTCCGACCATCCAACACGAACTGCAACGCGCCTCGACTTCGGGGTCGGCCAAGCTTTCGAACGTCATGGGCCCACATACGCTCTCAAAGACTCTACCTCTGCCATGTCCAAGAAAATGAGGCGGTAGGTATCAAAATCAGCTAATATCAAAATGAAGCAGACGAGGTTTATAATCCAGCTTATCAAACCAAAACGCGGAGCGGCCATACACCACTGGCAAAAGCTGCTGTAGCCACTTGCGAGCCGAGCACACACGTACTTGCCGCTATGCATCCCAGACCAGGCGCCGTAGCATAGGAGCACGTGCTCTGAAATGTCGAGCGAGAGCCAATGACCGTACTATCGTAGGTGGGAACCGAAGCCGACGTAGAACACGTTCGAGGAAACGGCGACCTGCCGCCTTGGGTGCGGCCACAAGTAATGCCGACTTGAGGTTGCTAGCGACGCGGTGCACGGCGGAAAAACCCAACGATGGCCGTGAGCTCGCACGATGCGAACACACGAGGTTGAGGTCATCGGAGTGAGAGATCCACAGCAAGCGGACCGGCGAAGCCAAACATCACGACACATGTCGCCTGTAGCCATCGATACAAACTGCAGAAGACCATGTCCTGGAAGTGAGAAGTGTCGGAACTTTCGGAGCGAGGCACTTTGCTACATTCTGCTGATGGAGTTGCGATGCCCGCGAAGACTGTAGCTGCTGTGCACGACGACGCAAACAAGGACGCTTACGATAGTTAGCGCGCTCAAAGCGTTGAGGTTGGCCAACTCGCTTCTCAGCTCGCCACTGATCTTCATATGCACGGTTACAAACTGGATTCACGGAGTCGGTGGTCGCCTCCACGGCGTATGCTCTAGCATCAGACTCTACTTTGGCAGCAGAAAGTAGGAATAACGAGTGAATGTTTTCCCTGAGGGTGCTATACCTGGCAAGACGACCGTCACGAGACTGCGGCAATAGCAAGCCAGTCAAGCATTCCTATGCACGAGATGCTAAGCCGTATCCGACAACAGAAGAACGCACGAGGCTGGCTTCGCCGATGTAGCAGCCCGTGTGGGAACCGATGAAAGACGGCAACCTCGGAGCTGTCGGTGACGAATCCACTGCGCGATCCGCGACCAGGCCATGGACGGACGCACGACTATGTCGTCCTGGTACTGCGACGCAAACACGTACAATTGCTGCCGAACCCACCGCGGGCGATGGGCAGCATTGTGAGCCCGTCGGGGCCGATACAACCCAGACGCAACCAAGAGTTGACATGCGGTACACACACCTCCTCGACTGAGTGGTGGGAGCAACATATCGACAGACACGGTCAGAGCTGCTACAAGGCTGGCAACTTCAGTTGCGTGAAAACACAAGTCACACCGTGAGACGATCTCGAGCAGATTCGGTACTGATGGGTTTCTCAAGACCAGGCTCAACCGTTGAGACTCGGGATGACGAAGAACAGAATGATCGGGTGGTGGCCATCGGTGACGCATGGACGCTGCCTAACGTATTGTATGAACACTGTCACGGCACTGAAAGGCTGGAAGACTTGAACTCTCCGCAAGCAGTTGCCGTAGGCCGGGTCAACGAGGAACTTGTGATGATTCCTGGCAGATTTGGGCACTGCGCACAGCGTTCAGTTTGCAATGTTGGCATGGCTCACACAACATCAAACCTTACGCGGTTGAGCGTCTGTGCCCGCGCAGGCTCCTGAGCCCAAAGGGAACTACACTTGAGAGCCTCCGAGTCTCACTCCACCAAACACAGCCCAGCATCTGGCGTAAGAACTTGTATTAGAATATTGACGCTCTGTTGTTTGCAGAAATTTGGGAACTTCACTGTCTGAGACAACGCTCAAGAAGAAGATGATGATGACCATGATGGTGATGGTGATAATGATGGTGGTGATAATGATGGTGATGAGGATAGGTGTGGTGGTGGTGATGATGGTGGCGATGATGATGATGACGATGATGATGATGATGATGATGATGATGATGATGATGATGATGATGATGATGATGGCGATGGTGGTGATGGTGATGATGAAGATGATGGTTATGATGATGAAGATGATGATGGTGGATGGTGCTGATAGAGGTGATGATGGTGATGATTGTGAGAATGGCGATGATAACGTTTTTGATGATGATGATGATGATGATGGTAATGAGGATGATGATGATGATGGTGGTGATAGTGGTGATGGTGATGATCATGATGAGGATGATGTCGTTGATACTGATGCTGCTGATGAGTATACTAGTAAAATGAATAAGCACGATATTAATAAGACGAACAATAATGAGTTCAAGGTGGTAATGATGACGATGATACCGATGATGATGATGATCATCATCATGATGATAATAATAATGATGATGACAAGGATGAGGATGATAATGGTGATGATGATGATGATGGTGGTGGCGATGGTGACGATGATGATAATGATTATGATGATGGTGGTGATGGTGATGATGCTGAGGATGAGGGTGAGGCTGCGGATGCGTTGGTGTGTTGTGTATGTGTGTGTGTGTGTTCATCAGTTGGTTCCTGCGCGGGGCGTCCAAGAAAAGCAAGATCGCAACTGAGGATGCGGGGAACAAGAATGCTGCTGATGATTGTTACAATGATGATAATGGTGACGATGATGCTGGTAAAGATGATGCTGATAAAAGGGATGCTGATGATGGTGATGATGATAATGATGATGGTGACGATATTGGTGATGATGATGACGATGATGACGATGATGATGATGGTGATGATGATGATGATTATGATGATGATGATGATGACGGTGATGATGATGATGATGATGATGATGATGATGACGGTGATGATGATGATGATGATGATGATGATGATGATGATGATGATGATGATGATGATGGTGGTGGTGGTGATGATGATGACGATGATGATCATGATGCTGGTGATGAGTGTGCAAAAAAAGAGGAGGAGAGGGCGAGGTGTTCTTTCCTGCGCAGGGGTGTCCAGAGAAAAACAAGAACCCCACCTGTGATGTGCGGAGGAATGCCCACGACACGCCACCGTGGAGGAGCCCTCCGCGAGCCACTGCAGACGAAACACCAGGCCCGCGGCCAAGAGCGAGGGAGTGACACGCTGACGGCATCCCACCAGCGGCGTGTCATCGAGGCTCTTGTTTCCTTCGGGGATGGACAGACCTCCCTTTAGTAGAACGTGGTCTAGTGAAAACGACCTCGGGCCCAAACCTGGCGGGCGCAAGCCTGGAAAATAACGGCCGCGGCGCCCTCTCGAGAACCGAAAACGGACAATTCACTAATCGACATGTCAGGGTAGGAGGTCTGTCCACCCCCGATTCCTCTGGAGTTTCCCGAGGGGGGGCCCGCCACGGTTCCCGCTCTACGGGCCTTCATGTCTCCAGCAGACCACATTCGACGCATCCGGCAGCCTCTGAGGTCGGACGAGAAGCGCCAGCCGAGCTCTTGTGATCTGACCAGGACGGCGCGCACAGCGCCACGGTATTGGTGCATATAGGTGAGCGGAGCGCACGACGGGGTGTGCCGAGGAAGGGAAAATAGCAGAATGATTATGAGCTCTCGACGGTACACGCAGCTCTCTTGGATCGGCGCTGGGGGCCCAGCGCAGATCGAAGAAATCCGAGCGGACCGTCGAAAGTTTCTGCTTATGCTGATGTTTCTTCTTCGAGTGTGGCGATGGGGGGGGCCTTCTGGCGGGGCAGAGTCCTGTAGGGTCCTCCTACATGGGGTCAGGCTAGTTGGGGTCGAAGGATCGGGCGGCATCGTTGATGCATCACCGATGCATCGGCGGTGCATCGGAGACGTGGCGACGTGGCAACGTCGGCGGTGCATCGGCGACGTCGGCATGGAGACAATCGAACTCCACATCGAGCCGCATCGCCGATGCATCGGCGATGCGGCGCGATCCTTCGACCCCCCCTACTGACTCCGACCCCCGCTGCGAGGCCTAGATCTTAGCAGGACCCCACCCCTCCCCAAAGCTCCCAGGGAGTTGGAGGCAGCTGGGGGATCTGAACTGGTTGGGAACCGAGGAAATCGGTCAGGAGGAAGGGATAACGCCAAATCCGCATAAACTCGGTCTCCAGACGCCTCCCGGGATCCATCTCGCGCAGGCTTCCTCCCCGGATCCATATCTGACGGTTCCAGGGCCCGAAAGCGACCCTCGGAGGCCGAAAAAGGAAACAACCCTCCCGAGCCCAGCACCTCGAACCTGCCCGCAACCAGTGCAGGGCCACCTCAGACCCCCAGACGATTCCAACCAGGGAGGCTCCTATAAAAAGTCAGGAAAGCCTATCTGCACCGACGTTGCAGACGTGACGTGCTCCAGCGGATTTTTGAATGGATACTTCTGCACACCGAAACGGCGAGCGGAAAACGAAGTGAACTTCACGTGGATGCGTGTTTGGTCTTCATTCCTGGCCCCCAGCAAAAATCCGCACGAAACTCACTGCGAACCCCGGGACGAACTTCTCCAGGACACTCCTTGGCCCATCCTGTTGCTCTCCGAACGACATCCTCTCTGCGATGCGGGTGCCACGGCAAGAGTAAAGGGGCCCTGGGACACACAAATAAACACACACAAATAAAAAGATCCCCCATATTTTCCCATATTTTCTCGCTTTTTGTCTTCCCCCTCACTTCCCATATTTTCCCATATTGTGTCTGTGTGTTTTTTCCCCTCCTGAAAGAGGGCGGGGCGGCCCTCCCGGACGGCCGCCCCCGCCTCGCCCCCCGCCCCCCCCCCCCTGGCGCGCGCCG
Source organism: Prorocentrum cordatum (assembly GCA_963575745.1). NCBI lineage: Eukaryota > Dinophyceae > Prorocentrales > Prorocentraceae > Prorocentrum > Prorocentrum cordatum. The sequence goes on from CAUYUJ010008320.1 coordinate 39,927, forward strand.
CCGGGTCTGGCGCGTGCTCGAATTCGCACAGAAGCTCGCGACCCCTGCGCGAGGGGCCGGGGAGACGTCGGGCTCGGGCTCGGGGGACCCGTGCTGGCCCGACGGGTGCAGGCGGAGGCCAGGCCACAGGGAAGCTTCCACAAGAAGCCCAAGCCTGAGACCTCAGGACGTCCACCGATGTTTGGCGCGGGAGCGTCGCGCTCTCCACAGCGAAACCCTCGAAACACAACAAACCCCGGGCACCCTGGTGGCAAGCAGGGTGTGTCTTGGCGTGGGCTTCCACTGTAGAGGCCTCCCAGCTGGAGTCCGAGTGGCAAGGCTCGGAGGACCGAGCCACACCGTCGATGCATCGGCGATGCGGCTCATGTAGAGCCCGACTCTCTCCACGCTGGCACTGCCGATGCATCGCGAACGTCGCCGATGCATCGACTATGCATTGGCAATGCATCAGCGATGCATCGCCGATGCATCGGCGATGCGGCGCGATCCTCCGATCTTACCCACTCCGACCCTATCTGGGAGGCCTAGAACAGGGCCGTCATGAAGATGACGAGACCCAGCCTGAAATTCGACGCGAGCGCCCGCCGCAGGAACATCCCACGAAAACAGGGCCGTCAGATCTCAGGGCGGGCCCGTCAAAAGCATAGGCAAATCCGAGTTCGGGCGAACTCGAGCCCTACGTTTCCCCGAAGGTCGGGGGCGGCCAAGAGGGGGGCGTCCAAGAGGGGGGGGCGCAAATCATGGCCGGCGGCGTGTGCGCGGCCCAGCGGGGGGGCCGGGGACGTAATGGAAATAAGAAAAGGCGCCATGAAACCTGGGAAATATCATGGTCCACGCCATGATATCTACCCCCCCTTAGTCCTCACCCACCTCTTGGCCGCCCCCGACCGAAGGGAGGGAGGTTCCACCCTCGAGGCGTCCAGCTCCCTCCCCGCGGGCAGGCCTAGGCACCCTCGCGCGCCCCCGTCGCCTGTACGGCGCGGGGATGCGCGAGACGAATTTGCCCTCGCGCCGGCCTGGAACGAATTCTACACCTCCTCCTCCTCCTCCTCCTCCTCCTCCTCCTCC
>CAUYUJ010008321.1:0-2500 GCA_963575745.1 Prorocentrum cordatum
GAGGAGGAGGAGCAGGAGGAGCAGGAGGAGCAGGAGGAGGAGGCAGGCAGGCGCAGAATGGCACCGCTGATGATGTGAGAGAGCGTTCGCTGCAAGGAGAGAGGGGGGGAATATTATGAGCATGCGGATGAGGATGGGGAAGAGGACGAAGACGACGACGACGAGGACAACGACGAGGACGAGGACGCGGACGTGGACGCGGACGATGACGCCGGCAATGATGATGACGATGCTGATGCTGCTGATGATGAGGATTGTGATTATGATGAGGGGGATGATTATGATTATGCTGATGATGACGAGGAGGAGGAAGAGGATGAGGGTGACGAGGATGCTGGTGACGTTGTTTGCTCAAACACGTTTATGGTTAAATCTAAAAGTTTTAAAACTCTGGCGACGCCACGATCTGAGAGGCCGCCGCGCAGCCGCGCGGAGGGATTGACCGCTTCGCACACCCGTTGGGGAGTGCCCCGAGTCTGAGGCTTGAAGGCTACCAAGCCACGAGTAATTGGGCCGACCAGGCCAAGCAGGACGCCACCGCCCACCCGTGCTACCAGTTTCGAGGCCCAATCCCAGCGTCGGGGAATAGTGGGGGTCCAGCGCCGATCCAAGAAATGCGCGCGGACCTCATAAGTTTTATGTTTATGGCATTGTTTGTTCTCCGACAGCTACCCCAGGCACGCCTCTCAGATGCGTCAGACGATCGGCTGTTTCCTTTAGCTAAAAGTGTTAGCCAACGTGGGCCCCAAGCAGTAAGTGATTACTCTGTGGATGTGCTGTGCAAGCTGTGTGGCGAACCCTCGCCGAATCCACCCAGCGCGCGACGCGGCAAGTGGCGAGGAGCTGATCCCCAGGGGTGCTTTTCAGCACGAGCAGTGACGGTCCTGGGATCGGGCGAGAGCCCCCCGAGGCAGAACATGGGAAAAGCCATCCGTCGTGACTTTCCCACATCGCGAGAAATCGCACACAGAGCCCTGGACCCGATCTTTCTGCTGCATTCTTTCCAGCCGGATCGATCTGTGATGGCTCCGGGGCCCGAAGCAAGGCGAAATCGCCCGCGGCGAAACATCCCAACGCCAAGGCCTCAGGGGTCGATGGGGGTCTGGCGGCGCTCGGGGAGGGGCCTCCAAGGCAAGAAGGCCGTGCACCCCATGCTGGACGCGTAGGCACCAGGCGCTGCTAAAACGGTGTCTGGGCCGCGGCGATCGCGCCTGGGTGAGGAGGAGGAGGAGGAGGAGGAGGAGGAGGAGGAGGAGGATGAGGGAGCAGGAGGAAAGAGGAGGAGGAGAGGAGGAGGAGGAGGAGGAGGATGAGGATGAGAGGAGGAGGAAGGAGCAGGAGGAAGAGAGGAGGAGGAGGAGGAGGAGAGGAGAGATGAGAGGAGGAGGAGGAAGGAGGAGGAGAAGCGAAGGAGGGAGAGGAGGAGCAGGAGTAAGAGGAGGAGGAGAGGAGGAGGGGAGGAGGAGGAGGAAGGAGGAGGAGGATGAGGAGGAGGTAGGAGGAGGAGCAGGAGGACGAGAGAGGAAGGAGGAAGAGGAGGAGAGGAGAGGAGGAGGAGGGAGGGGAGAGGAGGAGGAGGAGGAGAGGAGGAGGAGGAGGAGGAAGGAGAGGAAGGAGAGGAAAAGGAGGAGGAGGAGGAGGAATGACAGGGAGGGAGAGGAGGAGAAGGAGAGGAGGAGAGGAGAAAGAGGAGAGGAGGAGGAGAAGGAGGAAAGGAGGAAGGGGAGGAGGAGAGGGAAGGAAGAGGAGGAGATGAGAGGGGGGGGAGGAATGGAAGGGGTGAGGAGGAGGCGGAGGAGGAGGGGGAGGAGGGGGGGAGGGAAAGGGGGAGGAGGAGGGGAGAGGGTGGGGTGGAGAAAAAAAAGGGGTAGGAGGGGGAGGAGGAAGGGAGGAGGGGGGGGGGAGGAAAAGGGGTCCCTGGCGCCTCCAAAGATCTGCCGCCCGCCGACGTCCGGTTGGACACCCACCCTCCGCGAGGGCCCCGGCCGTCCTCTGGGGTGGAATAGAGCTTCTCCTTGGAGACGCCGCTGTTGTCGACACCGTCCTCCACGCCGCCCGTGATGCCGATCTCCATCTCGGGGAAAATCGAAGGAGGAGAGGGTAACCCATGAGCAAAAATCGCGACTTCGGAGGAATCATGCCCCCCCTTTTCGGCCTCAGGGGGTCTTTGCCGGGCCACGGGGCCGATAAACAAAACAACTCAGGACGAGCAGCAATAGAAAAGAGGTCAGACACAATTTTCTCTTTAGAGCGTGCAGGTGAAGGACGTGTACGCTTTTTCCTCCGCTCGGTGTCAACAACGCCTTGCTTTCCCATCGAGCGACTTTCAATATCCTCCCTGGTACTTTTTGAACTCTCTTCGAGGCTTCGCGTTCCGGTATCTGTCGTCACTTTTGAGCTCCTGAGGTCTGAATAATCCGGATGTCTCATGCGGAGGCCTGGTCCATGATGAGTGATTTGCGAAGTAGACTCAGGCGGGACGCCCCTCCTTGAGGCGCCC
>CAUYUJ010008321.1:12500-40979 GCA_963575745.1 Prorocentrum cordatum
CCTTCGGGTGATACGGGTGTTCGGGGGGGGGGGGGGGTCAGCGTCTCACTCGATCGGTCTCACTATCGGCCTTACTATCGGTCTCACTATCGGTCTCGCTCGATCGATCTCACTCGATCGGTCTCACAATCGATACCACACGATCTGTTTCATTCGATCGATCTCACAATCGGTATGTCTACCAATCCCACAGTCGATCTCACTGTCGCCCCCACTATCGATCCCACAAAGTATTCCACATTCGGTATCGCTATCGACATCACTATCGGTATCACAATCGAGCCCACAAGCAACGTCATCATCACCATCATCGACATCATCGTCATCAAAGTCACCATCATCATCATCATCATCACCATCATCGGGGCACAACCATCATCATCACATCATCACCGTCATCATCAACATCATCATCACCATCATCATCATAATCGGGACACCATCGTCGTCACCATAATCATCATCAACATCATCATCATCGGGGTACCATCATCATCACCATCGGAACACCACCATCATCATCATCATCATCATCATCATCTCACCATCAACATCAAAACAACATCGTCAACATCATCACCATCGGGACGCCATCATCATCAGCAGCAACATCATCACCATCATCATCATCGGGGCACCATCATCATGGTTACCATCATCATCATCATCATCATCATCGGGACACCATCATCATCATCAACCTCAGCACCATCATCATCGGGCAACCATCGTCAAAATCATCACCACATCATCATCATCAACATCACCAACATCGAACACCATCATCGTCATCATCATCAACATCATCATCATCTGGACACCATCATCATCATCACCACCATCATCGCCAGCAACAGCATCACCAACCTCCTCATCATCATCATCACCATCATCATCGGGACACAATCATCATCATCTTCACCAACATAATTTCATCATCTCATCAGCAACACCATCCGGATCATTAGCATCATCATCATCATCATCATCATCATCATCGGGACACCACCATCATCGTCAGCAGCATTATCAGCATCAGCATCAGCATCATCATCGGGACACAATCATCATCACCACCATGGCCATCATCATCATCATTATTATTATCATTATTATTACCATCATCTACATCATCGGAACACCATCGTCGCCACCATACTCATCATCAACATCATCATCATCGGGCAACCATCATCACCATCATCGGAACACCACCATCATCATCCCATGTTCATCATCAACAACATCATGAACATCATCATCATCATCATCATCATTGGGATACCATCATCATCAGCAACATCATCATCATCATCAGCATCATCATCGGGACACCATCATCATCGTCACCACCATCATCATCACCATCGTCATCGTCAACATCATCGGGACACCATCATCATCAACATCCGCATCACTATCGGGCCACCACCATCAAATCACCTTCATCACTTCATTATCATTCTTATCATCAACATCATCATCGTCAGCATCGGGACACCATCATCTTCATGATCATCATCAACATCATCGTCATCGGGGCACCATCGTCATAACCATCATCATCAACCGCATCATCAGCAACCTCATCATCATCGGGACACCATCATCATCTCATCATAAACTTATCATCATCAGCAGCAACAACATCATCGCCATCATCATCGGGACACCATCATCATCAGCAACGTCAGCATCATCAACATCATCACCATCATCGGGCCATCATCATCATCAGCAGCATCGTCATCATCATCATCATCATCATCATCATCACCATCATCGGGACACCGACGGGACACCGGCGGGACACCGCGCGGCACCGGTTGCTGGAAGGGAGACTTTTGGTCCGGCCGCGCCTCAGCCAGAGGCGGGACATTTCTCGCCCGCCCACGCAGCTTTGCCTCGCCCGCACGCACGGCACGCACCAACACGAAACCGAAACCGATTTCCTGGTAGGGGGGCTCTCCGTTCCACTTCGATCTCACCCCCTCACCTCCGACAGAAGAGATCATCATTATCACTCCCGCACCAGGAATCCGATTATACAATTGATAAATCAAATTTATGGTGAAATCCATGCAATAGGAATCAATACTTGCATCCCCCACACTGGGGTTTCCTGCGAAAGGGGGCCGGTGGAAACCAAACGGATGGAAGGGAGGGGTCGGGGGGCATTTTTTTGTTAGTTTTCCTTTCCCCGCTCTCGGATGAGTTTATGTCACAATCTTTACGCGTAAGATCGTTTCTTAATATTCTGTACTTGTTTAATCGGTGTTCCATGGCCTCGCCCTGGGGCGGGGGGGTTCGCCGCGGGATCGAAAGGGCAGCAAAACACAGGGAAGCAACACACCAGCCCTGCAAAGGAACAGGCATGAAGAACAACTCCACTTTCCTAGGGGGGCAGGGAAACGAATGACAAACACATCTTGCTGGGAGGAGGAGAGCACGGCCACAGGAACTCCCACGACGCGGCAGCCACCACGGCGACAAACGAATGTGAACCACCGCACAGAATCCTTGTGCAATCCGCCACACAAGGCATCCTTCTGCAACGCCACCACGAAAGAAAACCTTTGCAACCCACCGCAAAAAGAACCCGTCCGCAACCCGCCACAGACGAGATCCTCGTGAAATCCGCCACTAAAGGAATCCTGATGCAAGCCGCCAAACAGGAATTCCTTTCGGGCTCCACCAGGAAATTTGATTCTCTGTAATATGGAGGGGGGGCTCTTTATACTGTTTCCGATCCCAGTTGTCATGTGTAGGGCAATTGCTGTTCAACTTTTTGTGTTCAAGCTGTTTTCCGTCCCTCCTAGGGGGGATGAGGAAATATAGGAAACCAAGATCGACAACTCGCCAGGAGAAGAGGAGAAGGATACATATAGAGAGAGAGAGAGATAACAACCAACAACAACAACACATATATCGAAGAAGACGAAGCGTAACCAGCATACGAATACAATCAGCAGACGAACAAGAAGGGGACGATGTGTACTGAGCAAAAGGTATGATACGGGGGAAGCATGTATACATTTAGATCGGTATATACACATGTATATACATATGTGTGCAGTAACATATGTCTGTATAAACGGGAGCACAAGCGGAGACAATGACCAAGACTGAAAGCGGAGATGTCGGTGCCGATCTTGATCACCGTCCATCTTGGTCACCATCGACTCGTGGATCGTCCTCCCGAATCGGCGACGGCCAGCATGGCCCATGACCAAGATCGGCGTCGAGAAGATCCCGCGACAGCTTATGGTCAGCGTGTCTCTTTGCCCGATCCTCATCCTACTCCTCATGCTCCTAGCTGCGCTGCTGCACTGGCAAAGGGGCGGGGCTCGCCGCAGGCAGTTGGCTGCTCTAGCCTTCGGTGGTAAGTCCTCAGCACGGAAATCGCGGGCGGGACGCCGTGCCAGGGTCCGACTAGGGCCAGAGGACCTGCAGGAGGTGCCCCGAGCTCACCGGGAGCCATAATAGACCGCAAGAGGAATTGTCGTCTGAAGCAGCTCTGAGGACCCGCAAGAGCTCCAGAGAAGCCTCGAGGGCAACGACATCAGACAAAACAAAACAAAGCACCAAACCCTGACCTCCGACGCCCTCACTTTTCAACACGCGGGCCCTGGAACTCCCGACCTCTTCTTCCCCAGGGGTCGTCTTATCATCTTGGGCAAAATTTCGCCGCCCCTGGGACAAGCAGCGGACCCAGGAGCTGAAACACCAGATAAAAAAGCTTCGTCCTAACCTTGTCGCAACGTTGGAGATCTTGGACCAGGGGTTGAACATTGAACCCCGAGGTCTGTCCAGGGGTGTGCTCTGGCCAGAATATCGGGGCGGGTTCAGCCGTGGCGACGACATGCCTGCCGGAGGCCCCCCCAGACTCCGAGAGAAAGGCCCCGAAGCCTAGATCCTCGAAGCTCGATCTTCGATCCTCAAGCCTCGCACCCGAGACGCCTCGAGGATGAGCTTCATGGGCGCCATCCTCTTCAGGTACTTGGCGCCTCGGTCGGGGTCGCGCTGGCCCGGGTCAGAGCGGACCCAGGTCGGCCAGGGCCACGACGCGAGTCTGAGCCTGCCACGAGGCAGCTCCTCCTCCTCCTCCTCCTCCTCCTCCTCCTCCTCCTCCTCCTCCTCCTCCTCCTCCTCCTCCTCCTCCTCCTCCTCCCCCCAGAGGGCAGGGGAGGGCAGCCGGCTCCACAGGGGACTCGCCTTCGGCCCTGCGGCGAGGAGACCGGCGTTTGCCCGATCGGCTGGAGGTCTGGCGGGGTGAGACGTGCGTGCCGGCCCCCACTATGCCTCAGGAGTCTCGGCCACAGTCCTGCGAAGGACGAGCTGACCTTCGTGCGCCTCCTGCTCGCGGGACTGTGCGGCTGGCGGCCCGACCTACGAGATCCTCGGAGCCGGGTCCGTCGGGTCCCAGCTTGCCTCGTCCCCAGTGCAGCCGAGCTGCACTCTGCGGCGGGAGGCACACCGCGCATGCTGGAAGGCACCGCGCCGAGACAACCTGGCTGGACTGCAGATTTCTACCCCGGCACGGCGGCGCATCGACCAGAGTACGTGCGGCTATACCACGCCCGCTTGCAAATCTGACAGGATGACCTCCGCGCGGCCGTTCGTACTCGCCCGCCCGCCGCTCCAGTCTCCACCCGCTTCACGAGTGCCTGGCGACGCCTGCGTCGGTTCCCGCCCACCCTCCCCCCCCTGCCCCTGTCTCGCCCTTCTCGCTCCGCTCCTTCGCCCCCGCGCGCGGGTGTTCCTTTGGTTTCTGAGCGCCCGCCCTGCGCCTGGACGCCGGAGAAGATGGCGGGACACGCACAGGTGCACATCGCGAGTGGGGGGGGGGCAGAAGAGAAGGACAGGGAAGGGAGAATAAGGAGGGACGGCGGCACGAAAAGAGACCTCCTCCTCCTCCTCCGGGGTGGGGGGGCAGAAGAGAAGGACAGGGAAGGGAGAGGATGAGGAGGGACGGCGGCACGAACAGAGACCTCGTCCTCCTCCTCCTCCTCCTCCTCCTCCGTTGCGAAGCCCTCTCTGAACATAACTATGCTGGTCATCTCCGAAGTAAAGGGCTCGCTCTAGACTTCCTTGCGGTGCACGCGCTCCTTCTGAGGGGTCACCTCCTCGGAGTGGTCGTCTCCTCCCAGCAGGCCTGCAAAGGCGAAGCCTGAGCAGCCGAGGCCTTCGATTGATAAGTTCAAGTACTTTAATGCCCTCTCGCGTGTGCCCGTGGGCGACTTTCAACTGTACATGCCTCAAGCGCATCCAGTGGGCCCGCTCGCTGTTGACGTCCAGGGCGTGGTAGCGAAGGCCGCCCGTCTTTCGCGCATTCGTTTGCACTCAAGCGCCTGTAACATTGATTTCTTGGAAACACATGTCCGCACATTGTCCAACCAATATTTGCGCGTCGGTCTGCACGTGAAGAAGTGCATTGTCAGCGCGCTCTCTACGAGGGATTTTTATCAGAACATGTTTGCCTGGCTTCATCAAATCGAAACGCTTGTCGTAAACGTTTTACAAGTGTGGGTCGCCTACACCACTGCTGGGCCCGTCAACGAGCGGAATCGGCGTCGGACCTGGCGTCGGGTGAGGCGTCGAACTGGGAGTCGGACTCGGCGTCGGGTGATTCGTTGAGATGACGGCTACAGCTGCTGAGCCTCCAATAACCTCCATTGGAGCATTGCCTGAAGCGGCAGGCACGGTGCTGGAAAATTCACCGACTATGATGTTGGCAAGTCTGGCCAAGTCCTTGCTGGACGCGTCGGATCTCAACAACGCCGTCGCGTTCCCCTCAAACGAACGAGCTTCCTCCTTCGACACGGGAATTGCGTGGTCGATGGTGACAGCGCCGTCCAGCCGTCGGCGCACGACCTCGGTGACGTTACCAAATGTGGCGTTCTCGATGCTGCAGGCCACCATGATGTCCTCGGGGGTCAGTGTGTCGTTGAGGTACGCCACGATCGATGCCTGAAGGGCCTCCCGCACGTCCACATTGTTGGAGTAATTCTCCATAAGCTCCTCAAGGTCGGGAACCAATGCGGCGAATCGTTGGTGCAGGAGTCGGCATCGGCGTCGGGCTGGCCGTGGGGCTGGGCGTTGGGCTGATTTGGCGCAAAGATCGCCCTAAATATCTGCGGCTCCATCGTCGGTGCCTATGAACATACCCGTTGCAAAACATGCATACCATCCATCACAATTGCAACCGTGAATTTGACCAAAGCGTCGCAACTGTAACCGATCTGAACCATTCGGTCACAAAAATAACCGAATCACGTCGAAAAACAACACGCATAACATCCATCACAGCTGCAACCGTAAATATTGACCAAGGCCTCACGAGTGTAACCGACCTGAAGCATTGAGTCGCAAGTGTAGCCGCGACAAGTCGAAGGGCAAAACTCCTCCTCCTCTGGCGTCGGTGCTGGTGTGGGCGCCGCGTTGGAGCTTCGGTCCTGGCGTGGGGCTGGGCGTCGGGCTGGCTGTCGGGCTGGCATAGACCTGCCCCCCACCACAAGTGCAGCACATGTCCGACGATGAGAAATCAACATCGTTGTACCTATCGCACCAGCGCCTGTCATAGTTGGTGCAGGAACCGTCCTAAGTACCTGTGGCTCCATCGTTGTTGCTACACGAGTACCATCCATGACCCCCCCCGCCACAAGCGCAGCACATGTCCGACAATGTGAAATCGGCATCGTAGTATCTATCGCACCAGCGCGTGTCATAGTTGGCGCAAGAATCGGCCCGAATATCTGCGGCTCCATCGTCGGTGTCTACAAAAGTACCCGTTGCAGAACACGCAGAACATCCATCACAATTGCAACCGTGAATGTTGACAAAGGCGTCGCAAGTGTAACCGACCTGAACAATTTGGTCGCGAGTGTATCCGAAACGCGTCGAAAACCAACACGCAGAACATCCATCACAATTGCAACCGTCAATGTTGACCAAGGCGTCGCAAGTGTAATGTCTCAAAACTGTTCAAATCAATGTGGGGGACAGTTAAACAAACAATTTTCCCGGCGCTGTAGTGACCAATTGTGAATTTGGGGTTCTGGGGACCGACGCAAGGCCATTCAGCTCCACCAGAAAAAAAAGAAACAAAAAACGGGTGGCACGTGACTCCCGCGAAACCGTCCGAGAAAAAGAATTTGTACATTCAAATTTGGGATTCTGGGAGCCATCATAAGGCCATTCATATCCAAAAGAAACAACGGGCGACACGTGTCAACCCCGAAACTGTGAGAGAAAAACCAATTGAAACCAATTATGAATTAGGGATTCTAGGAGCCAGCACAAAGCCATTCCGCCCCACAAAAAACAACGGGTGGCCTTTTGCTGGCTCCCATAATCCCAAATATACAAATGTATTATACTGTGCGATTTAAGTGTTTACACATCTAAATCTACAAGCATACATGCGTGCATTTATCAATCGCATCGTTCGGTCCCCGTGGGAAATTTTCCAGGGGGGATCATTAAACACATATTTTTCGGCTGCGAATTAATTGCAGTCGGGATCCGGGGGGGGGGAGGAGGGCGGAGGTCATCATTTGTTTAACAGATTTAAGACATTAGCCGACCTGACGCACTGAGTCGCAAGTGTAACCGCGACAAGTCGAAGGGCAAGACTCCTCCGCCTCTGGCGTCGGTGCTGGCGTCGGTGTCTTGGGCGCCAGCGTTAGAACTGGCGTCGGCGCTGGCGTGGGCGCTGGCGTGGGCGCTGGCGTTTGTGCTGGCGTCGGTGCTGGCGTGGGCGCCGGGGTTGGAGCTGGCGTCGGTGGTGGTGTGAGCGCTTGCGTGGGCGCTGGCGTTGGTGCTGGCGTCGGCGCTGGCGTGGGCGCCGGTGGTGACATGGGCGACGGCGTGGGCGCTGGCGTAGGTGGCACTGTCGAGACCATGCTCCAATCCACACCTCGCCTGCGCTGTCCTTGCACCATGCAGTCCCTCGCACACATATCGGTGCTGGCGTTGGTGCTGGCGTCGGTGCTGGCGTCGGTGCTGGCGTGGGTGCCGGCGTTGGTGCTGGCGTCGGTGCTGGCGTGGGTGGAGCTGGCGTCGGTGCTGGCGTGGGCGCTGGCGTTGGTGCTGGCGTCGGTTCTGGCGTCGATGCTGGTGTGGGCGCCGACGTTGGTGCTGGCGTGGCGCGGGCGTTGGCGCCGGCGTTGGTGCTGGCGTCGGTGCTGGCGTCGATGCTGGTGTGGGCGCCGACGTTGGTGCTGGCGTCGGCGCTGGCGTTGGCGCCGGCGTTGGTGCTGGCGTCGGTGCTGGCGTGGGGGCTGGCATTGGTGCTGGCGTCGGTGCTGGCGTCGGTGCTGGCGTGGGCGCCGGCGTTGGTGCTGGCGTCGGTGCTGGCGTGGGCGCAAACATTTGCGCTGGCGTTGGCGCCGGAGTTAGTGCTGGCGTCGGTGCTGGCGTAGGGGCTGGCGTCGGTGCTGGCGTCGGTGCTGACGTCGGTGCTGGCGTGGGCGCTGGCGTTGGTGCTGGCGTCGGCGCCGGCGTTGGCGCTGGCGTTGGTGCTGGCGTCGTCGCTGGCGTGGGCGCCAGCGTTAGAACTGGCGTCGGTGCTGGCGTGGGCGCTGGCGTGGGCGCTGGCGTTGGTGCTGGCGTCGGTGCTGGCGTGGGCGCCGGCGTTGGTGCTGGCGTAGGGGCTGGAGTGGGCGCCGGCGTTGGCGCTGGCGTCGGCGCTGGCGTGGGCGCCAGCGTTGGCGCTGGCGTCGGCGCTGGCGTGGGCGCTGGCGTTGGAGCTGGCGTCGGTGCTGGCGTGGGCGCTGACGTGGGCGCCGGCGTTGGTGCTGGCGTGGGCGCCAGGCGCTTTCGGGCGGTATTCTGTTTTGTTTGACACTTTTTGTTGCCTCCTGGGGGGCCTCCTGGGGACGTCGTCGGGGGGTCGGATCCTGGGCGGCAGCAAAACTTACCACGCCCATCCACTCCTTGCTCCTTCTGGGTCCGACCTGCAAAAAGTGACCGTGTGACGCGGGTTCCACGGGTGCTTGTGGTGTTCACCAACGAGGTTCGCTACTGCCTTCTTTTCTTCCTCTTTCCTGCTCGTGCACACTCTTCCTTTCCTCCTCCTCCTCCTCCTCCTCCTCCTCCTCCTCCTCCTCCTCCCCCTCCTCTCACAAGGTCCTTGAACCTCCAGGAACCCTTGCCTCCTCCTCCGCCCCCTCCTCCTCATCTACGAACTCTCCTTGGAGCCAGCCCGCAAGCGTCTGGCGGGAGGGGCCCAAACGGACCCGACTGAGCCGGGCGCATATCTCAATATTCTCCTCGTCGGGCTCCTCAACCAGGAGGCAGGAATATCAGTTGGACGAAGACGACTACGATGATGATGATGATGATGATGATGATGATGATGATGATGATGATGATGATGATGATGATGATGATGATGATGATGATGATTACGACGATGAGGAGGAGGAAGAAAAGGAGGATGTTAACGAGGCGGAGGTAGGGGGAGGAGAAAGGGGCAGGAGGTCTTGGGCAGTTTGGAGTGTTCGTGGGTTCTTGGTAGGCGTCGGTATGTTGTGGGCGGGAGGAGGCGAAGAGGAGAGTGAGGAGGAGGAGGATGATGCTGATGATGATGAGGAGGAGGAGGAGGAAGAGGAGGAAGAGGAGGGCGGCGTACAAACTCTACAGGCCACGCGCCTAGAGGTCGCCCACCGCAAAAGAAGGTAGCGCCGATGATGGCGGTGTTTTGGCGAGGGGGATAATACAAACAGGAGAGGAGAGAGGCGAGGGGGCGTCACGATGCGCAAGCTCCCCGGTGCCTCCCCTTCCCCCCCTGAATGCTACCGTGCGCTCTCCGTCGCTCTCACGCTGTTCCCCAGGCCCAGGTTGTCCCAAGGCGTCCCCAAGAGCCCCCAGGCGTTCTCAAGGCGCCCCCCCCTCCCAACCCAAGCGGGCGGCCGAACAAAAGCACATTCCTGTCGTTCCTCCTCCTCCTCCTCCTCCGTTCCGTTCCTCCCTCTTGCCGCTATTACTGCTCCCACTGCACTGCGTCACTTGACACTCGCCAGGGTCACTTTTTCAACCGCGCCCTCCTGGCAACATCTCCGTTGAAAATCCGTCGTCCCTCCTCAGTTTACTCCCCATGCTCCTCCACATCCACCCCTTTCATCCCCTATGCTGTTATCCCCTGATCTTTCTTGCTCGTCATCTCTCTTCTATTATCCTGTCTACTTCAATCCTCTTATCCCTGGTCGTCTCCTAAGCGGCTTTCATATGGGACCCCCGCGTCGAGTAGTCCAGAGTGTGGGGACCCTGGCGCCCGCTCCAGTCCCCGGGACCATCGGAGTTCACCGCGACGTTCCCAACCCGCATTCACGAAGTGACAGAACAACGATGGGCCACACCATTGTGGATGATGGTATGGTAAGGGGCCCGATCAGTTGTGGACTGTTAAAGGAACATCGCGGTGTACACGACCCAGTCGGATGTAGGACCGCACGGGCAAGTACAGAAGAGACGCGGGAACGTGAAAGCAACATTGATCATGGCACGCAGTGGCAGGCAGCGAAGGCGCGCCGCCATCACTCTGTTTTGAAAAATACGTCGCTCAACTGGGCTCCCCTCAGCAGCGCTCGAACGTGGCAACAGCTTCGCAGCTCGCAGCTCCTCCCCCCCCAGGCATGGCGAGGTCGAATGTGAACCTGAGCTCGGTACCCACTCCGCTGCCCCCTCCTCCAGCAGCCCTCAAGAACGCAGACAGCTTCGCAATTCGCAGCCCCTCATGCATGGCGAGATCTAAAATGAATCCCGGCTCGGTACTCGGTATGCAACCCCCCCAGCAGTCCTCAAACGTGGCGACACTTTCAGACTTCGCAGCCCCCTAGGCACGGCGAGGTATACGTAATCTGAACCGCCGCTCGGTACCGAGTATGTGCCCCCCCAGCATCCCAGCCCCCAAGGCACGGCGAAGTGTAATCCGAATCCCCGCTCGGTGTCTAATATGCTTGCATGCTTGCACTCCGAGCAGCCCTCGAAAGTGGCGACCGTTTCGCAGGTCGCAGCCCTCCCAGGCATGGCGAGGTCGAGTCCGAACCCTGCTAGTTTCTCAGTGCGGTGACCCCCCGGCAGCCCTCGAAAGTTGCGACAGTTTCGCAGTTCGCAACCCCTCCAGGCATGACGATGTGTAGCCTGAATCCCCGCTCAGTGCGCAGCCTGCTGCCTCCCCCCAGCAGCCCCCGAAAGAGGCGACCGTTTCATACGTCGCAGCCCCCCTAGGGATGACGAGACAGGAGGCACACAACGCAAGCAGGAGACAACTTAGAAGTGGGAGACGGGAGAGAGGCGGAGAGAGGAGGGAGGCGAGAAGAGAAGGAGGACGCGACCCCGATGCTGCTGATAACAAGGCTGGTTAACACACATCTCCTCCTCCTCCTCCTCCTCCTCCTCTCCCTCCTCCTCTCCCTCCTCCTCCTCTTGGGGCGTCCTGGAGGCGCCTGCAGAAGCGAGGCGGGGACGCGAGGGCGCTGGACCCCTCTGGGCCCTGCCTCGGGACACACACGGCGCACTCCCCGTCAAGGGGCGACCGTGGCCTCCCACGTATGGCGGTCATCGACTGGTGCTTCGGCAGGGAGGTGGAGGAGGAGGAGGAGGTTCAGGAGGAGGAGGAGGAGAAGGAGGAGGAGGAGGAGGAGGAGGAGGAGGAGGAGGAGGAGGCGGAGGAGGAGGAGGAGGAGAGGAGGAGAGGAGGAGGAGGAGGAGGAGGAGGGGGGGGAGGGGGGGGACCAGTGTAAACCCAAGACTCATCAACGATGGTGGGCTACACCCTCCCTCCCAACTCCCCCTGCATAGGCCCCATACCAGGGTTCATTCCCGCTGAGGGAATTGCCAGTGGGGGGACACACGTGAACCCTGAAGCGTGCCAAGACACTCTCTCAAGACTTCCACACCACGAGTTAACCTGACTGGCACGTCTGGGGGGTACGAATCGTGCCAGAACGCTGTTCCTGGGACTTCAACACCGCGAATCAGTGCAACTGGTGCGCCGTGACAATCCTTAACCGTTCCCACATCACCATTTCTGTAAACCATGAGAATCAATGGAACTCTTGCGAATGATTAAAACGAAACTGCGCGGCGCTAAGGCGAGCGCAACACTTTGAAAACGAGCCGTCGTTGCATGAAGCTCTTGCAACTTTTGAAAGCGAAGGTGCGCGGCGCTAAAGCGAACACCGCATTGTGAAAACGACCCGCCCTCAATCTGTGCAGCACGTGCAAATATTTTAAGACGAATGTGCGCGGCGCTAAAAGTAGCACTACATAGTGAAAAGGAGACGCCCTCAATCCGTGAAACCTGTGTAAATAGGTAAAACGAATGTGTGCGGCGCTCAGGCGATAAACACACTGTGAAAACGACCCGTCCTCAATCCCCAAGCAGTGTAACTCTTGAGCGTGTTTAGAACGAATATGCGCGGCGCCAAAACGAGAACGCCATTTAGAAAAAGACCCGCCCTCAATCCGCACAGCTATTGCAACTACTTGAAACGAATGTGCGCGGCGATGAAGCGAGAGCACCATTTCGAAAACGAACCGTCGTTAATCCGTGACGCGATTGCACATGTTTAAATCGATTGTGTGCGGCGTTCAAGCGAGAACCACATTTTGGAAACGACCCGCCCTCAAACCGTACAATTCATCGAAATGTTCAAATCGAGTGCGCGCGGCGCTAAAGCGAGAACGCTTTTTTGAAAACGACCCGCCCTCACTCCGTCAAGCTCTTGCAACTTTTCAAAGCGAATGTGCGCGGCGCTAATGCGAGAACCACACGTTGACAACGACCCGCCCTCCGTCTGCGAAACTGCTGCCACTTTCAGAGTGCCCTTTCGGGGTGCGACGGGACAGGGAGGAGCTATCTATAACGAAAAAGAAAGGAGGAGGGGGAGGGGAAGGAGGAAGGGGAGGAGGACGAGGAGGGGGTGTGGAGGGAGGCGGAGGAGGAGGAGGCGGAGGAAGAGGAGAAGGAGGAGGAGGAGGAGGAGGAGGCGGAGGAGGCAGAGGAGGAGGAGGCGGAGGAGGAGGAGGCGGAGGAGGACGAGGAGGAGATGGAAGCGGACGAGGCGGAGTCAAGGCCTGCGCCGTCCAGGCCTCCATAGACGAGCTCTGCGGGCGCCGCTGTGGTGGGCCCCTTCGTCGCGCCCTCGTACACATGCGAGCGCCACGGGGGACGCATCCGCCACGGTCGACCCTCGGTGGTGTCGCGGAGGCAGCCTGGGGGAACTCGGGGGCGGGTTGCTCGAGGACCGCCTCGTCTTCCTCGACAGGGGCATGAGCAGACATGGCTAGCTGGCCACGCTCTAGTGCTCTGTCCTCGCCTCGAAACTTCGCTGGCTCAGCGGGCAAAAAGTCATGCCAAGATCTCCCGCACGAGGTTCAGAGTATTACCAGTTCGCGCGCGCGCGAGGGGCCCCTGGGGCCCCCCAGCGAGACGCATTCTGGGCGAACAACGGCCCACTCTCCCTAGAGATGGTTTGGCTCTTGGTCGTGGCCTCGAGAACCTAGAAAATAGCTCCAGAATCGCCCCCAAGGAGCTCGGCCCCGAGACAGCCCAATAGAGCTACAAGACGGTTCAGGATTGTTGCCTCCGAGATCGCTCCAAGACGGCCCCAAAGGCTCGCGAATTGACACTTGGAGTTTGTTCCTCCGAAGATGGTCTCCGAGACCGCCAGCAGGCTCCCGAGAGCCTCCCAGAAGCCCCAAAGATGCCCCAAGAGGCCACCAAGCGGCCCCCAAGAGGCCCCCAACAGGACCCCAAGAACCCCCCCAGGAGGCCCCAGGAAGCTCCCAAGAGGTCCCCACTAAGCATACAAGATGCCCCCGATATAAATCCCAAGAGAACGCAACAAGAATCCAACAAATCTCCGGCCCACGACACAAGCACGGTGGCGGGATGCACTGGCGGAACTTCGGTGGGGGCGTGTTCCGTTGAGTGTTGCCTTTGCCACTCTTTCTCCCCCAAGCGAGATTCACACGACAGCTCCGGGAATCGGCCTCCCACCACCACCTTCTCAGCCCCCACGAGCACGCAGGCACGTGCAAGAGAAATGTGGCCAACACCTCCTGTCCCCACCCCCCCGAGGGCCAACTGTTTCTCGCGGACGCTTACAAAAAAACAGAACACCCCCGCGGACCCCGACCCGCAGTCATCGACGGCGACGACGACGGAGGTCACCTTGCTGGTGCAGGTCACTGTGAGCGTGTGAGCGCGTCTTGGGCGCCCGAGTTATCCGGGGTAACTCGGGTTTGGATTCCCGAAAAAAGGAACCCGAGTTAGCCCTGACCCGAGTTACCCCTGATGATTCGGGGCTCTGGACGCCCGAATTATCCGGGGTAACTCGGGTCCGGGGTAAGTCGGGTTCGGATTCCCGAAAAACGAAGCCGAGTTAGCCCTGACCCGAGTTACCCCTGATGATTCGGGACTCTGAGAGCGCGTCTCCCTCCACCTTTCCCCCCCCCGGAGAAGAGGTCGCTGGATCACCCCCCCCCGGCTCCCTCGGACGGGAGGCGGGCACGGCACCGCCGGTCGGTCGCGCGCTTCTCTGAAGGGGAACGGGGACACACAACCAAAATAGACACAAATGACCAGATTCCCCATATTTTCTCATATTTTCTGGGTTTTTGTCTTGCCCCCCCACTTCCCATATTTTCCTATATTTTCTAGGAAATCGACGATTAACTGTGTCTGTGTTTTTTTTTCTCTCTCCTGATTCTTACACGTTGCAGGCGTCCTCCCCTTCGCCCCAGCCGCTCGCGAGGCAGGCAGATCAAAGAAAAAAAAGGCGCGCCGACAATCGCAGGGAAGGCGGACTTTTTGTTCGCTCCGACTCTCCGCTCTCTCCCCCTGTCCCTGGACCCCCCCCTCCCCTAACGAACAGTTCGGGTCCAGCGTGACAGTTCAGGGCTAGAGTAGACAGCAAGTCGAATCATATTCCTATACTGTCTGGCACCACTGGCTCACAAATAACAACTCTCTGCTCTGGCAGCGGGGCACCCGGCTCCGCG
Source organism: Prorocentrum cordatum (assembly GCA_963575745.1). Lineage (NCBI taxonomy): Eukaryota > Dinophyceae > Prorocentrales > Prorocentraceae > Prorocentrum > Prorocentrum cordatum. Next base: position 27,513 of record CAUYUJ010008321.1, read on the forward strand.
CGCGCGCCGCGCCGCAGGCGACATCTCGCCGACGCGATATCCGATACCGAGCTCATCGGCAAGATCGCGAAGATCTTCAGCATCTCGGACCTTTCCGAGAGCCACGCGCCTCTGAACGGCGCGCCCCTGAACAGTACAGAGGTTCAGCACGTGGACCCACGAGGTTCAGCACGAGGATCCAGAGTACCAACACGTGGACTCAAAGGACGACACCCACTGGGGCGATGCTGATTGGAATGGATCCGGTTGGAACAGCTCAAAATGGAGTGGGCAATATTCGGACCAGCACGGCGACCACCAGAATGAACATCCAATCGACGGCGACGGCACCTACAAAGGCAACGAAGGCTGCAAAGAACGCGGCAAGAGTGAAGGACGAGCTTGTTCAAAGTGCGGCTCGAAGTGGCACAATACTCCCAATTGTCCAGCCAAGCAAGACAACAAGGACGGCAAGACCAACGACGGGAAGAACGAGAACACTTCACCTTCTAAGAAAGAAGACGGCAAAAACGAAAAAAATAACGACAAGCGCAAAGGAGGCAACCGCTACGGATGGGGCAACAACTATCGTGGACGTGGCGAAGGCGGCAAAGTCTGAAGTAACGACAAGAAAATAATAAGCAAAGGTCGACAACAACATTACGATGATGAATGGGACGACTACGACGAGGACGAATGGACAGGCGATTACTTCCATGGAGATAGTAACTCATCTCAGAACACTGAGATCGGCAACTCCCCGAGCATCGAAGAGGAGCCTGGATCATCATACAATGGCTTTACGGAGACAGGAGGCTCAATGCGGAAAGAAGCTGATCTTCGAGCGTGGTACGATGATGATGACGAGAACCGCCCTACCAAACGACGCCCTCTGAATATTCCGTCCCCGATACCATCAACATCATCAAACTCATGGGTCAATGTTACAAACACAGAACCTCTGGCCTCTCCTCGACCGGCAGCAACGGCTACGACCTCAACAGTTCCGGGGACAACTCCGAGATCAACTGTGGAAGACGACGCACCATCGATATCAGGTTCCAGTCGTGAAGTGGACTTCGGATCGCTAAGCCAACACTTCAGAAGCCAACGACAATATCGTCTACCCAATGGAGTTGTTTCTGGCGGCTTGGAGTTCTATGCGCGACCATTGCATCCGATGGGAACTACCGACGGCACCTTCCACGCGGTCAGAAATCGAAAGCAACACGGACTGCTGTATGACCCTGGGGCAGCATCAGGCATCGTGGGCGCGGACACCTTACGCGAATACTATAAGGACGGTGCTCGAGCCCCTCGGCATTGGGTACGACCTCATGCCCGTGACCGCCAAGCTCACTGGCATCGACGGCCGACCTACTCCAGGCATTTGAAAGTCAAAGGTGCCCCTAGGTATACCCATGCTGGAGAACACAACCTTCACGGGAGACATTATCGGACACCCAGGCTCATATTGTCCAGGCCTGTTCCCGCTGAAGTTCTTCAACACAAATTAAGGCTTCGATGTTCGGGAACGTCCCGTCATTCAATGGCATCTTGGCCTTTTCCATGCCGACGAATTTGGCAAGCATCAACGGAAGCCCGTCTACACCCGTCTTCTTCATAAGGACTTCTGCCACTACATGATACGGACCGACAACTGCGATAAACCCAAGGGGGTAGATCAAATTTATCTTCACGGGGAGCTCATGCAATATCTGGAGGCTTTCGCTGCAATTGGGTCGGAGACGGACAACGAGCTTAGCCAGAATAAGGAAAGGCGCCCGGCAACATTTCACAGGAACACCGACGACCACCATCGCGAGAACGATCAGCCCGTGCAGACACAAACCAGTACGAAGATATTCGAGTTTATGAGGACCGAGCTACAGACACTACGAGATGAAGTTCGATAACTACGAGCGAGCGGATCTTCAGCAGCATCGTCGGTGTCTGAAGGAGGGTTGGCATTCTAGAAGACATCCACTATCACGAAACCACCTTCGGAACACGCGGAACAATTCGTAGCGATTGGTACTGATTCCTGGCGAAGAGAAGGACATGTGGAGATGGCCTTCACCGTCAAAAAAGCAATGACTCATAAGTCTAATATCACCAAGCACCAGCACTAATGAAGACATGGGCCAACGTCAAAGACCGTCGATATTGTCATGATCTCATGCCGCCCGACCTGCACACACACACACATGGTCGGACCATATGCTATACTAAATCACAAGTTTCAGTGACCACGCCCGAGAATTGCGAGCGTTTCACCGGACATCTCATCAAGCACGACGTTCGTGAAGTGGATTTCCAGGAACACCTGTCTTCATCATCTCAGGGATTTCGGACGAATATCATCGTGGCATTTCCGACAGATCTCAGATGTGCATGGGATTTACGACGTCCTGAGCATCAACGACTTATCAATGGATGCCGGAAGAAGACATGAGTACGAATCAAGTTCTTCTCACCCGAATGCACGCCGTGGTCAACCGCCAGCCAGACGGCAAATCCTGAAAATTAAAAACTAAGCCGTGAACGAAACGGACCTCTTCTCACCTGGATCGCTGGCGAATGCCGGGATATATCCAAGATGGACAAGTATTTGGTGGAAAATCCCAACAGCAGGGGTATTTGGCCAGAATCGCCCTTAAATTCTACCTTCGACATCACCTTGGAAAATATCACGGACCAATGTCGACATGGACTTCAGAACGAGGAAAGATCACCGATAAAGAGGATAATGATATTGATTGGGAATTTCTGATGCAAACAATTTTCACAACGCTGCCAGTGTACTTGACTTCACGCATGGCTGATTGGTCAACAAAAGGGTGCGTGCCGTACGGTACGAAAGCTTATCCTGATCGACTGTGTCAGCAGCTCCTGCCAGACATGATCAAGAGGATCGCCGATCAGAAAGTTCCCATCTTGGACGAGTTCTGGACATAAGATCGGTGCAAACACAGCGCGAAAACTGAGACACCACACACGAAAACAAGGATTGCCGATTCGCACCTGAAAAAAGCATATCCGGGTAAGAAGCCCTCTGGACCTCCAACTCCAACACCGCCACCTTGACTCGCTCCTCTAGCAGAAGAAACACCACCAGGAGCCGTTCCAGATGCTCCACCTCAGCTGGCCAGCAATTCCGCACTAATACATGAACCCGAACAAGCGCAGCATCTTGAACATCCTAAAGTACCTCACGCCTAGTGTTTCAAAGGATCGGCCTGAACAAATGATTAATATACAAGCCGACCTTCGACCTGAAAATATTCAAGGAACCGCTGGAATAATGTGCATCGTAACAGGGAAGATTGGCTTTACTCCTCGGCTTCCACCTTGAATTTTGGCACGACTCAACCGTTGAAATGATGCAGTTGTTGACGAACCTCGGCATGGCTAGGGTAATACTAAAACTGTGCTGGCGAGTACCTGCGGAGCTCTGCGACGGATACCAGAGGACAGCACAACTATTATTTAAGCCAGCGGTGAAGGCGAGCGTCACCATAAATTTCATTCAACGAGTCCAAAGAGCTTTTTTTCCTTATGGGAGAAGAAATGGCTTCTTATCATAGACGAACATATCAGGTTCAAGCAAGTGGCGTGGCTCAAAAATAGGTCAGCGATGTCGTACCTGACGGCCATGACAGAGTCATGGGTACGAAATTTTAGTCCGATGGTCTGCTTCGTCTCAGACCAGGAGGGCTCGCTGATCGCCGACTTGACCAGCACGGCGATAGACAGGTATAACATCAAGAGGGATCTCGCCGGTGCAGATCCCAATCAAGGCCAACATGCGACGACGGGTCTCATCGAGAGCCACGTCACGATGACGATGAACATCGCCCTCAAGAACAAGGTCGACGCGTTCAAGGAAGGGCTCCCGGTGCCCGACGAGGTCTTGATCTACAAGTCGGTGCAGGCTCGCAATCATCTACTCACGTACGGAGGCTCGACACCCTGCAACGCGCTCTTCGGCTTCACCCCGAGAGACTCCTTCGACCTCGACAGCGACTACTCGACGGCCTACGGCGGGGCTCTGGAGGCCTCGCCAGACACCTTCGAGGTCAACATGCGAATGCGCCTCAGGTCCAAGCGGAACGTTCTTCGTACGATCGTGTATGAGAGGATCGCCATGGCGACTCGAACGAGACCACGACAACTTGATCTGGCAAAGATCAACGTGGGAGACAAGGTAGATATTGTACTGGACACTTGACCGCAAGGGCCAGGAGGGCTGGCGCGGCCCCTGCGACCTCCTCCACCTCAAGCCCTCGGGTGCCATCGTGATGTGGAATGGCTACCCGTACGTCGTGCCCTTGAGGCACATTCGGCTACATCAGCCGATATCGGCCATGGTCACCGAGCAATTGGACATACCAGTTTCGGCCTTCACTGCGATACACGTGCTCGAAGACCACTACGACTTCTTGGACATGATGGGATGCACTACACCATTCAAGGTATGCCTGTGTGGTAGCATCATTGGACAGGACGGTACGAAGCGGCCTGCTCCAACAGAACTGGCGACATCACCACCACGAGGATGGATCTTGGCGAAGCAAATTTCTAGGAAAAAGGAATGGGGTTTTTCAATCGATGCGATATGCCATAGGAGATGCGTGAAGAAGCTATACCTCGTCAAGGGTGCACTGTGCGGACGACAGGTGACTTGGTCGATTGGTGATCGAGGGTCGTACACGGTCAGAGACATCGACCCCAGCAAGCAGACCTTGGACGTCAAGAAGCAGATGCCAAAGTGCGACGACGCTGGCCTCACACAATTCGAGGAGCGAGAAGATGTACGTGATTATCGTGTACCTCACCTCGGCGATCTATCTGGCATCGACTTCTACCCTGACGACACCAGCGGACTACGACTTCTAAGTGACAGCGATGCTTTTCCACCTCACGATCCACCAGCACCGCCACAACAGGCACCACCAACAGCAGCATCTGTGACGCGAGCACCTGTGGGGCGACTTCCACTTGACGAAGTACAGCCACTACCAGCAAGACCACCGGGACCTCCAGCTCCACCAGCACATCGCATCAGCGGCGGCATCGGGAAGACTGGAGATATCCGATGCGACAATCCTGGACGACGCCTCCTCGATCGAAATTGTGCGCGACCGCGGCGGATGACCATCGCCTGCGCCTCCACTGGCACAGGCAGCTCAACCCATTCCTATCAGCAAGCCCGCACGATCATTTGCATCACGGAGTTCGTCGGCATCATGGTCTGTAAGGCGAGTGTTATTTGACGACGATAACGGCAACACCCCACAAAGCATCGAAGGCGACGACGACAGCATAATACAGAGGAATCACGACGACTCCGATGTGACGATGCCGACAGCATCAACGGGACCACCACAACCGCCAGATCAACCACGACCTGGCATCTTGAGAGTTCCAGAGGTTCCAGCAGCAGCTCCAGCTCCAGCACGACGACATGCGACGACATTACTGACTCCAGCATGACGACCTCCGACTCCGACTCCAACACCATCACGACCAGAAATTTGCAACGATTGGTACCGATGTTCGGCCCCACGACCTCCAACTCCGACTCCAGCACAACCACAACCAGCAACGCCCAACGCAACCTCCAGCAAACCAGACAACCCCTTAACACCAGCACCAGCACCACAGCCATCATCATCACCACTATTACCGGTTGCTGATCTACACCCTGCGAAATGCTTAACCAATCATGGGTTAAGAAACTCAGAGTCTCAGAATTTGAATAAAAACCCAGAACTTCTATCAAGTTCTTAAGATTCACATTGAAACATTAAGAACAATCGAGACTCTCGCCGACAACTTAAATTTTCTTAAGCATCGCCTAGGGTGTACCTCGCTCGACCTCCGCTTCATCATCAAGCGGACCATCAGCACAAACATCACAACCAGTACCAGCAGCACCGACCAAACGACCGACAATGACCTCGCCGACGTCACCGGCACCTGCCACCCACTACCCCGAGGATCGACCCTCACCGGCCGAGACCGGGCGCCATCCCGCCGGAGAGGCATCACCACACGAGGCCATCGAGTGCCCTGGAAACGACTCAGCATTACGATCACCTCATGACTCGGGGGAAAACAAACCTACCTCGCTTTTGACCACCCTCGCTTCCAAGAGATACCAAACGATGCCAAATTGCGGCATGTACTGGTCAGGCCGCTTGACGAGGAGGCGCGTGGTATGGCTTGGTTTTGCCTGGAAGCGAAAGCGGGGGAGGTAATTCACGCTCTAAATGACGTCCTAACAACAAAGAGTAAGGAAATATCACCATGAGCGAGCTCACCAGCCACCGAGATAAGAAAGACCGATGACCCGACACCACCTGCAGCTCCGGATGCTCGGCACGAAGTTACCATACGAACGACGAAAGCATCAAGATCCGACGACATCGCAAATGACGTGAACAAGATCAACCACAAACGAGGAGAACATTCACCGTCTGATAAGGGTCAAGCACCATCACCTCCATTGCTCACGGACGCTAAGCGGCCTAAACTCCTGGAGGACTACCACACCTACTTCAACCAGCAGGTCACCTTCGACGACTTCAAGACACACTACTTGTGCACGCCAGACCTGGAGGATGACGACTTGGACGAGTACCAAAGACTTATGATGAGCATGGCGGAAGATATTTCCACTAACCTTCACATGATGGACAAACACCTGCTACCCTGGGTACTTGATACAGCTTATTGGGTTGTTCCTGGGCCTTTCCAGAAGAGCAGGTGTTTCTACATCGACCTGTTCACAGGCGAGGCCATCTACGCCGAGAGCGGCGACGTCTTGACGGAGGGTGAGGTTTACGAGTGTTGGAATCTTGTGGAGAAGGCAGATCAACAAGAGGCCCGCTCTTTTATTGATTGCTCATGGCAGCAACCTCGATAGCGGTAACACCATAAACGCGGTGTTGGTACTAAGGTGGAGGACATTTGCGATGATTATATATATATATATAGAGAGAGAGAGAGAGAGAGAGAGAGAGAGAGAGAAAGAGAGAGAGAGAGAGAGAGAGAGAAAGAGAGAGAGAGAGAGAGAGAGCGAGAGAGAGCGAGAGAGAGAGAGAGAGAGAGAGCGTGATCCACCGCCGCTTTACAGTGGAAAATTCCCCCCCTCCTCCGGAACCGGGGGGTCCCCCCCTCCGACCCCCACCCCCGCTGCTGGACCCCCCGCCCCCCTGCCCCCGCAAACCCCCCCGTCCCCTAACCCCTTCCTCACCCCCCCTCCAGAAAACCGGGGGGGGGTCACTACTGGTTCGAACCCCCCTCCAGAAAACCGGGGGGGGGTCACTACTGGTTCGAACCCCCCCCCGCTACTCACCGCCGGCAAACGACTCCCGGGTCCCCAGCACCGGTCGCACCACATCCCCCACTGCTGTCCCCAGCACCACTGTCCTCACCGCCACTGTCCCCACTGTTCCCACCACCGTCCCCTCTGTCCCCACCAGTGCCCTCACCACTGTCGCACTGTCCCCACTGTCCCCACCACTGTTCCCACCGCGATCCCACTCCCCCCAGTTTCCCCACGGTCCCGACCACGGTCCCACAGTCACTGTCCCCACTGTGCCCACCACTCTCCCCACTGTACTACTGTCCCACCACCGTCCGCACCAGCGCCTTCACCACTGTCCCCACCATTTCCGTCCCACCGCTGTCCCACTGTCCCCACCAACCACCACCCCACCCTCCCCACAACTGTCCTCACCACTGTCCCACTGTCCCCGCACCACTGTCCCCACCACCAGCGTTCCCACCACACCTTTGTCCCAATATTCCCACTACTGTCCATCTGTCCCGAGGAGCGGAAATCGTTTGCCGGCGGCGAGAGGGGGGGGGTCGAACCGGTAGTGACCCCCCTCTGGTTTTCGAGGGGGGGGGGGTTCGAACTGGTAGTGACCCGCCCTGGTTTCGAGGGGGGGAGGGGGGGGGTTCGAACCTGTAGTGACCCCCCCCCCTTTGCATGATGGACTGGGGGAGGGGGGGGGAGTGGTTCGAACAGGTAGTGACCCCCCCCCGGTTTTCGAGAGGGGGGGGGGGCGGTTTGGGAACCCCCAGTGACCCCCCCCGGTTTTCCGCCAGCAGCGGTAGAACACGCTCTTTCCAACAACCAGATGTACTACATCATCAAGTCTAGACAGGAGGAGGAGGAGGAGGAGGAGGAGGAGGAGGAGGAGGAGGAGGAGGCGGAGCCGGAGCCGGAGGCGGAGGAGGAGGGGGGGGAGGGGGAGGAGGAGGAGGAGGAGGAGGAGGAGGAGGAGGAGGAGGAGGAGGACTGTGTGGCCGAGGTTTCCAGGACTCCCAGAACCACGACGTCATGCGCCATAGCCCCACGGCTTCGGGGCCTTCGCAGAGAGTGGTGGTAGTACCTCTCTGTGGCTTCGGGAAGGACATGGCTATGGAAACCTGGGACATCTCGGCAGCGTTCCTGCAGGGCTTGAACTTCAAGGAGTTGAAGAATTCGCGGCTCAGCTCTGCATCGAGATCCTGCAGGAAAGAAAGGTGTACTTGAAACCACATGCGAACGTGTGACGCCATTTCGGGGAACTATGGATGCTCCACGATGCACATACGCGGCAGCGAGGCCCAATTATTCCACCTACTGTTGCTGAAACCGATCTACGGTACGGTTGACGCGCCATTATCGTGGCAGCTGGCGCTCACCATGTTCATCAAGAACGACCCGAGGGGCGCCCAGATCGTGCTCGACGACAACTTCTTCATCTGGGCCGAGGACGGCAAAATCCGGATGCTCTGGACGGTACGCGTAGACGGCATTATTCTTCTGGCGTTGAAGGCTTGGCTACGATGGGCTCAGGAAAAGACAGAGGGACGTTTTCGACAACGTCATCGCATTCCCTCCCATTTGTCCATATGGGCATGACATGCGACCTCATCGGCAAGCGACACCTTCTCATTCATCAGGACAACTTCGTGGAAGGTCTCTAGAATATTCTGATTACGAAGAAGTGGCAGGAGAGGACGAAATAATCCCTAACGGCACACGAGATGCATCAACTCCGAAGTGGCGTCTGTTCATTGTTGTGGTTGTGCCAGACGCGAGAGGACATTTACTGTTACATGGTCAAGCTTCATCAATACGGTTGAGACGGACGAGTTAAACGCCTCATCCACTTGAACTTGATCATAGGACGAGCTCACCGCAATCGGCATCTTGCTGGACTTCACTTCCCTGGGTTGGAACCTCCCTTTCGGCTGGCATCTGCGGCGGACGCGAGCCATGGGAATCTACTAACATCATACCCTCGGGAAGGCAGTGGTGTGCTACTCATGGAGGACAATCTGGCCAATATCATGTGCGACAAGAAGGACTCATGCAGATTTGTAAGGCCAAGGAGATCAGCAACAACACGTGCCATGCGGAGACGAATGCTGGCTACAAGGTCAACCAGTACGCGCAATTCATCAGCATGAGGTTCACAGAGTTGCTGAAGAGTTCCCAACGTCAGCACAAGCCTCGAGATGTTCCCAAAGTGTTCGACTCTGGCGAGATGGAGATGGTGACAGATCATAATACCGATTGCATGGATTTCTGGCAGCTGTTCTGCGGAGTGAAAGCAGTCCCGAGCGACAAGAGCAGCAGGCTATCCATCCGATCGATCAGAGAGGACAGGTTGACTGTCAGAATCAGATACTTCATCCACTTTCCAACCCATAACATGATATGCGGCGCGCTGGCGAAGACTGGCGTGCTTTCCCAGATCATGAGGTTGGTCAGTACAGGAATGTGGCACACAACCAGCATAGGCGATGAGCAATTCACGGCCAGGTGCATCATCAAGACGAGGACGGATTCAACGGAACGTGATCTACTTCGTGTTGAGACCTGATCCCAGCTTGCCTTGCTGCGGGTCTCCCTCCTTTTCAGCCTTGCTCGGTTCATACATCGTGCGATGGCGTGTGCATGCATACGTATACGTAGGTGTGCGCGGGCGCTTCACTACACACACGCACACTCATCGGTGCTGGGACACTCTAATCCGAACTTTGGTATTGCCCGAGCTGTGGCCCTGAACTTGATCGGAGAACAGTATTCGGAAACAAAGGCCAGAACGACGTTTTCGGGTCTAGTGTGACAGTGCAGGGTTGGAGTAGAAAACAATTCAGGCCACATGGGTATATTGTCCGGCACCGCCGGCTCAAGGATAAAAGCACCTCTGCTCCCCTCCGCTCCTTTCCCCTCCCTTCCCCCCCTCCTCTCCCTTCCCCTCCCTTCTCTCCCTCCTTCCCCTCCTTCCCCTCCCTTCTCCTCCTTATTCTTCCCCCCCCCTTCCCCTCCCTCCTTCCCTTCCCTTCCCCTCCCTCCCCTGGCGCCTCGCTGAGATAGGGAGGCAGCGAGGGGGTTGGTGGGGGGTCCTGCTGGGAGCGGGGTAGCGGGCTGGCCCCTTTCCCCTCTCGGCCCTCTCCGCCACGCCCTCCTCGCCCGTAGGGGGGCGTCCTCCGACAGGTCCAGCATGTGGGAGGAGAACAGGGGCTCCCCGTGGGCCTTGAAGAACGCCTCGTCCGCCTCGCGGGGTCCCCTAAGAAGACAAGTGCCCCCAGCGCGCAGCGGCGAACATGCTTCCACGGCGACCAGCTCAGCAAAGCCTCTCGTGAGCACGCTGGCGAGCATGTAGCTCGAAGTGCAGAATGCTTTGCGCTCGCCGACTTTCGTGCTGCAAGGGCAGGAAGGGGGGGGAACACCATAAACATAACTTTCGCAGGCCCGCGTGGAGTTCTTCGATCGGCGCTGGGCCCTCCTCCCTGGCGCGCGGCGCGAAACCAGCTGCATATGGCTGATTTCGCCCCGCGCCCCCCCCCTTCGCGGGTCTCAACGTTATACACCACCACCACCACCCCCACCACCACCACCACCACCCCCCCCCCACCACCACCACCACCACCACCACCACCACCACACCACCACCACCACCACGACCACCACGACCACGACCACGACGACCACGACCACGACCACGACCACGACCACGAAAGACCACGACCACGCCCACGACCACGACCACGACCACGACCAACGACCACGACGACCACGACCACGAACCACGACCACGACCACGACCACGACACGACCACGACCCGACCACGACCACGACCACGACCACGACGACCACGACCACGACCACGACCACGACCACGACCACCACCACCACCACCACCACCACCACCACCACCACCACCACCACCACCACCCGCCACCACCACCACCACCACCACCACCCAACCACCACCACCACCACCACCACCAACCACCACCACCACCACCACCACCACCCACCACCACCACCACCACCACCACCACCACCACCACCACCACCACCACCACCACCATCACCACCACCACCACCACCACCACCTCCACTCCTCCTTCCTCCTCTACCCTCCTCGTCCTCTCCTCCCCCATGGGAGAGGGAAGGGGGCGAGGGAGGTGGTGGTGGTGTATACGGTCACCCTTCCGTTTGCCCCGCACAGCGGCTCCACATACCCTCCCGATGCTGGCGCCGGGGGCCACAGCCACGGCGAGCGCGCCTGCCCAGCGAGGGACCGCTGGGCGGCCAGACGCCGACCGCAACGTCCATCGGTGACGCCAGAAAAACCTCGGGCTGCACACGGACAAGTCCAGGGGAGGAAAGGGGTGTGGTATCAAGGGGTGTGGTGCCAATGCTGGATCTGGCGAGGTTATGTATCGTAGATAGCATTGACATCTCCACGATTGGCACCACATCCCTTTATGCCACACCCCCTTCCGACCTCCAGAACAAGTGGTTGTTGCTCCCAGCCATCCTGTGATGCCGGGTCCTCGTTTTGAAGACACGGCGTCCTGTATCCTCCTCCTCCTCCTCTTCCTCCTCCACCCTGTCCTCCTCCTCCCCCTCCCCCTCCCCCTCCTCCTGTTCCTCTTCCTCCTCCTCCTCCTCCTCCTCCGCCTCCTCCTCCTCGTCCTCATGCAGTCTCACCCCCATGTCGGTGCGGTGCGCGCTTCGCTCGCTTCGTGGCCCCACAGGGGGTCCACCGAAGGCCACAGTGGCAGCGCCCGCATGCGGTTCCATCCCCATTCTCTGTGCACCCCTCAAACGTGTCGTGGCCCGATAGGGAGCTCCACCGAAGGCCCCAGTGGCAGCGCCCGCATGCAGTCCACTCTACATTTCGGCGAACCCCTCACACGTTTTGTGGCCCCATAGGGAGCCCCACCTACATCCCCAATGGCAGCGCCCGCATGCGGTTCCATCCCAATCCCGGTGCAACCCTCACACGTTTCGTGGCCCGTAGGAAGCTCCACCGAAGGCCCCAGTGGTAGCACCTGCATACCGCTCCACCCTCAATTTCGGCGCACCCATCACACTTTTCGTGACCCTATAGGGAGCTCCACCGAAGGCCCCAGTGGCAGGGTCCGCATACAGTTCACTCCCATTTTGGAGCAACCCTCAAACGTGTCGTGGTCCCATAAGGAGCTCCACCGAAGGCCGCAGTGGCAGCGCCCGCAGGCGGTCCACTCTCCATTTTGGCGAACCCCTCACACGTTTTGTGGTCCCATAGGGAGTCTACCGAAGGCCCCAATGGCAGCGCCCGCATGCGGTTCCACCTTCCGTTTCGGCGAACCCCTCACGCGTTGCGCTGACCCATAGAGAGCTCCACCGAAGGCTCCAGTGGCAGCGCCCGCATGCAGTTCCACCTCCTCCTCCTTCTCCTCCTCCTCCTCCTCACATATTCTTCTTCCTCCTCCTCCTCCTCCTCCTCCTACTCTTCCTCCTCCTCATCCTCCTCCTCCTCAGGGCGAGTCGTTTTCAAAATGTGGCTCTCGCCATAGCGCTGTGCACATTCGTCTTTATAACTTGCAAGGGTTTCACGGATTGAGGGCGAGTGGTTTTCAACATGTGGCTCTCGCCTTAGCGCCGCGCACATTCGCTTCAAACATTTGCACGAGTTTCACGGATTGAGGGCGGTTCCTTTTCAACATGTGGCTCCCGCCTTTGCGCCGCACGCATTCGTTTATAAACTGCGCAGAAGTTTCACATATTCCCATGATCAGCGTACCAGAAACTGTGTGTCGGAAGGACTCATAGAAATGCGGGTGCAACAATTACGCTGACTCGCGGTGTTGGAAGTCCCAGGAATGGCGTTCAGGCGCGATTTAGGATCGTCAAAACGCAGCAGTCAGACTGATCCGTGGCGTTGAAATCCCGAGAACAATGTTTACGCATGCTTCAGGGTCTTCGAAATGTTGTCTTCCAACGGGGCAGTTCCATCAATGGAAATGAACCGTTATAGCGGCCTATGAAAAGGGAGCTTGGAGGGAGGGTCTAGTCCAACATCGTTGATGACTCTTAGGGTTTACGCTGGTCCTCCTCCTCCTCCGCCTCCTCTTCCTGCGCCTCCAGCTCCTCCTCCTCCTCCTCCTCCTCCTCCTCCTCCTCCTCCTCCTCCTCCCCC
>CAUYUJ010008322.1:0-40961 GCA_963575745.1 Prorocentrum cordatum
GGCGGGCGGGCCCCCCTCCCCCCCCCCCCTTCCACTCCCTAACTTTTGAAGGTTAAGCGCGGCGCCCGTTTATTTAACGAACCGCGCCCCCTATTGTTTTCACCCGTGCGGCACTTCCCACCCAAGGGGCTAGCAGCTTGCAGCTAGATGCGCGCTCGCATGCATTATAAGGAATGAGCTCATGTTTCACGCTGGCGACATCCGAAACAAGGATGACGTCTTGCAGACAAAGAGCTCGCGCTGGTATCTTATCGTGCTTGCAAGATCGGAGAAGGAACGGCGCGCGCTGGGCATCGGCGCCACATCTGACACCCCTCCCCTCGACCAATCATCCCGACACCGCGCTCGCGCCACATCTGACATCCCACATCACATATAACACAAGTGTTCACATAGATGTGAATATATCGATACAACATTTAACACGCGTGGAAATATTGTCAAATGGTCAAGCGATGCTATCAAACACATTTCATGTTATCAAACGTTTGATGAACGTAAGTATGCTATCAGATTCTGAGTGTAAGGAACCTCTGGGGAGGAGGAGGAGGAGGAGGAGGAGGAGGACGCACCCGAGTCGGCCCCGCCACGGAGGGAGGAAGAGGAGGTGGTCCCTCGACTTCCGTGGGCCCCCGCGGTTCCTGCCCGGGCCCCGGGATCCCGGGCGCCGAGTCGAACTCCACCCGGGATGGCTCGCCCCACGCTTCGCCCGGAGGCGGTCCCTCGCGCTGGACGCCCACGGCCGACGCTCTCCCGGTGAGAACCTGGCGGAGCAGGTCTTGCCACTGGGGGCTCTGGGCGAGCTGGATACCGCATTCTTCTTCGGGACTGGCTAAACGGACCTGCTCGAGCGAGCGCTTCCAGAGCCTCGCGCGCACAGCAACCCACGCGGTGCCTTGCTCACAAAGCACCGCGACTCCGGGCCCGGCCCAGCCGTCACGCCATCGCCCCAGGGCGTCGGCTCGAGACGAGGTGCGGCTCATATGACGCCACACGAAAACCCACTGCCCTGGAGAGAACTGGCGAGTCCCTGGGACACGGGAACGCGAGGCGCGGCTGATCTTCTCGCGGGCGTTGACCTCGAGGGCCATCCTCCTGGCAGCAGCCCGGACCTCTTGCGCTCTCGCGAACTCGGCGCCGGCCGCATCCTGCTCACCCTGAGGGTCTTAGGATCTGATCCGGTTGATCCGCGCTCGGGGGATCAATGGGATCAGATCCGGATCGAAGGATCTGATCCCGACCGTGCGGATCAGATCCCAAGCGTGGGATCTGATCCCAACGCGTGGGATCAGATCCCAAACGATAGGGATCAGCGGGATCAGATCCCAAACGATAGGGATCAGCGGGATCAGATCCGGTACCATGAGGATCAGACCCAACGTTGGGGATTTGATCCGAAACCATCGACAATCAGCACATGTACATGTATTTGTGCACGATCATATGTATATTGATATATTAAGTTTGATATGTATGTTTAAATGTATATGTATACTATCAGTTGTGCTTGTTTAAACACATATCAGTGTATTTGTACACGTACGTGTACATGTACATGTTTACATTTCTGCATGTGTATAGGTATATTCTTAGAACACGTATAATGGAGACGCATTTTTCGAGTGCGTTCGGTGCTGAGGCGAGCGTCTTATTTTGAAAAGGCACCGCCCTCCATATTTGAGCAGACGTGCGCGGCGGCGAGAGCCCCCTTTTGAAGAAAACTTGCGCTCTGGCGCAGTACCCTGGACAACGGAAACGGCCCACGATGGATGGGCCCCCTTTCTTGGTGCGACTTCTCCGCCTCCGCCGTCGACTGTGCTCTCGCCTCCGAGGCCTCCTGTGCCTCATCTCCTGCATCGCCAGAATGCATGTAAACACTTATCTTTCGACTTCGGCCATCGCTCAAGCCATGATCCGCCCTGGCGTATCCACTGGATCTCACCGAGGCGCCTCCCGATCAACGTGTCGTACCCAGTCCACGCGTGGCGCTATGAACCCCCTTCCCAAGCTTAACAGACATTAACAGAACGTGTGAGAGTAAGGGAGGGCTGGAAGGAGGACCGAGGTGTTAAATTGGGAAGTCCCTGGATATTCAAGCCCCCTTGGTACCATCTGTCCGAGCCTGGAGCTGACCAGAAAGAGGCCCTTGCCAAACACGCTGCCTGGATCTAGATTTACCGAGCCGCTTGCGAGACCTTTTTGTGGTCCCCCCATCTCGACCAGCCTACACGCTCCCCCCAAAAAGTTGTTATCCGCCTCCTCCTCTTCCTCTTGCTCATCATTCCCCTCTCTGTCCTTTTTTTCCGTTGAATCTCGCCCCCCCTTTCTTTCCCCTCATTCTCATCCCCATCATTCGTCATTGCTCCTGCTCCTCACTCCTGTTCCTGCTCCTGCTGCTCACTGTTCATCCTTAATGTTCGTCCCCTCCCATACTGACTGCTCGTCGCCAGCCGCTTCCTCGGAGTGCGTCCTCCTAAGCTCCTCCTCCCGTTCATCCTCCTCCTCCTCCTCCCCCCCCCCCTCCTGCCCCTGCTCCTCCTCCTCCTCCTCCTCCTCCTCCTCCTCCTCCTCTTCCTCCCTCCTCCTCCTCCCCCCTCTCCTCCTCCTCCTCCTCCTCCTCCTCCTCCTCCCTCACCCCCTCCTGCTCCTCCTCCTCCTCCTCTTCCTCCTCCTCCCGCCTCCTCCTCTCCTCCTCCTCCTCTTCCTCCTCCCCTCTCCCCTCCCTCTCCCTCTCCTCCCCCTCTTCTCCCTCCTCTCCCTACCCCCCGTCCTCCTTATCCTCGTCCCCCTCCTCGAGGAAGATCCTCCTCCTGCGTGTCTTCCTCCTCATCATCCTCCGCCTCCTCCTCATCCTCTTCTTCCTCTTCCTCCTTATCCTCCTCCTCCTCCTCCTCCTCCTCCTCTTCCTCCTCCTCCTCCTTTTCCTCCTCCTCCTACCCAGGGAATGTGCGGCCACTTCGGGGGTCCATCCCTCGCCCTCCTCGGTGACTCCGTCACCTCCCTATCATCGCTTCATCCCCCCTCCCTCCACCTACGTCGCCTCGCATCTCCTCACTTCCATCCTTGTCATCTCCAGCTCCTCTCCTTTACCCCTCTAAGTGGTGTGTGTGTGCGCCTGCGTGCGTGCGTGCGTGCGTGCGTGCGTGCGTGCGTGCGTGCGTGCGTGCGTGTGTGTGTGTGTGTGTGTGTGCGTGTGTGTGCGTGTGTGTTCGTGTGTGTGTGTGTGCGTTTTTTTTTTTCGTTTTGCATATGCTATGCTGTGCACCGACGCCACTCCTGCGGCTCGAGGTGTCGCCCCGATGTTGCCGAAACCAACATCTGGCCCATGGGCACCCTAGCTACCTCTGAGGCGCTCGGGGCACGGTGCACACTCACCAAGGTAAAAACATCACATTGCGGCGAAAGACGCCCACCTCGCAACGCAAAAAACTCACCGTTGCGATCGTCGTGCCAAAGGGAGGGTTGACAGAGACAAGACGTGATTGATGACGTGCCACACGGCCGTCTTGGGCCAGTTCGGACGGTGTCATAGGGTCCTCATTTGGCGTTGACATGTCATTGGGCCCGTCCTAGGGCCGTCATACAAGACAGGCGTGGCGTTGGCCAGCTACTATTAGAAATCATAGCTATCATATAGGGCCGTCTTGGGCCGACTTGGAGGGCCCCGAATCTCTCGGGGCTGCATGGGTCTACTTTGGGGCAGCCTATCAGGGAGATGGATGGGTCTGAGACGGGGGCGATGGCACAGAGCGCACTGCCACTGATGGCAACCAGATCTATGCAAGATCGAGCGCGTGCAAACTGAAAACTAGATTGGCAACAGCGTCGCCGAACGCAGGAGGGTACGCAGCACTATTGCGCATCTGACGCTTCAAACCGTTCGTCCAGCGACCATTGGGCGATTTCTTAGTGAGGCGACCCTTCGGGCCCTTGGCCAGCGAGCTCCTAGCGTGGCGATGCGTTGTGACAACATGCTTATACATCAGCTCGGGGTCTACATTGCTGACGAGGCTAACTGGCTTGAGGCTCACTCCTCCGAACGATCCGATGTACGCTTTGTATTGCACGCACTTTGCCTGGTGGGCAGAATGGATGAAGGGCGGGTACCTGAACAGAAGGGATCCCCTGGGATTTTCGATTACCACGAGCACCTCCCTCTTCTTTGCCCACTGCACAAGCCATTGCACACACTTGGCGCACACGTTTGCTTCCTTCACGTCCTGCCGCGAAGTGTCTCCTCGAAAGTCGGGGCTCTTCCTCTTCATGTATCGGGCACATATGAAATTCAACCACGTCGAACACTGGGGCGCAAACCATGCCAGCCCACTTGGGGCCACTGCTGCGAGCATCAACCCCGCCCACGCAAACCCGTCGAGTCGCGTCATGTCCTGCTCGGGATTCAGAGTCACCCTGTCGAAAACGGCACCCACGAGCCCCCTTCTCCAACATGCTTTGCTGAGCTCGCACTTCCCCGAAAAAAACTCTACGAAATGAAGCGTACGCTTAATGGTCCACTCGCTGCTCAGACCCTCGATCAAATTGCACCCGAGCGTGAAAAGGTCGCCCCCGTGAACGGCATCCGTCAGCAGGCTCGTGCCGAATGAATTCATACTTGCGCATATGGTTCGCACGTCGGCTGGAACGCCGTCCATGTAAATTGCTGGGACATCTGAAATCGGCGCTCCCACGGTGCTGCCGAAAATGCACAGCAAAGCGATTGCCACCGCGCACGCGATGGAAGCCATGTGCAGCACTAACTAGGGGTCAGCTGCAGTACCGAAGATGTACCGATCTAGACCCAAACGGCCGATGAGGCTAAAGGCTGCGAAAACTCTCTCTTGCAAGCGGAGTGCGTGCGCTGCTTGTGCTACTCGCCTCAAGACCATATTCAGGGTCTCATCTGTCCAGCAGCTGTACTTCTTCGGGGACCCCTGGAACGATATCCTGGCTCACGGGAAACATGCACTCGAACCCCTAGGGTCCCCATCTCATTTGCCGAGTTGCTTGGATGCCTCGGGAAACGCGGTGAGGTAATCCAAGATTTCCAGACTTGGCGACCGGATGTCTCAGGAAGTGCGGCGGAGCAGGAAAGCCCAGAATCGAATCGATCAGTCGGGTCGGCGATGAAAATGAATCGGATCGGCGGAAATCGGCAACCGAGTCGGGATAAGCCGAATCGATGTAAATCGGTTGGCTAGTAGGCCTCCCTTGAGAAATCGGATCCCAAATCGTAATCCGAAGTATGATGGAATCGGAATCTGAAGCCATCGAAATCTGATAGAATCGAATCGGGGGAATCGAATCGAGCCCGCGATTGCGGAGGGGGGGTGGCACGGTTTAATTGGGTTTCCCCGAAAATCCTTGCCGTGAGGTGCACCATTGCGTGGAGCTTGGGGGCGTCGCTGATCCCAGCGGCCTGCATGCTACACAAGCTGGTGATCGTCAGTTCCATTAGCTTCTGTTGCGTACACACATCGACGATCGGGTCGTCCAACCTACGCAGAATATTATGATACTGGGCCAAAGACTGCCCTGCCCGAGACAGGTGCTCTACATGAAAATCAGCTCCGTAATCTGCTAAAACTTGGTTGGCCCATTGCATCATGACGCCAACCTCAGCAGCTTTCACCTTCATCATTGACCCCTTGTGGAGTCGAGCCAGTGTGTTTCCAGTATTTTTTCTTTTATCCCCGATCATCCCGAGCGTCAAGTCCCCGATCCGCCTGTCCGCAGGCAGCCCCTGATCTGCTTGCCATTTCAAGAAGTCTGCTCTCAAGCGTCTGCAACCCAGTTCCTCTATCGATTTCTGGTCCCCTCGAATGCCCCACGGATTCGACAAGATCGTGCGCCAAACCACTGCACTTGTCCACCTACTGAACGCTCCAAAGTACAGGCTGTGTAAAGTATCTAAGCTCAACGTCCGAGACGGCGACGTCCCCAGACCTAGAAGATTGAAGATGGGATTGTATCTCAACGCGCCGTCCAAAAGCCGAGAGTGTTTATCATATGTTGCACGCCAGAATTTCACCTTGAACGGGATCGGGGTGGACTCGAGTTTCGTTGGCACCAGCAGGTACCCCTCAGGATCATCGACATCGTAATGCGGCTCGATTCGGTCGAGACGCTGCAGCCCTAGCTCGGGGATACCTCTAAACAGAGCCAAACCACGGGCCTTCTTGCCCTGTGGATAAAATGGCACTCCCTCGTTCACGATGAGACGACGAATTCGTTCAGAATCAACTGCGATTGTAATCTGCTTTCTGCGACACTCCTCTTCGTAGAAATCGTCCACCTTAGCCTCCCACGGAAGGCCGCCCAAGCTGCAGGAATGGTATTGGGTGTATTCGGTGGCTTTGGAGGCATGGCAAAAAGGGCATGGATGGAACGCCGACGTGACGCTCGGGATGCCCAAACTCGACGGCCACTCGTGCATGTCTCCTGCATGGGCACAGCCAGAAAAAAGCGTTCGTGTCTGCGTGCGGTGCATCCTCCTCATCCTCCCCCCCCTTCACCCCCTCCTCTATCGTCTCTTCGTCATCCTCGGTTTGGGGGGGGGGGGGGGATCGAGGAGGAAGTGCACCAACCTCACGGCGCTGCCGCGCAGTTCCCGCGCCACCCACCCGACGGGAGAAGGATGAGGATGAGGGGCATTATACGAGCAATGATGATGATGATGAGGAGGCGAGAAGGAGGAGGAGGAGGAGGAGGAGGAGGAGGAAGGGGAGGAGGAGGAGGCGGAGGGGGAGGAGGAGGAGGAGGAGGAGGAGGAGGAGGAGGAGGAGGAGGAGGAGGAGGAGGAGAGGGAGAGGATGGAGGATGAGGAGTGTCTTAGATTCTCCCCATTCGCATCCTGTGATATGCAACAGCACAGCCCGAAAGCCCAGGTCCTCCCCTGCAGATTCCACAGAATAAGGATGCGCAGCGGGACGACGCTTGCCATTCCACATGGTGCGAGGGCGCTTCCCGCTTGCGAGAGCTAGTAAACTGTGCGAAATTGCCGACCACACTGGATGTAACGTGCACCACCCGTTGCAACCACAACGGCACATCTGCTTCGTTCTCACTGCGCAAAGGAGGTGCCTCCTCTCAGATGAAACTGTCCGCACCCACACGCCGAGAATGGAATCGGCGCGACCTGCGAGCGTGGCCGTGAACCGCACTCCATCGCAGAAGATCACTAGTGGGACGGGGGGGGGATGACCATGTGCTATAGCATCGACCACGACGGGATTGCTATGGTACGACTCTGGGAGCGACATGCTTGAAACATCTTTTATTTCTGGGCTCTCTCTGATCTCTTGTGCGATTGCTTCCAATGGGGGCAACGCCATCACCGCCCGCTCCGCTGACACTGCTGTCTTCCTGTCCACAGCTGCAGTGATGACTGTATCCAAGCGAGGGCCTCTTGGTAAGACTCGATCCAGTATTTTCTGGAGGTACTCTTTTATTTCTTTATGTGTAGGTGTAGAGGGTTTGATTAGCGTGGGAGGGGCAGTAACTCATGAGCGGGGGAGAGGACGAGGCTGAAAAGTGGAGTTACGGGTGTAAATGGGGAGGGGCATCAACGCGAGTGACGGCTGCAAAAAAAACGCTGGCCTGATACGCGCCTGAATCCAAACCAGGTTCTCCCGCATACAAAGTAAAGTCGGCGCCCTTGACGCCCGCCCTGTTGGCGTGGTAGCACAACGTGCAAAAGTCTCGGGCGCATATCTTCTGCCCGCAGAACAACCCAAGCATACACTGCAATAGCTCATGGCCAGCACTTCGTAGATGCTGGTCCACATTGCCAGCGAGGGGATCTGGGCCAGGTGCGATTTTCCTGCGCTTTATCGGTAGAGGAGCCATAAGATAGGGCCTTTCCCCCAAAAAACAACTCGCGCCAAAACGGCTGTCGAATGGTTTCGGCTCACCACGAGAGGGGGAGAACATGAGAGAGGGGGGCTGGCAACAGAATTTGCACTGCGAGAAGCGGGCTGGCATCGAAATCGTAGGTGCAGAGCAGATCAAGGCAAGGAAACTGGAATTCAACGCCCTGGGCAACAGAAAATACATACAATAACTGAAATATTGGCACCGAGACCTGCAATTTGGGCTCGCAGTCGGGGCTCAGACGGGCTCAGGCGGAACTCAGGCGGAACTCAGGCGGAACTCAGGCGGAATTCAGGCGGAACTCAGGCGGAACTCAGGCGGAACTCAGGCGGAACTCAGGCGGAACTCAGGCGAAACTCAGGCGGAACTCAGGCGGAACTCAGGCGGAACTCAGGCGGTAACTCAGGCGGAACTCAGGCGGAACTCAGGCGGTTTGGTGTGCATTCAGGCGGAACTCAGGCGGATCTCAGGCGGCACTCAGGCGGTACTCAGGCGGAACTCAGGCGGCACTCAGGCGGAACTCAGGCGGAACTCAGGCGGAACTCAGGCTGCTGTTCCCCGCGCGCTGCGTCGGAGCCCGTCCCGAGGGGCCGTCGGACCTGCCAGATCGATTCCGGAGCCAAGATTTCCTTACCCGATCGGTCCCATTTTGTTTTTTTTTGTTGTTTTTCAGATCGGTCTGAGTTTTCGAATGCCAAAACCCTTAATCTACCCTATAGATCCCCTTCGCTAGTGTTATCAGCGTCTCGCTTGACCTCGCCCCAGGTCGAAGCTCTTCAAATGTGCGAGCAAACTCTCGGCACTCCCGCGCAGCATCGTGTCAGAAGGAAGAAGGGACCCCTCCAATCCTCAACATCTCAACCTCCCTCTTCTTCGGCAGTTGTTTGCGTCAATCTTATGTTGTTCCCTCTCTCCTCGCACCTCGCTCCCCGCTCCCCCGTCCTTCCTCCGCCCTCACCACTCTCTCCCGATCCTTTCCTCCCTCCCTCCTAGTTGCCTTTGAACCTCGCCCCGCCAGATGGGGAAGAGGGTGGAGGCTGTGACAGAGATCACTGCAGGCCGAGCATGCACGAAAAGACCGCACACGCGGTCACTCGCCCTCAGGGGCGTCGTCATCGGAGGGCGCAGAAGCCCGCATGTCCATGAGCGCCTTGCACTTCTTCTTGAGCGTCTGGATGAGCGGGTTCAGGGCCTCGCAGAACGCCTTGCCGTCCTTCGCGAAGTCCTTCTCCTTCTTGAGCGTCGCCACGTTGCCCATGAACACCTCCTTCGCGAAGGTCGTGTCGTTCGTCCCCTGGTCGAGCTTCTCGATCGCGGAGTGGATCGGGCCCGTGAATTTCTTGTCGTTGAAGATCCTCCAGCCCTTCTCGCTCTCAACCCGCGTCAGCAGCTTGCGCGCGTCGGCCACTGCCTCGTCGTGGTTCCTCTTGGCGTTGTTGACCGAGGTGGCAGCCTTGCACACTGCCTGTCGCGCCTTCTTCGCAGCCTCCTTCTTCTTCTTCTCGGCCGTCGAGAGCTCTGGCTCGGGCTCGGATCCCTCAGCGTTGTCATCTGATCCGTCGGCCAGCGCCTTCTTCGGCTTGGCCTTCCCCTTCGCCTTTGCCTTCTCCTTCGCGCCAGCGGAGCTCGAGGCGACCGGCTGTCCTGCGAGAGGCGGGCAGATAATTGCGAGCGGGAGGGGGTGGAATGAGGAGGATAACATGGACGATCGTTACAAATTGGAGGACGGGAGGGCGATGGAAGACCAAGAAGATTAGAGGAACTCGAGAGACAGGATATAACGAAATGTGCGAGTGCGGATTAGGGGGGGCGGGGTGGTGAATTTAACGAGTCGGGATGATAATGAGTTCGGGGGAAGAGATAGGGAGAGAGGGATATATGTGTATATATACATATATATACATATCAGAGAGAGGGAGTCTCAGGAGGGTGGGAAAGAGGAGAAGGATGAGGAAGAGGAGGAATTTGAAGAGGGTGCGAAGTCCTCCAGCGCTCTTCTCGCTCCACCACTGCTGGTGGAGCTCCCAGCTCTTGGTCAGGGAGTCCTGCGTGCTCCTGATGTAGTACAGGAACTTGATGCGGCGCGCGCTGGGGTCGAACCACACCCACTTGCCCCCGAGCTGCATGCATCGGAGGCTGTGGTTGATCGCGGCTCGCATGCCGCTGGCCCCGCCACCCTCCTTGTGCGCGATGCGCTGGATGGGCAACCACTGGCCCTTGTTCTTGTCGACCTCCTCGACCTTCTTGCTAGAGGACCGCTTGGCCATGTACTTCTGGTACTCCTTCTTCCCGAACTCGGCGCGGAAGTCGGCCTTCTCGTCATCGGTGGCGCCCCTGTCGGACAGCTTCTTGTAGTCGGCCTTCAGCTTCCTGTTCGATTTCAAAGCCCGCTTCCAACGAGCCGCCAAGAGGTTGCCACCCTCGAGCGTGAAACGAAATCCGCCTTTCTCCAGGCGGTCCATGAAGTCGTCGATGTTCTTCTCGTGCTCATCGTCGGAGTCCTCGAGCGGCGGGCCCACCTGCGGGCGCTCCAACTTCATCTTGTACATCTCCTGCACGAGCATGTCGGCGTCGTCGGTGGAGCGGCACCTCCCGACGATCGTGTTCTCCGCGTCGATGAGGGAGTTGGTCACTCTCTCGAAGATCTCCTTCCCGCCCTGCATGAACGCGCCCTCGATCGCGTCCAAGTGGCGGGACAGCTCAGGCGCCCACTCGGGCAGCGTCTCGGGCTGCGCGCCAGCGTCGCCAAGCGCCCTCTGCACGTTCTCCTGCACGGACATGCGGGCCCCCTCACCGCACTCCGCAGCACGATTCTTCTTGATGCCCTCGGGCGTCTGGCCGTCCTCCCACAGCGGCCCGCTGGGGCACCTGTCCTGCGGCATCGACTGCGACCCTGACCAGCCCAGCTTGCAGCCTGCGCCCTGGCTGGCCCGAGCCGACCACGAGTTGGGTGCGTGTGCAATTCTCATCTCCTCCCTCATACTCTTCCAATTCATCTGAAATGTTTCTGCTACCTCATCCTCATCATTCTCAGCATCCTCATCTGATTGCATCTTCCCCTCCTCCACCTCGAGCTCCCCAGCCCCGTGAAAAAAACATGTAAATCATGTTTTGTTTTACATGCCCCCCCAAGGCTTCAAGGCTCCGAGAGCTGCCCTTCTGGGCCTCAACCACAGCTTTGAAACCATGAGTTTTTGAACAACGGTTTTTTACAAAAGGGCTCTCTTCCAGTCATGACCATCCCTCCTCACCTCCTTGTCATCGTGCTCCTCATCCTCGAGGCTCACGCCACCCTACTCATGCGGCTCGGTGCGCCTTGCTTCCCACGAGCAGGCAGTCGTCCGAGTCCTCCTCCGCGGGCTTCTCCATCGGGGCCTCTCGAGCGGCGAGGGGGGATGGGCAGGATGAGGAGGGGCACGAGGAGGATTCGGGCCTTCGGTGCCGACACGCGCGACGACTCGGCTGCCACCATGACGCGGTTGCTCTGCTTCGGCGTGACCATCCCGTCAGTCGACCCCGCTGGCGCACCCTCGGGGGAGGATCTCGCCAGTGCCCTCCTGACCCCCGTGTCACTCGTGGGGCTCCTGCCCCCTTTTCCAGTGGGTGGAGGGGGGAGCTGAGGCGCTGCTCAGGCGCAACTCAGGCGCAACTCAGGCGCAACTCAGGCGCAACTCAGGCGCAACTCAGGCGCAACTCAGGCGCAACTCAGGCGCAACTCAGGCGCAACTCAGGCGCAACTCAGGCGCAACTCAGGCGCAACCTCAGGCGAAACTCAGGCGAAACTCAGGCGAAACTCAGGCGAAACTCAGGCGCAACTCAGGCGCCAGGCGCAACTCAGGCGCAACTCAGGCGCAACTCAGGCGCAACTCAGGCGCAACTCAGGCGCAACTCAGGCGCAACTCAGGCGCTCAGGCGCAACTCAGGCGCCAGGGGAAACTCAGGCGAAACTCAGGCGAAACTCAGGCGAAACTCAGGCGCAACTCAGGCGCGACTCAGGCGCAACTCAGGCGCAACTCAGGCGAAACTCAGGCGAAACTCAGGCGAAACAAACGTTCGGGCATGATTTACCCCCCCCGTGCACCAGCGGACCCTTCCCTTCGGCCTCCTCGTCCCTGCGCTCCGCGTCGGCGACGATCTGCTCGGCGAGCTCTCGAGCCCGCGGGCTGTCGGGCATCACCCTCCTCTTCTTCATGCGCCTGCTGCGGGGCTCGTCCTCGGAGTCGGAGTGGCGGGCCCGGGCGGCGGCCACCTGGGCGGGGGGCGGCATGAGCAGAGTGCACCGCGAGGGGAGCTTGGGAGAGGCGGGGCAGACTGACGGTCCGAGGGGTCGAGGGAACGGGCGAGAGAGGTTGGACAGGGTGAGTTGGAGAAGGGGAGCGGCGACGTGAAGCGAACGACAACGCCGACAATCAGCACGACCAAGATGACGGTAACGTTGGTAATGGTAAGGATGATGATGATGATGCCGATGATGATGATGTTTATGTTGGATATTGTTTTTGACGTCCGATGGTGTTGATGATGGTGTTGATGATGTTGGTGATGCTGATGATGGTGTTGATGATGATGCTGTTGCTGCTGATGATGATGATGATGATGATGATGATGATGAGGATGCTGGTTATGCTGATGATGGTGGTGATGATGGTAGTTTGCATGTCACTGCTTATTCGTTTAGTGAGCGTGGCTCGTCCGTTCAAGGAGCTACTGTTCGCTGAGAAATGTCGGCACTGCTGGCGGTGGCGGGATATCTGATGATTCCGCCGAGGATTCATCGGGCGCATCGGGCTGGCCGCTATTCTGAGCTGCAGCAGGCTCCTTGCTAGGTGTCTCCTGATCGGCTGCTGCTGGGCGCTTCAAGCATGCTACGGGCACAGATGCGGCGGCAGGCTTCTTGCTGACAGGTTCGCCCGTGAGACCTGCGGCTGCAGCAGGCCTCTTCTTCATCTCCGTCGAGTTGTTCTCAAGCCACTCGCGCGCCCTCCTATGCATCTCTGTCCTGTCGATCTTCGACTTGGCGAACTCCTTCGCCACCTGGATGACGAACGTTCTCGCCGCCTCGGGGTCGCAGGCACTCGTCTTGAGCTCAAGGCGCTGCGACTTCACTCCTCCCTCCTTCTCCCAGACGATCCATGAGAGGAGATCCCCTCGCATGCAGCGCCTCACCTCGAACTCCTTGTCGGACACCGACTGGGACCACTCGGCCTCGACTGGCACGCGCTTGCCGCCGCTCTCCGTGCCGCCGCCTGCCCTCGCCGCGCCGCTCGCCGTGCCGCCAGCCAGAGCGTGGTACTTATCCATGGTCATGCCTGGAATGATCCACGTCGTCTTGTCCCTCCACACCGCTTCCATGCGCTTGAGGCGAGGCTCGAACTGCGCGCGGTCGGCAACAGCCACGTCTACTTTGCGGGCGAACTCCATCTGGTCGTCGCCGTCGGAGGGCAGCTTGCGCCAAGCCGTCTCGGGACATTACATGGCGAGAGTCGCAGAGCGCGCCAACTCACATTCAGGCAACAACCCAAAACATTCCCACGAAACCCAAGTTAACACAGTATGAGACACGTGCCTGAATGTGGGGTTTGCGCGCCCTACATCTCCAGCCACGTTTTGTACCCTGACCTTCATCTCGTCGCTCCACCCGAAGATGTAGTCCGTGCCCTTGGCCTTGACCTTGCTGGCTGGCTTCTTGGCGATGGTGGCATCGTCCGCCTCGGCCTCGTCCTCCTCTTCCTCCTCTTCCTCCTCGCCTTCCTCGTCCTCCACTTCTTCTTCTGATGCCTCATCTTCTCCAGAGTCCTCGTCATCCTTCGAGGCGTCATCCTCGCCCTCGCCCTCGATGAAGTGCGACAGCCACTCGGGCGGTGTAAGCTTCTCCCCCTTCTCCTTCTCCCGTGTCCTGTGCTTGCGCCAACTCTGGTCGATGTCGCGCAGCATCGCCCTGAACTTCAAGCACGTCTCCGAAGCCCAGTTCGGGAGTTCTGTGGAGAGGCGCCAAACTTTCTCCTTGCGGCCCGCATGCGCCTGCAGCGCCTGGGTGAGAGTCTCCTTGTCGAAGGGCTCCTTCTGCGCCTGCCTCAGCGCGAGCAGCACAGCCTTATGCTTCAGGACCTCAGATTTCAGCAATTTTCCGTTCTGCGTCATCCTGTAGTGCACTGTGCTCTCATGCAAGGTGTCATTGAACGCAGCTTCGATGGGCGAGAGGACCTTCGATGGCGACGGCGACCCAGCTTTCTTGCTGGGCGCCATGATCACACGGGCGATGCCATCGCCAAACACATCCTTGAGCCGTCGCCGCTACGGACAGGACACGTGCCGATTGACGGGTCAATCCAGACGAAGCTCAGACGCAAGAAACTCAGACGCTGCCCAAAACATGCGGCACAGCATTGGGGCCCTCTCGGGCCGTCACGGCGCCCTTTTGGGCCGTCTTGGGGCTTAAGCCTTCGGCCGTCTTGGAGCTTTCTTTGGGGCCTATTGGGGCCCTCTGGGGCGTCTTGGGGTCCTCTGGAACCTTTCCATGGCCTTTGGGGGCGCCTTAAGGGGCCTTCTTGAGGGTCCTTCGGGCCATTTTGGTGGCCTCTTAAGCTTCAAAAGGCGAAATTCCAACACGCATGCAACAACCTGATGAACATCAAAGTGTTTGGCCTCCTCAGGGTCCTTTTTGGTGCCCTTTTGTGCGATCTGGAGCCCTGGGAGAATCAGTTAGGGCCCTGTTGGGCCGTCTTGGGGCGTCTTGGAGGCCTTCGGCCATCTTGGGGCCGTCTTGGGGCTCTTGGGGGTCTCTTGGGGGTCTCTTGGGGGTCTCTGGGGGTCTCTTGGGGGTCTCTTCGGGCGACGTGGCACACCCATGCAATTCTGGACTCCTAGATGCCACTCTTGACCCTGACGATTCGCCCAGCCCACCTCGCTGCGCGAGGCAGGCATCGTCTGCGAGTCCTCGAGCGTCTCCACCTGCAGCTGCGTGGACGGCTGCGCCATTGCCCCGAGAGCGGACACTGCAGTCTCGGCGCGTCTCGGTGGCGCCATGGAGTCTTTGGCCAATATGGCTCTGGACCCCACTCCCCCAGCAGCTCGAACAGCCCCCCTGCACCGCGTAGACCTCAAACAATATTGTTATGGGTCATGCGGATGTGGTGCAATCCATGTGGTGTAGTCTATGTGTGTAAAATATATGTAGTACTAGAGATACGTGGTGCAATCTATGTTGCGCAAGCGGACGGTGACCACGGCGACGTCGAGGACGGGGAGGGCGGGATGGAGGAGGAGCAGAAGGACGAGGAGAGATGATAAGTTTTTTTGTTCGGAAGAGGATTGCGCAATATCACATGCCCACAAACATACAACAAACGAAGATATAACATAGCGCGAACGCGCAAGGATCAACAGGGATCAGATCCCACGCGCAGGGATCAATGGGATCAGATCCCGCGCGCAGGGATCAATGGGATCAGATCCGCGCGCAGGGATCAGATCCGCGCGCAGGGATCAGATCCCCAGCGCAAAAGTTGATCCGGAAGTCGGGTTCAGATCCAGATCTGATCGCATTGATCCCGCAGCAAGGATCAGCGGGATCAGATCCTAAGACCCTCAGGGCAGAGGCGGGGCGGACCATGTCCTGCCAGCCCGGCACAGCCCGGGCGTCGTCCGAGAGCAGATCGTGAGGAAGCCTCGGGTTCTGACCGAAGACCAACTGAAGCGGACTGAAGCCGCCACGGTGCCAGAACCTATTTTTGTGGGCGACCAGCTCGTGGACAAGGTCGTCCAACTCTTCGAGGCTGCCTGGGGTGGCGGCCCCTGCCTCAAGCTCAGCCTTGACGCGGTCCTTAATCCAGCCACCGTGCCGCTCGACCCGACCGTTCTGCCACGGACTGTCGGCGTCGCACACGGGCGCATGATCCCCCATTGCTCGGTCCCCCGGGCAAGCCTTTCACCAAACTCGGAGCCCCCGTCTGACACCAGGAAGTCGGGCGATCCGAAGGGTCGGATCCAGCACGTGACGAACGCATTCCACACAGTCGCCGCACGGGCGTTGGGGATCCGAGTACAAATCTGCAAGTTCGAGCCGTGATCAACCACATTCAGACACGGGTGGGTCACCCCCGCATGCTCGAGATAGAACAAGTCGATCCCGATGATATGGTTAAAACGGAAGGTCCTGGGCAGGGCGACCCGGCGGTGGTTGCCTGCCCGTCGCTTTTCCTCGCACTCCGAGCATCTTGTCCCTGGCCCAGCGCACGAGGTGTCGCTTGACACCCCCGGCTCGGAGAACCCGGCAGAACTTGCGGGACTCTGGGTGTCCCATGTTCACGTGTATTTTGTACAGCAGCCTCTTCTATTCTTCGCTCGGATCTGGCTCCAAGAGAGTCTCGCCCCCGGGACCCTTCTGAGGCTGCCGAGTCTCTGGCTCGTCGCCGCTGTCCTCGGAGCCTGCCTCCGCCTCTTCCGCTCCTTCGTCGAGAGGACCGTCGCCTTCCGCCCCTGCCGCCGGGAAACACTCGGACAGCTCGGCCCAAGTGGGCCTAGTCCTGCTTGAACCCCCGCCCCAGTGCTCCGACACCGCCTTCGCCACAAGGCGAACAAACCTGTGAAGGTACCGGGCGGCCCGGGAGGTTTGCCCACTTCCCTCAAGCAAGGCGTGGCGGTGCCCGCCGGTACACAGGTGACCATCCAGGGCCTGGCTGATTCCTGGGTGATTAGTGAGAATCCCCGTGGGCTTCTTGTTAACTCCTCTGTCGTCCACCTGAAGCCCGAAGACGCACATGTCGACCCTTAGTTTGCGGACCCCTGGGAGAGACGCTATGAGCGAGACCACCTGAGCCCCCCACGACGATGCGTAAAGCGGATGTTCGAACGCGAAGTATCGACTCCGATCATGTTGATGTTTGGCGACCTCCATACACAGGATCAGATCGCGCAGACCTACCATGAGTGCTCGATGCCACTCTTCGGGGTCTCGACGGTCCCTATTGATGCGATTAATGGCTGAGAACACCCTACACTCTGGGCACATCCAGATGACCTCTGGTTCCTCACGCTTGATCTGGTCCCAGAGGTCCCGGACGTCCTTGGGATTCGAAGAGTCCCACCCCAAGAGCCCGTCGCAGCTGGGCCGCTCCCCCAGAGCAGCCCCCCGGCGTTCAACCTCGGGCGCCATCCGAGGAGGGGAGAAAATCTCCATGAAAGCGGTCTTGGCTCGTTGCTTCCGGGGATTCCGGTCTCCGTTCTCGACCAGAGCTGCGCCTTCGCCGAGGTCCTGACCAGCTGCGCTTTCGCCGAGAGCCTCCGAAACGCGATTCTGGATCGCCGCCGAGACTGCTCTCGGGCAAGCGACCTCGTGATCATCATTGAACCAATCGCCGTCATACCAAAACGACTCTGGCTCTCTCAGAGGTGGGGTGGAGAGAGTAACGATGGGAGCAGGAAGTCCCACAGGGTAGCAGGCGGAGGCAGGAGGAGGGAAATTCGAAGATGACAGATGGGATGTTTCAGACTCCTCTCTCGAGCAGTCTCGAGACAGCTCGCGGAGCCGGCCGCAAGCTGCGGCACAGAAGTCTTGTCTCTCGACGCCTGTCGCGTTCTGGAGCTACTGCGCTGGCTCAGACCAGCTCCCATGAGGAGCCCCCTGGTGGAGACGTGGTAGTCGTCGTCGTAGTTGCCGTCGTGGTAGTCGGCGCCATGCCGCCCCCCGTCCCGCCGTCGCTCTGAGGGGCGTCGGGCCACCCCGGCGGTGTGCCGAACGGCCTCGGAGGTTGAGGCTGCTCGGGCGTCGGGGGCTGCATCCCCGCTGCGCTGCTGCTCGCTGCACCGGGCTCGGGCATGGCCGTCACTCCGATCGCCGCTGTCAGGGCGTGCATCGCCGTGTTCGTCTGCACCATCATTTGCATCATCATGTTCGTGTTGCAGTGCATGTACCCCATGTTGCTGTTCATGTTGGCCAGGTTCTCGGCGATGTTGTCCACTGACGTCTGCACGAAGTCGATCGACTCGCCGAACTCCTCGAGGCTCCCGAGGACCCGCTGGGTCCTGACGACCCCCTGATGGATCTGCAGCATGCCCTCCTGCAACTGGTTCGGCGTCTCCTGGGCGTTCTGCGCCTGGGCCACCATCGTGTCGAGGACCTCTTGAACGTTGGCGAGAGCCCGGATGCCCTCGGGCACGTTGTGCAGCTGCCACTGCAGGCTCTGGAGAAGTCCTCCGAGCTGGTTGACAGTATTGAGCGCTGCCGCGCCTTGCTGAAAGGCTCCATCTGCTTGTAGAATCTCCACTGCCCGGTTGGCGGACGCCGCAGCTGCCCTCGCAGCTTGGGCCGCTGTCTGCTCTGGCCTCTCTGCCGGAGCTCCGCGAGGATCTCCCTCTGGGAAACGAGTCTTTGGAATCCAGGTGAGACGAGTCCCGCATCTCGTGCACTTGGATCCGCTGCCGTGCTGATTGCCGTAGTATCTGATACTGATCTGTGGGTGGGCACACCCTGAATCCGGCTCGTCGTTGATCTGAATAGGTGCCTCCGTTGCCGTCGGTGGCCCCGCCTGAGAATGAGGAGGAGGCTTGACCTGAGCTGCTGGCCCAAGCATCACTGGAGTCGGCTGCATGGGCAGGGCTGTCTGCCGAGCAGCAGTCCAGGCCGGGGGTCTCCCGGTCCTTGGATCTGGCTTCGGCGAAGGCTGCTGAGGGCCAAGACCGAATGCAATCGGGTTGTAGCGAAAAGCGTTGCCCGGGAGATCTGGCGTCGCCTGGAGTGTCGGTGGCCTTCTCGCCGACCCTGCCGAGCTCGCTGCTTGCAATGGTGCTGAGCTGGATGATGGCGACTCGCTGGCTGCCTGCGGCTGAGGTGCTGGTTGAGCGGCCGCCAGCCCTCCTAAGGCCTGCACTGCCTCCTCGGCTGCTGGATCGAAGGTGCCGAGGCTGTCCGCGGTCGCCATCTGCATGGCAATCTCGTCGTCCGTGAGGCCCGAGTCGGACGTCGTCGCGATGGTCGCGGGAACTCCCACAGAGCCCTCGCCTAGCGCCGCGACTCCGCGAAGCTGCCTGAGCCGCTCGAGTTCCTCCTGAGTCGCCTCGTACGCGGCGGGCTTCTTGCCCCCGCTCCTAACCATGATCGCTTGCGCAATGAGGACCAAGATCCACGTCTGGAACATTACCTCGGCACCGGCTGTTGCAGCGGGCACACTCGTGAATGGAATGCTGGTGAGTTGACCTGCCTCGCCTGAAGCTCGAGCCAAGACAGGCTACGGTGAAACAGATTGCTGGAAGCGCCCCGGATCGTCCCGAGCGCTCTCGATGAGGCCGTCCTCCGAACTTCGCCTTAGTTGCTCCAACAGACTCTAAGCCCCGCAATCTGGACGCTATCTGAGCTCGTGGCAAGAGGCCCCCGATAAGCATGACTGAGGAGAGCTTCCCGATCCTGCTGAGGTCCCCGCCGATCCTGGCCTGGTACCGTCTCGGCCCCCTCATCACCTGGACCAGGATGAGCACGGAGAGGAAGAGGAGGAGGACGCAGTAGCGAACTTCTCCGGACTCGAGCATCTCCGGCGGGGACCGATTGCCCAGTATAAACGAATTCTTATTCAAACACGAGTATTTGCGCAAGACATCGTCGGGAATCTCCAGAGGCTCTGGAATCTGTTGCACTATCTCGGCCATGCGATGGCCTGATCCGAGCCGAGTGAGCGGAATGCTCGTCTGCAGAAATCCCGGGCTCATAGTGTTCCCAGGCAAGTCAATCACGCACTCGAGGAAATCAAAAAGATTGACGCTCAAAATGTGCGGGATGTCCTCGGCCAGCACCGTGGTTTCCACGATGCCTAGCGACGCTCCGAGGCATACTGGGAACAGCACCGTGCCTAAAACTTTGGCAGCTCCTCCTACCCCGTGAGCTGCCCTCGGCCGCTGCAACTCCTTCGGGATCGTCTCGTAGCACATCCCCAGGTCGGCCAGGGCTCGGGACTCGCGGTTCAGCGCGATCAGCCCCACCAAGTCGCTGCCGGCGCCGGGGTCGACCAACACCTGTGTCGCGGCCGCCGCCAGGTACACCTCGGACTGGCCGTCTGCCTTGAGGTCCTCAAGCATGTCCGAGGTCCGCTGCTCCTCCGGGACCGCCTCGCAGCCGACGAACGCGTGGGCCGACGCCGTGCGCCTCTGGCCCCGCTGCTGCTGCTCCTGCTTGTGCTTCGGATTGTCCTTGTCCGGACATTCGCGGTGCCAGTGACCCTTCTTCTTGCAGATGGCGCACCGGGTGATCTTCATCAGCTGCTCCTTGGACAGCTGTGGGCGCCTGCGCACACCGCGGCCAGCGCCTTTGCCTCGGCCCTGGCCGAAGCGCCCCGTGCTGGTGCGTCCACGCTCGCCCTGCCCTGCTCGAGGCTGGGGAGGAGGAGGTACTCCGGACCGTGGTCGTCCAAAGTACTCGCGGTCCTGACGGGCCGCACGCTTCATGTCTTTGTTCTGCTTCCACGTGCGAGTGTTGGGCCTGGACTCTATCATTGCCAAGGCCTCGTCGATCTGGTCCTCGTCCAAGTCCAGGTCCTCAAGCTCTGCGAGGAGCGCCGCCTCGTCCTCCCCGTCGTCGTAGTAGTCGTCGTCCTCTGGCTCCATCTCTTCGTCCACTCCAGAGTCCGGACCGACCTCCGACGAACCGACCGGGTATGAGGGGAGAGGAGAGCTGCCGCTAGCCTCGCCCGGCTCTTCGGCCTGGGCACCGGCGAGCAGAGAAGCCTGCCTACCTCCTGGAAGCATCCGCTCTGTCCCGGATGCGTCCATCTGTCGGAGCGCCCAGCTCACGCTCTCGAAGTCGATCCTGCCCAGCGTCAGGGCCCTCAGGTTCTGCATGCTCTGGGCGCTGAGCCCGGAGCCCTCCTCGAGCAGGAACCCCTTGATCTTGGACGAGAGGATGAGGTCGTGTCCCTCGGCCTCGAGGAACTGTGCCTCGCGCCTCGCCACATACTGCGTGAGGGTCTCCTTCGGCTCTCGGGAGGCCTCATACAGAGCTCGCCTGCCACTGCGTCGGAGGTCATCTCCCTCGCGTTCGCATATCATGAGGTCCATCTTCTTCAGCACCACATCTATCCACTCGTCGCTGGTCAACGTACTCTCTGGTATGTTGTCGAACTGCGTCTGCATCGTCCACTCGAACAGTCGAAGGAACCTCTCTGAGCGCCTCCAGACAGGAACGTCCGTGTTGGTGTTCCACCTCCGGAGGGCCTTGCGCCATGCGCGGTAGTGCGACCAACCCAGCCAGGAGGGGGGGTCGCTGTAGTCCCCCTTCCCGTACCAGCCGCCGCCTCCGCCGCCAGCACCTGAAGCAGACCACGTCCGCCGCCAGCTCGTGTCGTAGTCCCTCCACGCGCCGTCCGTCTGGCCGTCCTTCTGGCGGTCGTCCTTCCAGCGGCTGTCCTTCCAGCTGTCGTCCTTCCACTCCTTGTCATTCCAGTCGTCCTTGTGCTGGTCGTAGTCCTTCCGACCATGCCAGCGGTGGGAACCCTGGGCGGCACCATCTTCGCCTGCTGCTGCCTCTGCACTCTCCCGCCAGGGGTCCCAGCCGCCAGCCTTGGGCTCGTCCTGACCCTGGGAGCTGCTGGCTGCAGGCCCTGCTGATGTGACCGTCTGCATGGCCTGTCTGACTGCTCCAGCTACCAGCTCCGTCAGCTGCTGAGCTGACAGGGTCACGGCTCCTGGAGTCCCCTCTGCCGATCCTGTCGCCGGTGGTGGCGCCGTCGGCGGGGTCTCCGAGAAACCAGCCACTCCTTTGCTGTCGTCGTCCTTGCCGTTCTTGCTATCGTCGGGCATCTCCGTGTGCCGCGCCGCCCCGTCGGCGCGAGCCCGGAGACAGCGGGGGCTCGCGAGCAGCGGCCGGGCTCACCCCCTCAGGGATGCCCGCCGCCACCCATGGCCGCCCGCCGCACCAGGCTCCGCTACCAACTGTGGCAGCAGCAGGGGCAGTAGATGTTTTTCCCTTGAGCCAAACGTGTCACAACGGGTGAAATATGACAAGCTAACCATATGCTAAACCTGACGGGGAACATCTGGAGACCAGCTACACAGGGCCCCGCGAGCCACAGCTGTCCATAATGGAGCCCCAGCACTTGATAGATGCCGCCAAACACTTCCCCCACGCGAGTTTGACGCTCGACCGGGCGAGCCTGGCCTGTCGTTCAGGAGCTGCGATGTGGGATCTCAGCAACTGCGATGTGTAGATCAGCCACATCAAGCTGATAGAGAGGGCCCGCGACACTGGCTTCAGCAGCAATATTCTAAAGGTCATTTGAACACAACACAGCAGTCAGAGCCTGGTCGCCGCCAGGGATTTAGTGCAGATGGTCAACCATCCGACGCGAGAGATTGCAGCTGGTTGTGGATGGACCACCTTCCCGGTGCAGGCTTATAGTTTGGGCCCCCTGGACAACTGCAGCAAAGAAATCCTACGGGCACTGATCTGCAGATTTGCATTGACAGCCTTTTCCGGGGGTAACAACATCAAACTCAAGATGTGATCGTCCGTCAGCTGCAACACTCGGCGGCCAGGCTAGCAGCTACTGTTCAAGACGACCTTGAGTGCAAACTCGCGCTGCACAAATCACAAGTTACCGCTTTGAATCCTTGTCTCAGGTAGAAACTATGGAATGCCCTGGGACACATGCTGGCGCTGAGGATTCGAATGCGGCCGCCACTCTAGGCATCAACAGATCTGCTGGAGCTTCGAGGACTGGAGTCTGTAGACGGCTGGCCAAGGTGACCGTATATCGAGGGTTTACAGACATTGAAAATCGACGGCATCGGATCCGAGCGATAAAGATAGCGGGAGAAGACACACGAAAGCCTTGGAAAACAGGCCTCCGGCAGGCCATCACCTACGGGGCAGAGGTGGTAGGAATTGGTCACGTCGAGCTTCGAAGTCTTCAAACAGAATACCGTCGGACCGCTGGCCCGCGATGTGCTACGCGAAGTAGGACGCTAAAGTTGGCAGTGCTTGGAGATCCCTCGTGGCGCCCAGGGTTGGGGCCCGTGCTAACGCGGTCGACGATGATCTAGCGAGCAGCCACACAGCACTCCCACCCGCACGAACTACTTGAGCGGGCTCAGATACCCGCCCACGACTTGCACGCCAAAACTGCTGGCACAGAAGATGCAGGCAGCCTGGGACAGGCTCAACCTGCAGACAGCCGTCTAGAAATTCGGGCACCCCAGGAGACCCTCGACGTTTCAGTAGCTAGAGCGATCCTGAATAGCAAGACTTTAACTAAGAAGGCCAGGCCCACGCTCGTCTGCTTTCTTACGCAGTGCATTAGACTCGCGCCGCAGGCTACAAGGTTGATGAGAAATGCCAATGCGGAGCCCCGCACGACATGTTAAAGCACAGGCTGCTCGAGTGCAGTATATCAGCCAGATTGCGAGAATAAGAAGAATTCACAGCAAATGAATTGGAACATCTAAGCCACCTTACAGGTCTGGTCCTGGCCTTCGGTTCTCAGTTTTCACCGGAATTCGATGATGGGGGGTCATGCGGGATTCGGCTACGAATGAGCTGCCTTTTGGCGTCGAGACCTCCCTCTCGCCACAAGAGGCTTGCTCAAACGAGGTGTGCACTGACGGCTCCTGTTTGAACCCAGGAGCAACGTGCTACAATCTGGCGGGCGGGGCGATGGTGGCCACATATGGCCACGGAGAAGTCTCGACCTGCATGGCTGGACGTGTGGGCAACCTCCTCTCCCCAACCTCCCCTGCTGCTGAGCACTGCGCGGTGCCTGCTGCTGCTCTTGTCGCCTCCCCACGCGCCAAAATGTGTGTTGACTATGAGGGGGCGATCGATGTTTACGGGGCCTTGAAGGTCCTTGTCGGGGGCCAGCCAGGCGCCCCCCGGTTCCGGGCTCCCCAAAATCAAGGCTCACGTAGACGTTGACTCCATGACCCCAGGCAGCGAGGAGTGGCGACGGGCCAAAGGCAACGACGCTGCTGACAAGCTCGCGAAGGTAGCCGCTGCCAGTGGACCCCAGTTGAGTGTTCACGGATCAAAGCAGCAGGTTGCGCAGGCGGCCACTTTGGAGACATAGCTCAGGTTTGTCGAGGAGGCCCTTCAACTCTGGCCTACGGTCGCGCCGAAGGCTGGATCTAAAGGACTCGCTAAGCCATCTAAGAGTTTAAACCCGCCTGGAAGATCGAACTGCCTCCGCCTGCGACCCCTCCTCCTCCGTCGCCTTCGGCTCCTGAGGAAGAATTTGGCAACACCAGGCGGGCGCATAGGTGGCACAAGTGGGGCAAATGGTGGCAACGGCAACGGCTGCAACGACGACGGCGGCGGCGGACGCCGACGACAGCAGCAAACAACGACGCGGACGAGGACGACGGCGGCGACGGCAACGGCGACTGAGGTGACGACACTGGCGACAGCAACGGCGGCGGCGACGGCCACGGTGATGATCACGAGGACGGCGACCGACAGCAGCGGCGACGCGGTGGCGACGGCCGACGGCGACGACGGCGACGGTGATAAAGACGACGACGACGACAACGACGACGGCCGCGAAGATGCCGCCGACTGATGGCGACCATGGCGACTGCGACGATGGCAACGGCGACGATGACGACGCTAGCCTCTCACGGGGACATCGTTTCTTGTAGTTTCTGGTGGTGCCATGTTTCCTATATGACCTCATACATGTCATTGCTTAGAATAGGTTCATGCGGCTTCGTGTGGTTTTATCTGAAAAAAACAGCTTCCACTTGGTGCGTGCAAACTAATTGAAACATGGTCGACCCGGGCCCGTTAACCCATCCACAGTTCGATAACTTGTTGTTCGGGGGAGCACGTTGGCTAAAATATCAAAAACACCGGGTGGATTCGGCAATGATGTGGAAGACATCGTTGGGGAACCTGAGCATGGCTCTAATGCATTCAGCCAGAACGCGCACACAAAACTTAGGATACGTTCCTTGAGAACATACGGTTCTTCATGGGCGCGTGCAACGCAAAACCATACGAGAACTCGTACCAGAACACGGGGCAGCGGTGGAAAAGTCGAGGATGCCGACCTACAGCACCTCAAGGGCAGCAGAGCCCAGAATCGAATCGATAAGTCGAATCGGCGATCTAGATGAATCGGATCGGCGGAAATCGGCAGCCAAGTCGGGAGGAGCCCAATCGGCGGAAATCGCCACCAGAATAATTAGTGGGACCCCATTCAGAAATCGGGATCCAAATCGGAATCCGAAGTCGAATCGAATCGGAACCAGAATCCATCGAAATCAAATCGAATCGGAGGAATCGAAACTAGCCCTGCACGGGTCAGCGGCGGAAAGATCGAGGACGCCGACCTGCAGCATCTCAAGGGTGCCGCGGGGTACCGTCGGGGCGTTGACCTAAGGAACCCTACATAAGGAACGAGGTCCCTTTTCCCATAAGTTAAACTTCGATTTCCCATGGAAAACCTCAGAAACACCTGAGGCAAACTGTAAAACAATCACGGGACACCGAGCCCCCCCTCAACGAAAAGGTTTTTTTCTTCAGCATCCCGACTGTATGCGGGACCCACTCCGCGGACCAGCAGGCAACGTGCCCCAAAGCGGCGAGGCTCCGCCTGCACACCTGCATCTCGGTCAGATCCGGCCCCCACTGGCCCAGGCGGGCCCCAGGACTTCTGTTGCTCCCATCGTTCTTAAGGACCACATCCCAGAAATGATTTCGAGCACCCGGAAAAATGTCGAACCAGTGTCGAAACAGTGTCGGACGAGTGTCTCCCAGGGCCCGACACGTGAAAACCCTCGAGTTTCGGTGCTTTTTTCGTGCTCGAAATTCCTCGATCAGGGTGCCCGAGGGTGCCCAGGTGCCCGGAGGAGGCCCGGGGGTGCCAGGGTGCCCGGGCGTGCCTGGGGGTGCCCTATAGCCCAATAGCCCTATAGCCCTACAACTCTATAGCCATACAGCTCTATAGACCTATTGCCCTATAGCCCCCTAGCCCTATAGCCCTGATTGGGTTGTTTATCCGGTATCATTCTTTCTGGTGATCAAGGGTAATGGAAGTTGGAACATCATAAACCAAGACGACCTGGGTGGCCCCCAAGAGAAGCTCCAGAGGCCCCACGACGGCCCCTGGAAGGGGCCCAGGAGGAACAACACCTGCTGTTGGCACAGTCATCGGCCTGACCTAAGGAACGAGAAATAAGGAAGCCCCCTTTTTCCAAAGGAATAGCGCATAAGGAACGAGATACATATACCTATATACATAAATACAGATATAAGAAATAACGCATTACGAACGAGACATAACGCATCCAAGCCTAAGGAACGACCGAGCCCCTTTTGAAAAGCAAGTGTTCCTGCTTCAAGCAGCTCACTGTACTCGTCCCCATGCTTTCCGTCCCACTCCGATGGCAGCGACTGGTGGAAGTCGGGGAATGGGGAGAAACGCGCACGCGCCCCCCAGTCAGTCGGCGCCTCGGTGGGGATACGCAGCGTGAAGTTCAGATCCTGCTCGCTAACCACCATCTGCGGACACAGGGGCGTGATATGTTCCTCCTTGTCCTGGCTGGGCCAAGGGAGGTGGTCCTCCTCCTGCTGCGTCTCCTCCTCCTCCTCCTCCTCCTGCTCCTCCTCCTCGTCCTCATCCTAATCCCTTCTCTCTGTCTCTCTCTTTCTCTCCCTCCCTCCCTCCCTCCCTGCTTCCCTCCCTCCTCCATCCTCCTTCCTCCCCTCCTCCTCCTCCTCCCTCCTCCTCCTCCTCCTCCTCCTCCGTCCTCCATCCTCCATCCTCCATCCTCCATGGTCCTCCTCCTCCAACCGCCATCCTCCATCCTCCATCCTCCATCATCCTAGATCATCCCTCTTCCCTCCTCCGTCCTGCATCCTTCGTCCTCCTCCTCCTCCTCCTCCTCCTCCTCCATCCCATCCACAGTCGCGCCCCCGTCATGACCTTGCTGCGCGCTCGCTGGGAAGGATGGGTGCCAAGCCACATGGTCAGCCACGCAATGCTGCACACCAGTGCGCAGTCGTGGCCGTAAGTGATCGGGCCCTTCTCGGCGGTGACGGTGACGCTCGTACGCGGTGGCTGGCGTGTACAGCCACGAAGGTGACGGGGTCAAGCACGAAGGTGACGTGGTGCGCATCTTCGAGACCTCGCCGTGGATCAACAAGAAGCTGATGTGACGTGCGGTGCTGGCGTGGCAGTGGAGGCAGGTGTCGAAGGAGCCCGAGCTGCAGCACCTCGAGCAAGGTGGAATGGCGAGGCCGCTCATGTGTCGACGGGCGCGGTGGGCAAGTTCGGCGTCTTCGGCAGGCACATGC
Organism: Prorocentrum cordatum; assembly: GCA_963575745.1. Taxonomy (NCBI): domain Eukaryota; class Dinophyceae; order Prorocentrales; family Prorocentraceae; genus Prorocentrum; species Prorocentrum cordatum. The sequence goes on from CAUYUJ010008322.1 coordinate 27,140, forward strand.
AAGCTGAGGCTGGCGGGCCCGCTAGACCAGATAGGCTGCAACCTCGCGGTCCACTGTGCATACTGAAATCATGCAGCGAACCCAAGAAAGAGAGCGCCCGTGGAGTCGGGCCGCACGGGTAACATCGGACAACCTGGGCCGCCCGGAGACAGAGGTAAAACACTTTCCTGGTCAGGCTGGCCCCGCCACGGCACGCACTGCTCAGGCTTCGGTAAAGAGGGAGCCGACCGTGGTGGGGGTCTCGTCTCCGAGGTTTGCTTGACCCGGGACGGCACGCACTGCTTAGGCTTCGGCCCAGAGCTCAGAGGGTACCGACCGTGGCTGGTGACTCGTCGCCTACGGGTCTGCTGGGATGCACCAGCGCTACTGGGGGCCGCGTTCGGCAAGGTGGTGGTGAGTGCACCAGTGCGCAGCCGAGGAGAGGAGGTCGTTCGTCGCGGTGAGGTGCAGGAGGCGCGCGGAGCGCGGCCGCGGCGCAGTGAGGTGCAGCTGGAGCGGGCGAGGTGGTCAGGCTCGCGCCAAAGGAGAGAGGCTACCAGGTACCAGGCATTGGCCGTGCAGCGGCCAGTGAGCAATCGCACGGGGGCACGCGCAGGGCATGGCCGCCGACGGGGACTGCAGGTGATGCGGTCAGCCTGGCACGCTGCTGCATAAGGCGACTGTCATAGAAGTAAAAAAATAATAACCACCCCGACACGCGAAGCCGTTTAGCAAACGCGCCCAAAGAAAGAATCGAACAGGGCAGGCCTGTTTAGTAAACGCCCAGGGCCGTGAAGTAAACGCCAATTGTCCAGTCCGGGTGTTTTTTCCTCCCTTGAAATATTCGCGAGCTGCGGCGGCATGCGAGCTTGGTGGACGCTGCTGGAGCGCGGGCTGTGGGCTGCACCGCGAACGGCTCCCGCTGCCCTCCAAGAGTGTGCAGGCGTGCCCGCACACGGTGTTCACGGTGGTGCTCCTCCTGCTGGCAAGGTGTTCGTGGACGGCTCGGTCTTCGAGGGCGAGTACGAGCGTTGTGCCAGCGCTGGGTGGTCGGCCATTGTCATCGACGAGGTGGGCCAGATAGTGCGCGACATCTGGGGCAAGCTCGAGCAGGTGCATGCCGATATCGACGGTTCGGAGCTGGAGGCAGTCGTGCAGGCGTCGCGCAACGGCACGCTCCCGCTGCACATCGTTTCGGGCTCCAGCGTCGTCGTCGTAGAGGGCGCCATAACGGTCGGGCAGAAGCGCACCTCGTCCTGCGCCTACACGTGGTCGCACTTTGTTGCCTGAGGCTTGGCGGCTCATCGACGACTGCGGCGGGGTCGGCGTCCACGGTGTGGTGATCGAGGAAGGAAAGAGCCACCGCACGCAGACCCAGGTGCAGGCAGGCCGAGGGCGCCTTGGAACTCTCTTGGAGCGTTTTGGGGGCGTTGTGGGCTGTCTTGAAGCTTTCGCGGAGCGCGATGGGGTCGTCTGGAACTGATTTTGTAAGGATGAGTTTGCCTTTTGGGGATCTCCCCCTCCTCCTCCTCCTCCTCCTCCTCCTCAGAAATAGTCCAGAGAGAGCACGAACATCGTCCCCGGGCTATTTGTTTTGCTATTCTCGAATGTTCCACCTGTGGCTGGGCATGCCCGACTTGTTCAAGCCTAGGCGAGCGCCAGGCAGGCCGACGAGGATGCGAGGCGGAGTGCGGAGGCCGCCGACCTCGGCGGCAGCGGCCTCGACACCGACTGAGCGAGGGGGGTGCAGCCGGGGGGGGGGCCGGTCTGGGGGCTCGCCGCAAAGCGCGCAGGGCCACCGCCCACCCCCACCCCCCTCACGTATCCCACCATGGCCTACGTCCTCGGCGCGCCGCCTGCGGCGGGGACAGCCGGGCGCCCGCGGCCGCGGGCGAGTCTGGACGACCAGGCAACTCGCGCCCCTCCGCGCCGCGCGATGCTCCCCCCTCCCTGCCCACAGAAGCAGCAAACACCTCCTCCCTGAAGCACCCCAGACGTGCCGGCAGGGGGGTCGGCTCCATGCGCGGGTACGCCGGGAGCCGCTCGGTCGGCCTCGGGGCCGCTGGTGGGCGACGTGGGCCTGGGGGTCACCGCGAACGCGGGGCCCACCGTCGTGCGGGCGAAAGTGCGGCAGTAAGAGCCCGACATGGCCGGCCCAGGCAACCTGATGGAGACCTGGCGCATGTGGGCCATCAAGATCCAGCAGCACGCATGACCGCGGGCCAGAGTCAGGAGCCCAGCAGGTCCCTTTGTTACCACTGTCAGGCGCCCAGGCTGGGCCACTGAATCTCCCTGTCCGATCACGCGAGTGGGTATTGATTTGCGTCAGACTGCTTGCGCGCCGCTTGTATCGTCTCGTCAATCAAGCCACACGCGATGTACGGAAGGCCTGGTTTGCAAAATGCACCTGGAAACGAATGTGCGCGCTCTCCACCGCCGTCCCGTTACAGCAGGATGGACTGCTGAGCAAAGCAAAAGATTGCTCAAGCTTCTGTGCTGTCGATTTCCGCCCTGCTTAGCCGCCGCTTGTTCCGCCATACTTCTGCGAAAATGTCTGCCCTGTTCTTCCTTCCGAGGCGGACATTCCCGCTCTACTGTTTCGCACCGTTTGGAGAGCATGTTCAACAGGATTCTAAATCTGAGGAATCAGCCAACTTGCAGCGGATCCCAAGGCCCAGAGAGGCCCCCAAGACGGCTTCCGACGGCATCAGACGGGCCAGGAGCCAACCAAGACGGCCCAAGATGGCTCCAAGATGGGCTCAGACGGCCCAAGAGAAGAGGCCCCGAAGAGGTCTCCAAGACGGCCCCACAGGCCTCCAAGAGGACCTCCAGGAGGAAGGCCCGAGGAGGTCAAAATCATTGATTACCCTTGAGTTAATGAAGAAAATTGGCAAGTGCGTCTTGTCGGCCTTCCGACGGCCCGCCACGGCCCAAGAGCCACCACAGATCGCCCCAGGATCGCCCAAGAGGCCTCCAGGATGGCCCCAGAACGGCCCAAGAGGCCCCCAAGACGGCTCCAACAAGGCTCCTAAGACGGCCCAAGAGGCCTCCAAGACGCCCAAGATGGCCTCCAGCCCTGCAGCACCTCAAGAGGGCCCCAAGCTGGCCCAAAGAGGCCCCCAAGACGGCTTCCGACAACGCCAGACGGGCTAGGAATGCCCCAAGATGGCCCAAGAGGCCCCCGAGAAGCCCCCAAAGGCCTCCAAGAGGCCTAAGGAGGCCCTCAATATGCCTCCAAGAGGCTCCCGTGAAGCTCCCAGGGGGCCCAAAGAGTGCCCCCAGAGGCTCCCGAGATGCCCCTCCTCCTCCTCCTTCTCCTCCTCCTCCTTCTCCTGCTCCTCCTCCTCCTCCTCCTCCTCCTCCACGTCCTCCTCCCTCCTCCTGATCTTCCCCGCTATCCTCCATCAAGTGATCCCTGAAGGGTTTCCACAAGTGTTGGGGTGAACAGATGGTCCGATAGCTTCGCAAAGTTCTTGCCACAACGCTCGGCCACATGGGCGATTACAAAAGGCCGGGGGCGGCGGTGATTCGCCGTAGGCGTCGTCGGTAACTTATGCCCTGCGAACGTAGCAACGGCATCTCGAGCACATCGGCTGCAGACTCCAGAAGCATCAATCTCCTCCTCCCCCCCTCTCCCTTCCCGTCTTCCTCCTTCTCCTCGTCCGTCTTCTCCCTCCCTCTCTCCCTCCATCCCTCCATCCCTCCATCCCTCCCTCCCTCCTCCGTAGCCAATGTGGCTCAAGTGTTGCGGTTTCCTTGCGAAGCCAGTGGATGCCACTAGTCCGCGGCGAGTGCCATCCATTCGCCAGGTCCGCCCATGGCTGAGCCCAAGCTGGCCAGCCCCAGCGACGGCAACTCGTGCTCGCTCCCCGAAGGAGCCACGCCTGGGAAGAATCATGAGCAGAAGTCCGCGTGGTGCGCCTGCGGCCAGTGGAGCTACAAGTGGCGCAGCATCGAAAACAAGTACCAGAGTGTGTCCTGCAGAAAACCCATGGATACTGCCAGGACAGGGTGCCAACAGAAGCCAAGGTGGTTCGAAAGCTGGGATAGGGCTGGCAAATCCGTGGTTGCTAAAACGGTCTTCCCCGAAGAAGAAAACACATTCCCAGAATGAAGCTCAGCGCACGAAATAGTACACGGGCTGCTTCCCAAGAATAGAAGAACAACACATTCCCAGAGCTCTGTTTTAGCAGCCATGGGTTTGCCAGCCTTCGCACGGCTTCAGAGTCCTGCAAGAAGCCCATGGATAGTTACTGCCAGGGCAGGGTGCAAAAGAGGCCAAGGTGGCGAGGGCACTGCGGCGTCGGGCACGACTCCGCCACGGAAAGACGACGAGGGTTATGTTGTTACCATCGCACTTAACGACCACATCCCAGAAATACATTCGAGCGCCCAGAAACGTATCGAAAAGGTGTCGAACGAGTATTGCCTCCCAGGGCCTGACACGAGAACACCCTCCAGATTCGGCACTCCCTTGGTGCTCGAACTTCTTTCTAGGATCAAGGCTAAAATCGGTTGGAACATCATAACTCTGGGGGTCGGCGTTGAAAAATCACGGCGTCGGAAGCTCCCCGCACTCCCTGGAAGGGGTCGACGCCGCTGGGGGCCCGCGGATCGGCAGGTCACGCGTCGCGTCGAAGCGCGGGAGTGGTGGGGAAGGTGGTGTGGGCCATGCGTAGGCAGCTTTGGGCGCTTCTTTGTTGGAACATCGTAAGACAAAGGCCGAATGGGCTGCGGCCCCCTCGTCGTCCTCGGCCAACTCCCACTCGGGGGCCGCGCGGGTCTGCGGCAGCCCGCGCCCGCCCTGCAATAGAGGGCAAAACATCCACCCTGACAATAACCACCCCGATACGCGAAACCGTGTAGTAAGCGCACCCAAAGAAGGAATAAAACAGTGTTTACGTCAGCGGCGAGGCGGCGATCTCCGCTCCAGCGAGAAGCTAGATAGGGGCACCAACTAGCGAATTGCCCGGCGGGCAAATAGGGAAAGAGGGACGGCCGATAGGAAGACAGGACGCTCAGACGCCGGCGAGTTCGACGGTGAGCAGCCGGGGGGGAGAAGGAATCAAATAGGGCAAGGCTGTTTAATACACGCCCAGGGCCGTTCAGTAAACGCCAATTGTCCGGTCTGGGTGTTTTGTTCCTCCCTCGATGCTAGGGGAGACTGAGAAGGAGGAGCTGAACAGGCGTGCGCGCTCAGCAGGCACAGCATCCCACGGCGGCGAAGCAGCGCATAATACGTACTGGCAGCGGAGCAGATCAGCAAGCCAAGAGGCTTAGCCCTCTCGCGAACGAGCTCGCGGAGGCGCAAAAATACCTCGACAGCTGCAAAGAGAAGCATGAGATGCGGGCGGAGGCTCCCTATCTGGCGGAGCAGGAGCTGATCATCACAAACTGAGTACACGAAGCTCAAGGCGGCGCCTGCGCAGGCCCAAGAGGAGGCAGAGCCTGGTGGGCCGATCCTCTTCAACTTTGACGAGTCTCTTTCTTCGCGGACCTTGCTGACTACGAGGACAGCGCGGAGAAGCACCTCCTCCAGTGGAAGGGCGACATCGAAAGGCACGCGGAGGAGATCCAGCAAGGCCAGAAGCGCTTCGAGCAACTGCCCCTGCACATCCGCAAAACGGTGGAGGACCCCGTCAACAGGAGCAGCGGAAGAAACAAAGGTGATGGAGGGGGCAGCGTCAGCGGCAGACCCGACAGCCTGGTCTGGATCGGCCTCCTCTCCCAAAGGGGGCGGGGACCACAAGCTCACCCAAGCGCGGCGCGAGGCTGCGATCGATAACGCCAAGAAGGCATCATTGGAAGCAGCCAGGCTCACAGCGGAAGGCAAGCCGACACCCATCGACAAGGCCAAGGATAATCTGAGGACCGGCGCAAAGTTCCTCAACCTGTTCCTCGTCCTGGCAAGCCCGAAAAAGAGAAAAAGGTTGCGACGTTGGTGAGGCCGTCTTCTTCTTCGTGAATATCACGCAGTGGGGCCCGCGAGCAACCAAGCATACTCACGCGCTGCAGGATCAATGCATGGTGATTGCGCTGGTTGAGGCGCGCGTGGAAGCGGCGCGCATAGCTCATGAGAAAGAATTGTTTCAAAAGGATGGTGGGGAAATGGCTACGACGACGGCGCATCGGCAGAATGCGGGGCACTCGGCGGGGGAGCGGGTCTCGGCGCAGACGCGCGTCGCCACCGCGACGCCCCACGGCTTGCAGAACGAAGTGAACGATTGGAATGGGTAAGAAAGACACGTTCAGATGATGCGCGCCGTTGGCATGGCATTTGTAGTCAGGCACTCGCCACGTGACATCCACTTATACGTTGCATTGGCGCCCAACGGAAGAATGAAGGCGCCATGAAAGCGAGCGCCAGTCTGCTCTACATCGTGAAGAGCCCGTGGATAACGGCGAGAGATTGGAACGCGCCCCCGACCGCCCCTGAGAAGACGGAGTGGGAAAGCAAGATGAACGCGGAGATTGTGGCCCCATCCATCGTGCGGGCGACTTGTGACCAAGGGCGCCCTGGTGGAATGCATGGTTACGCATTAGCCAAGGAGGACCACCACCAGCAGGCCCCAATACTTGGCATCACCGATTGTTCCATGGCGGACACATAGTGCACTTGAAGGCCGCATCAGAGGAGTGAGCGAGAAATAGAGGCATCGCTCGCCCTCCTTGGCCCTGGCCCCCCCGCCCGCGACAAGCCCAAAGCGAAACCAAAACCTGGCAGCAAGTGGTCTCGCAAGAAAGCAAATCATGAAGAGCGTAGTCGCCACCCTCACTCGCGACATCCAGCACCTCACGATCGAGATGATGGAGGACTTCGAGGAGGGCAAGGATGGGGAGGCCACATGCGTCTGTATTCATGACGAGGAATGTGATCACACTAGGAATCGCACGCAGTCCATCATTAAAGCAGGTGTTGATTCCTCCCAGCATCCCACCACGCTTACCCGTATGTTGCTACGAGCGGGTGGCCAGAATACTATTGTTGTTCAATATGGATAGTGGGCCACTGGTCTGAAGGAAATGATCAAGTCCCAAGAGAAGGAGAGGAACCACCAGGTCACTGGCAGAAGAAATGGTTTCTCGTTAAAGTGGAGGTCTTCAAAATCGACCACAGGGTGCACGCGCATCCAGGACTCCCTGCTGAACGTTGGATCGCGGCTTCGACACTTGCACGTAGTTTCAGGAAGTTGGTGGGCAAGCAATTGAATTGGGAACAGTAGCGTCTCGTGCTCAGGCGGATTGCGTCTATCAGTAAAGGCATATTGAAAGAAGATCATGAGCAGTGCTTCGATAGGAATGGACACCAGGGACGACAGCAATGGAGCGGTATGATCAGTGACAGCCTTCGTACTCCTGAAGCAGAGTTGCGCAAAACTTCTAAGGATGTACCAGGGGAAACTGAGGTAGAGGACCGGCGTCTTACTGACATAGTGCAGAGTCAGATTTGCGAATCTGGATTCGACCCTGGAGTGGCCAAGATGATTTAACGCACTCCCTCGCGCCTTTTTTACCATGCTTCTGAGGTACCTCCGGGGCCACCGCGCGATGCGATCCGTTGCCTCAACCCCGATCTGAAGGAAAAGCCTGGGGAAGCCCCCGTTGCGAGGAACGCGTCAGGTTCACATTCGTCACGTTTTGCCAAGTGCCCTGAGGAAGCCCCCGTTGCGGGGAGCACCCCAGGCACGATGTCGCCTCGGGATGGGCGACTTCCCGCCCCCCCACGCTGCGAAGCACGCGGCGTTGGAGTTGGAAATGGCTCCGATTCGGAAATGGCTCCGATTCGGAGCTTAGTCGAGTTGGCCAAGAACATGGGCGCGCTGTAGCCAACCTGGACGGCGAAAACGACCCCTTGGATCAGTTGGGAGAAGAATGGGGCGCACAGGACGGCGCGCTGCAAAATGATCAACTGGCGGCACCCCCAAGTGAAGCCACTGAAGAAAGCAGTCGCCAGCAACAAACGCGGGATCAGCAATGCGCCCTCACGTGTACGGATTTTCTCGACGCTGCACTGAAGATGAGGGAAAATTGGAGACGCGAGCTCAAGCGCGCACCCAAATGAAAGGTCAGCAGAAGTTTACCGCGTGGGCGAAGCGAACGTGGATCGCCAGATCGGGCGCCTTGCAGAAACACGTCAAAAGCAAAGTCCCACATGCTGCGGAGATCCAGGGCGTCGCGAACCCCGCCGACATCACGAAGACCAGGCAGTAGTACTGGCAAAAGATCTGGCATGACAAGGTGGACACCGTGGAGGACATCGTTCGAGAGCTGTCGGCGCGTCACCAACGCGCCGCCCACGAAGGGCCACCTCCTCTGCAACTTCACGGCATCGACCAAGCGGCGGCTAGGACATCGGCTCGCAATGCGGAAGAATTGAGAACATCAGTGTCAATGATACTGCGCATTTGCCTGTGCCAGGAAGATCGGAGCTCGTGAAGTTCCTCAACAATGCTGAAACGGTTGGCACTTGACCGAGACAGGTCCTCGACGCTGTTGGAGCCATTGCGGCTAAGCCTCGATGGGGGGAGGCCGCGCTCTGAACCTTCTACCGACGGTGGGCAAGCTTTGGAGTCAGACCCGTGCAGGCCCCACTTCACAATGGTTTCAAACCCTTACTAGTAGTGTTTTTGGGGGGCAGGGCCTTGCAAGGGCTCTCCTCGCTCAGGGCCGCCTTGGCCAAATCACTGTCGGACGAAGGTGGGTTTGTCACTGGAAAGCACTTCGCGACATTGCTTTTGAATCTGGGGGTCTCTGAAAGCGTGTCGTTATGCCTCCTTATGAGCGCGGCGGTGAAGGTTGGCCACCTCTGCATCATCGCGCTGCTGGAGGTGGAGATGCGCGTCGCTCCCAAGCCTCTCAAGCTCAAAAACAGGGTCAACGACATGATAGCGGTCGCCCGATCGCCGGCAGCGGGCAGCCTCAAAGGAGTTCAGTTGGTCACAGTCTTCCTGCACCCAATCTTCGGTGGTAACTCATGGAAGCCTCCCATGCCATCTTGTCGGCTCTTGCGAATCGACGCTAGTCGACGCTAAATCGACGCTGAATCGACGCCACGCCGCGCTAACCGACGCTAAGTCGGCACTATCTCATCCAAGCCCAAACACTACTCGACGCCAATCGACGCTAAAGACGGAATTAAGAGGGTGCACTAGGCCCCCATGATTTGCTACCGAACCAATCCTTGAACGAGCGCACCACAAAGCTTCGCCTAAAGTTATGCTGGCCACGACGTGCATAGACGATGCGGCGGCTCGTGCAGAGGAGGATTACCAGGACGAGGTGGTGGCGACCATCGCGAGCACAGGGCAGGAATTCAAGGATGCGTTTCAAGAATATCGGCAAGCGCTTTCTGAGAATGCGGACCTCATTGTTACGTCCAGGGTACTGGTGCAGCGCTGTGCTCGGCTGCGTCGTATGGATATCCCAATCAACTGCATAGTGTCCGCCGCCGACTTGGGAATCGATGTCCCCTCAGGTCGGGATAGGTGCTGCAAGATGTCTGGTCAGAGAAAGAAAGCAGCGGATCGCAAACGTGCGCGTGTGTCCTTCGATTACGTCGACTTGGTCCCACTGGAGTCCAGCCTCAAGGTTGCCATGGACATCAAGTGCTTGGATATCCTCCGAGTCGTCTGCTGCATGCGCGTCGACAAGCCCGTAGTGTCATTGGGGGTGCCAAGAGAGGGCGTTGTCTCACGTCCGCCCTTGCGGCGACAATGGGCGACAAAGACTCAGGTTTGGAATTGCCACGGCAATTGATGAGGACATGGCCCACTGCATGGCTCCAGCTCGATCAGATACATCGGCCAGTTTGGCAAGCATGGAACGCCATCCTTCAGCATTTTCAAGTCCAGTGGTGCAAAATCAAATGGCGACGAGTCAAAGGACCTGGTTCGCCGATGATTGCCACGCTCCTGGAAGCAGGTTGGTCGTGCCAGCATTCTGACACACGAACCAGACACGAGTATGATGGGCAAGAGGTTGATTGGGTGTTTCCAGCTTCTGAAACTCCAGAGTACGATCAGGTGGGCATCAACCAGATTGTGGATGAGCTTGCCTATGATCTCAGAGTGCGGTTACGGCAGAGCGCAGGCAAGTCCGAAGGTGCCGATGATCTGTCACATGGAGCGGACCACTGTCAAAGGGTGAAGGAACCACGAGAGGACACGGGGGTGGCGGGAGGGGCGAGGGAGATATTTCAGTACGCCAAGAGAGTCTCCCGCCGACTCTAAGGCCTAAGCCTAAAAGGCTGAGGGTGCGAAGGACATGGAGAGGGGACGGGAGAGAGAGACGTGGGCTTCCCCCTGGGCCACACAGGGGACACTATCTCGAGTCACTCGCGAGCTCCACGAGTTCGAGCGCAAGAATGACACGGAGAATTGGGAACCCCACGCTCGCAGTGTCTTGTCAGGAGGGCCCGTGGATTCGCGAGGGGCAGCTGGCGCCAGGATCATTCTGCGGACGTCACCTGCAGGCGCTGCGGCAGGGCGGACAGAGACGCCAAAGCACAGGATCCGGCAGTGCGAAGCCAGGCGTGAACACGAGGCCTTCGGCAACACTCATCATCTTATCCCCAGAGCTTTGGCCAGCTGTGAGCTGGGGCCTAGATCCCCCCCACCCCACGGCGCGAGCTCAGGGAACAAGCCGGTCATACGTAACTTCTCGGCACGTCAGCGCGCAACGAAAATGGCACGAAATTCGGCCCGCTAAAGCGAGCGAAAGCAGGCGAGGAGGACGAGGAGGGACGAGGAGGGACGAGGGGGGACGAGGGAGCGGAGGAGGGAGCGGAGGAGGCAGAAGACAGGCCGAAGAGGAAGCAACGACAAGCCCAAACTGCGGAACCGACAAAGCGGGAGGACAGGAAACGAGAGGGGAGGCGACAGAGCGACGAGACAAGCAGACACGAGGCAAAACCACAAGAAAAGTGCGGGTCCGCGGCAGGCCTCAGAGCCAGTGCCTGGTTTATGGCTGCGTGGGGTTCCTCCTGAAAAACAAACGGCCCCGTCGTTTGATGAGGAGTTGCGTGCTTCCCAGGGCTTGCTTCTCATGTGGGACCCCAGGGCCGCTGTCTCCGAGCCTCAGACTCCAACAAGCAATTTAATGGCTTTTGGAGACGGTTCGGGAGGACGGTTCACGAGCGACCCCAGATTCCCCCTCCCTCGAGTGGCACGTGGTTCGGAAGGTCTCTGCCCCGCTCGTGGGCCATCGCCAATCCGTCCCCCGATCCGATCTTTTTGCCTTCTGCTTAGCCTTGGGGTTTACATAAGGCTCGGTGCTATATGCCACGGACCACCTTCCCCTGCTCAAGGCCTGGGAGCAGGGAAGGATATGAGAGCGCCTCCCAAAGAAGCCAATTCGGATTTCTGGATCAGAATCCGACAATGCGTGGCCAGGCGCAGCAGCAGTGTTGATATACCGTGGATGGAGATTCGGCATCCAGATCGCTCAGCAGGCATTTTGCTCCCAAGGTAATGCGGCGGGTGACGCGTTGGCCTGCAATGCTGCCGAAAGAGGTTTGGAATTGGCCCCCGCGCATGGTCCGGCCCCTTGTACCGACGCGGTGGATGCTCTTGCCTGGTTGGTTCCGCAGACGGGCCCGTCAAGCCCTCCTGGCCGCTGCCGCCATCAGTCCTTGGCATGGGGAGTGGACGGGACCGCCCCTCCCCAGGGCGCGCATCAGCAGGAGGCAGCGCGCTCGCCGGGGCCTCCCGCGGGCTCTCCAGGGCGGGAGGGAGGCGGCGCCGCAGCCAAGGCGGCGAGGTCGCCACCTCGGTCGGCCTCGAGGCGCCGCGCGGCAGGCCGTGCCACCTCCCGCCTGCCGCTGCCGCTCTCACCACCCCGACGATGTCGGGCGTGCAGGTCTCTCGGGCGGTGGGGGAGGCGCGGGTGGGCGGACTGCGCGCGCATGAGAAAGTCATCGGATGTGGAGCTGTGCGGTCCTGAGTTTGAATGCTTGCACCGTGTGCGGGTTTTGTGGCACTGTTTACGGCGGACACCTCGCCGAGCAGTGTCCCCCCCTCCCCATCAGGTCCAAAAGAAACAAAAACTGAATATGGTTCTGATCTCCCGTGGTCGCCATCCGAAGCCAAAAGGGGCCCCTGTGGCGGGCAGGGTGGCACTGTAAGGGGAGTATGGCCCCTTCTTTCTTCTGCGTGGCCGAGGATTCGCCCTGGCTCTCAAGGGACGTGGTACCCAGTGGTTACTCCTGGTTGTTCCCTCCCTTCATCCCTCCTCCCGCGCTCCTCCGTCCTCCCTCCCACGGCGCCTGTGCCACTGGGGCTCCTTCCCAGGACAACAGGCGGGTGGCAGCCCGTTCGTCGCCCCTGTTGGCCCGCAAAGGCCCAGGGGGGAAAGAGAACATTGTTACTCCGCCGCATGCTCTGCCTGCAGCAATCTTGCCGTCGCACACCCGGTGCACCGCCGGGGGGGCCTATCGGCGGAGCCTCACCCGCGCTGCACGCGGTGCAGGTCCCCCGCCTGGGCGTGCGCGGGGGCGAGTTGTCCCCTGCGGGTGGTTTGTTTTAGGTCGGGCATGTCCCCCTACAGGCAGATTTTGGGCGGAACCAAAAAAATGATCGAAACATATCCCCAAAGGCAAAACATAGTCAAAAAATCTTCCTCTGAGCATTTTTCGACTATTTTTGAATGTTCCTCCTGTAGAGGGACAGGCCCGACTTGAAGCTTGTTGGGGCAGCACGTGCATTGTCGTTGTCTGACCGGTTCGACATGGTCAGGTCGGCGCGTGAGCCACGGGCCGCGCCGTCATCTGAGGAAGACTGGTGCAATTGCCGTAGCATGTGCTTCTCTGTGATGCATCCTCCCGCTTCTCGGCCTGTTGTCATCCCAAGCTTCGGTAGTCCTTTTCAGAGCAGGCATTGATTGTCATTGCTTTTCAATACCCCTGTTTCCCTGGCACATTCCAGGCTCTTGGCCAAGGCACCGTCTGTTTGGAGACTGCCTTTTCCAGTGCCAGGTCTCACAGTTTTGCTCACCATCGGCTCAGTACAGGTGCATAGGGCCTTTTCGGAGTACAGCACCTCGCTCATACCCGCGTCCAACCACCTCCATCCCACCCACTCCTCCTCTTCCTCCTCCTCCTCCTCCTCCTCCTCCTCCTCCTCCTGCCCTGGAGACCCGACGGCAGCCTGGGACCCCGCAGTCTCCTGGGGGGGGTGGGGGCCTCGGATGTCTTGGAGGCCCTTGGACTTGGGCACCCGAAGTGTGTTGGTTCTCGAGGGCTCTGGAGGGGGCCCTTCTGAGTTCGCGCTCGCCCGCGGGCCGCCCGAATTGTCGGCGCCATGCCAGAGCTGGCTTCCCCTTGCCGCGCGCCGCGTGGCAAGCTGCAGAAAGTTGCCGGAAAGGACACACGAAATAAGAATCGCGACGATTGATTTGTCTCTACGACTCACCTGGCCCCGACACCCCCAAGCCTCTGGGCTCTATTCTTAGGACCCCCGACCCTACGAATTCTCCCCCAAAATCGACCCACACCCCCCACCTGGCCGCCATCTCGCCACCACCTGGCCCCGACACCCCCAAGCCTCTGGGCTCTGTTCTTGGGACCTCCGACCCCGCGATTTCTCCCCCAAAATCGACCATACCCCCCCCCCCCCCTGGCCGCCACCTCGCCCCCACCTGGCCCGAACAACCCCAGGCCCTCTGGGCTCTGTTCTTGAACCCCCGACCCCCGACCCCACGATTTCTCGCTCGAAATCGACCCGCACCCCCCACCTGGCTGCCACCTCGCCCCCACCTGGCCCCAACACCCCCAGGCCTCTGAGCTCTGTTCATTGGGACCCCCGACTTCACGATTTCTCGCCCAAAATCTACCGCTACCTCCCCACCT
>CAUYUJ010008323.1:0-22500 GCA_963575745.1 Prorocentrum cordatum
ATCATCTTCCCCCTCCTCCTCCTTCTCCTCCTTCTCCTCCTCCTCCTCCTCATCCTCGCTCCTCCCTCGCCCGCGGCCTCGGCGCCTCCGCGGGTGCCGCGCGCGCGCGCCAGCGGGTGGGGCTGCCACGCGCTGCGGGTCGCAGGGCCGTCGCGGCGACGCGCGGGCACGGGAGCGAGCCGAGCGCCGCGCGCTCCGCGCGCGGGGCAGAAGAGGGAGCCGGAGGTGGGAGGCCCAGGCGATTCGATGCGATTCGACGGAGGAGGAGGAGGAGGAGGAGGAGGAGGAGGAGGAGGAGGAGGAGGAGGAGGAGGAGGAGGAGGAGGAGGAGGAGGAGGAGGAGGAGGAGGAGGAGGGGGAGGAGGAGGAGGGGGAAGGGAGGAGGAGGGAGGAGGAGGAGGAGGAGGGAGGGGGGAGGAGGTGGAGGTGGAGGAGGAGGAGGAGGAGGAGGAGGAGGAGGAGGAGGAGGAGGAGGAGGAGGAGGAGGAGGAGGAGGGGCGGCCCTCCTCAGGCAGACTAGGCTGGAGGTCGCCTCTTTGCAGGGTTTTGCCTGGTGCGAGGTGTTGTGGGATTTGGAGAAATTCTACGACACCCTAGATCCCGAACAACTCTGGCAGGTAGGTGCAGCAGTCGGGTACCCACTCACCCACCTTTTTCTCGGCCTCAGCCTCCATTTGGGGCCCCGAAGGTGCCAAGGGAATGGGGTGGTCTCGGATCCCCTGCAGGCTTTCAGAGGCATCCTGGCAGGTTGTTCCCAGAGTGTCGACATCTCGCGTCTGGCCTTGTGGCAGATGCTCAGTGAGATGCAAGCATTTTTTAGGCCAGTAGAAGTCCAGAGCTGGATTGATGACATCACTCAGTCTGCCATAGGAAAAGAGAGTGTTGTGGTGGAAACCACGACAGCCGCAGTGAGGTTTTTTGTGCAGCGCTGCGCTTCCCTGGGGCTCACCATCTCGGTGAAAAGCAAGGTGGTCTCGAATCCTCCCAGGGTCGCGGCGGCCATCAGGATCAGGCGTCAGGAACCAGGATAGATTTGAAACATAGTCAATTCGTCAAGGACCTCGTGATCGATGGCACCTCGCATCGGAGAAGCATTGGCACGGGCAAAAAGAGGATGCAGGCCAGCCACGACCGAGGGCAAATGATTAAGCGCATCGCTAGAACATCCAGATTAGGAGTGGCGCTAGTCAAGACGGGGTACCTTCCCCAGGCCTCCTGGGGCCTTCAGAGCCAAGGCACTGCCCCGTCACAGCTCTTAAAAATGAGAGCTCAAGTCAGTGGAATGGTTGGCCGAAAGGAAGGAGGATGTGCGACGACCACGATTCGAACGTCCTTCCCCTCGGCACGCCAGGACCCGTTGGTTTTCGCAAGATTGAGGCTTTTTCGAGAGTGGATAGCCATGCTGCCAGAGCTGCTTAGAGACCGACGCTCAGCGGTACAGATCGCCTGGCGCAAAGCGTGGACGGGCTTGGAATCGTCCCAATCGCGCAGGCATCGAGTCAAAGGCACCCTCTCAGCCACGGCAGCAGCCCTGCAGGATTTAGGTTTCTCGGCGGTCTCGCCGTGGGAAGGGATAAACCAGGACGAGGACCATCTCAACCTAGAGCTTGATGATCCTGAGCGAATCGTTGAGTTTCAGCTCTATGGGACTTTGGATCAACAAGCGTGGTTGACAGCTGCCAAGCATTACCATGGCAAGGGCCTGGAGCATGGCCCTGACTTGTCTACTAACAAATGCCGCATGAGACAGCTCCGCAAAGAAGGCAAGTACGACCAGCTAGGAGTGTTTCGGATGCTCATGGCTGGAGCTTTGTGGCCAGCCAGTCACAGGTTTGGGGAGGAGGCGGCACGCCACCCTCAGACACCCTTCATTTCGTCCCTAGCCCCCAGAGCCCAGCCACCTGAGCCAGCAGAGGCGCAGGAGTTGGGCACCCCTGGCCCGCCAGCCAATGCAGTCCAGCAGGCCAGGGAGGAGGGGCAGGAGGGAGATGAGGACGATTTGTTCCTTTGAGCAGATGTTGGAGCAGGCCCAGTGGGAGGAGGAGCAGGCGCGGCCTGAGCCCCCAGAGGTGTTTTTTGAGCTCTTGGAGGAAGGTTCAGAGGCAGTCAGACAACGCCGCCGCCCCACTTGGACCAGCCCAGCCTGCCCCAGATGTGGAGCCGAACAGGAAACGTTTTTTCACCAGTTCTGGGAGTGCGGCCCTGGAGGGGCTGCATGGAGAGCTTGCTAGCCAAGCAAAAGAGGGAGTCCTAGACAACCCCTGTTGTTGGCTCCGAGGGTTAGCGCCAGTCCTGTGGGTGCACCCTTTCGCGACCCGCCCGATCCAGGGACAGCCCCAGGTGGGGGGAAACTAGCCCTGCAGGCGGTAGTTTCTTTGGGCCACGCTACCATCGTCGCAACCGACGGCTCAGGAGGCAAGTATCATGCTGATTTTCGGGTCCGTCGGTGCGGGTGGGGTTTTTCCATCTTCAGAGGGTGGGAAGCGGTTGCTTGGGCGCACGGGCCAGTAGACTATTGGAAGCAGTCAGTGCCAATTGCAGAGTTGTTGGCAGCAGTGGAGGCCATTCAGAGAACTAGAGGCCCAGTGCACTTTGTCATTGATGCCCAGAACGTAGTGGATGGAATCCGCAAGGGCCCCAGCGAACAGCATGCTACAAACCAGAGGCTCTGGAGCACTTTTTGGAATTTGGCCCAGGGCCGCGAAGTTTCGGTTGAGAAAATTCCTTCTCACCAGTCCCCTGAGCAGGCAGCAAGCGCCCAGGTTCCCCCAGCGAGTTGGCTAGCCAATAGGATTGCCGACTTACGTGCTGAGGAGGGAGCGGGAGCAGCCCAAATGCCACAGGAGGATCTGACCGAAATTTTTAGATTTGATGATCTGGCGGCGAGCGTCCAGGCTCACCTGCTGGCAGTCGCGGATCACGTAGCGCGCCAGGCTCCCGAGGTCTACGGAGCCAGCGCCAAGATGGACAGACAGCACGAGGCCAAGCGTAGGGCGCAGGCACGGCGGGAGTCGCCCCAGGCCGCCGCGCAGTCGTCCGCCCATGCTGTTCAGCGAGATGTACGAGGCAGGCTCCGTTGCACCCGCTGCCTCTCTTCTCCGTCCTCTGTCTGTCCCCGACCTGTTTGGCTGGACAAACAGCGCAGAGGTTTCCCCGCCCAGATCCATAGGTCCCACCAGCTCATGACCTTCAGGGGTTTCTTTTGGTGCAGGTCCTGTGGTGGGGCGGGGTCAGTGTCTTTCCAGAAGCTGAGCCAGACGTGCTCGCAAAGGTGTGCCTCGTCTACCCATGGCAAGAGAATTATTGAGACCCTCGAACGAGGGGAACTCCCCAAAGATTACAAGCAGTGGCCCCAGCCAGAAGACGTTGGCCCACCACGCGCAGTAGTCTTCCCAGAGCTCTAGTCCAGCTCTTCAGCGCCACCTGTCAGAGGAGCTTGGCGCGCAGTTAGGCAAAAGGCAAGAGGAGGAGGAGGAGGAGGAGGAGGAGGAGGAGGAGGAGGAGGAGGCTCGCGTCGACTCCTCCGATTCGATGCGATTCGATGACGACGGCTTCCGATTCCGATTCGGCTTCGGATTCCGATGGGGGCCCCGATTGCCGATTTCCGCCGGTTCGACTTTTCCCGACTCGTCCCCACTTCCGCCGATTTCCCGATTCGACTCGGGCAGAAAGGGAGCCAGAGGTGGGAGGCCCAGGCCTCCATTGAGTCGGGCCTGTCCCTCGACAGGAGGAGCATTCAAAAATAGTCCAACAATAGTCCGGGGACGGTGTTTTGACTATGTTTGCCAATGTTTTGCATTTTTGGGCTAAGTTGCAATTTTCGCCCAGAATCCGCCTGTAGGGAGACACGCCCGACCTACGGGCTCCATGGAGGGAGAGGAGACGATGGCAAAATGGCCATGATGGAACGCGGGAGCGTCGGTGTCGGTCTTGGTCACCGTGCATCTTGATCATCGTCAACGCGCGGGTGATCCTCGCAAATCGGTGACGGCTGGCCTGGGCCATGGCCAAGGTCGGTGTCGGCAAGATCCCGCGACATCTTGGTTATGGTCATCGTCATCGCGTTTCCTCCCTCGACTCCAGGCGTCGCGAGAAGGTCGCGAATGAGTTTTGCTCGTTGCTGCCAGCCTCCTGGGGCCGCTTCTGGACCCCGTCTGGGGGGTCCTTTTCCTCCTCCTCCTCCTCCTCCTCCTCCCTCCTCCTTTTTGCTTGCGCTGTGCTCCATGCGACGCTGAAGGATGAAAACAGTTACAAGCAGTTCACAGCTCCCACATTACAGGAACATTCGGCCGCCACGTCTTCTGTCATTTTTTACAGCGGGCCCCCTGCTTTGGGGGCGCTTGAACCTAGCTTTGCACAGTGGCGCGCCAGTGCGTCAGTCTCGTCTAACGCAGCAACATCCTCATGCACAATTTGTCAACACCCACTCGCCGCACTGATTAGCCTGCCTGTTCAAGTAAGCAAGTATCTGGAGTCCCGTCGAGAAACAATGTGGCACGCCTGAAATTTGCAATCGCGGCCGGCATACGGCATACGGACGCAGGATATTCATCACGGCATGCTTGACACGCATGTGGGTTTGCAAAGCCTTCCCGGTCCGGCGACTGCGCCCGTTCATTGGCACGTTGATTGTCCCAGACCGGATCCGGCTCCTGTCCAAGGCGTACCTTTTCCTGTGCAAGCTCTTCAGCACCGCCTGCACCCCACGCCCTCCGGCCGCCTGAGGCCCCGCCCGCCCGCGCCCTGCCTCCCCAATTAGTGCTTTGCGCGGCCCGCCTAGCTCTGAACCGGAAGAGGCTCGCTCTCGACCTGCAGACCAAAAAAGTCCCAGACAGGATCCGTGAAGGACAGTTGTGACACGATCGAGTCCCGTACCTCGGCGTGTTCACGCAGAAACGCCTGCCACTCCTCAGGGCACGCAACTGGAGAGGTAACATCTCCCTGACGCAGGCACCCGTCTCGCACAGCAGTCGCAGGTCCTTCCAGCACGCTGTGCCCAGGGGAGTACTGGACGACCAGCTTGCTCTCGAAGCGGCAACATGGCCCTCAAAGGGTGCGAAAACGACCTTCCCAGTCTTCCCAAGTAATTTCGCTTGTCTTTCACCAGAATGCAATCGACCGAAGACATGCAAAACTCACTGCGCACTCTCAGGTCGGACCTATCGCTTCCATCGAACCGAACAGCATCGACGATCCCTATATAAACACGCATGCACCTAGCGTTCATGACCTTCATTTCACGTACGCTGATACACTGCAAGAGTGCACTGAACAAAAGCCTAAAGAAGACAAGACTCTCGCGGAGCGAACCTTTCACAACCGTGTGACGCTCCTTACACCCAAAGACGCATCTACAAATCGGATCGGCACGTACGCATCCGTGACCTTATTGCTGCGCTTTTTGGCGTACGCGAGGTTGCCGCCTTTCGCCTCGACCTCACTGCCAAGACGAGCGTACACACCAACTATATACTTCTTTTCTTCCCTTTCCTCCCTCCTCCCCATTCCTCCACCATCCTTGTCGTCATCCTTCTCCTCGGGCCCAGTTGTGGTTGGTTTGGAGACGGTTGTGTAAGCCCCAGCAGTGATAGAGTTCCATTGGAGAGAAGAAGAGGAACGCAGCAGCAGTTGTTGCTCCATGTACGTAGCGACAGCGATCGCAATAGTGATACCATGGGCGCTTGTTGTCTGTGGGCACCAGGGCTCGCTGCAGCTGAAAAGATTGAGAAGTCCGATCTGGCAGTGGAGGGAGTGCGATGACAATCGTAGCGGTCGCCGCGCGCATTCTTAGCATCAGCGATCAGTCATGGCAGGTGCCAAGTGTAAAAAACATTAAAAAACAAAACAAAAACAAAAAAAACGGTGTGGCAGGTGGCAGGCGTCTGGACCGGCGAGGGCGGCATCGTAGAGCTCAGCGTTCAGGGCGACAACGGCGAGTCGGCTTGGGCCCCGGGGCGGGGCAGAGCCACGCACGGTGCGGAGCCAGTGCCGTGGGACGGGTACAGCGAAGAGGTAATCACCTCTGGAGGGCAAGACCAAGGTTGGCGTCCCGCTCCGTGTAAATATAGGCCTCCTAGATAGGGTCGGAGTAGGTGAGGTCGGAGGATCGCGCCGCATCGCCGATGCCTCGCCGATGCGGCTCGATGAGGAGCCCGATTTTCTCAATGCCGACGTCGACGATGCATCGCCAGTGCATCGCCGATGTATCGGCGGTGCGGCGCGGTCCTCCGACCCCATCTACTCCGACCCCATCTAGGAGGCCTCTAGTAAAGCGCCTCACAGGGGGCGTGATCTTGGAGGAGCTCCTACCGCCCAGTCGCGTCCGTCCAGCTGGGGAGCACAGTGAGTCCCGTTCAAGAGACGGCAGAGACCGAGATATGCATACACGATGTGCTGCGTCGTTTGCCTGAGGTCTCGCTCCAGCAGGGTCCGAAGGCGAGAAAGATGGCACGGGATCCTCTCAAGGGACCATTCATGGGCCGCGAGATCATGGAGTCGTTGTTTGAGACGTTATCCGGTGATTCCTCGCCCCGTGCCCCGACTTTGCGCTGCGGCAGGCCAGGAGGAGTGAGCGCCCGATAGGATGAGTCAGGGCCGCAGCAGGATGTGGAAGCGATTCAAGGCAGAGAGAGTCGGAGGCCAGGAGGCCGAGGGAAGGACAGAAAAGAGCGCGCGTTGGACAGGCCGTGCTGGTGGCAAGGGGCGTGCTCTCGGCGTGGCGTACTCCTGCTGGCGCAGCCGGCGGGCTCCCGAGCACATTGTTTGCCCGGGCGCCTGCACGCGTACAAGCATGTCCCTGCATCCTTCGTCTGGTCGCCCCCGCCACCGCGCGCACGGTGGCCCCTTCCCTCGCAGTCCCTGGTGCGTCTGCGCCTCCCTCCTCTTCGCAGCGGAGGATATGGAGGACATGGAGGAGGAGGAGATGAAGGAGGAGGAGGAGGAGATGGAGGAAGAGGAGGAGGAGGAGGAGGAGGAGAAAGAGGAGGAGGAGGAGGAGGAGGAGGAGGAGGAGATGGAGGAGGAGGAGGAGGAGGAGGAGGAGGAGGAGGAGGGCTTGCGCAAGACGGGGACCGTCGCGCGCGTCAGCGAGCGCAACCGCCCGGTCTGCTCAGATATACTCCGCCTCAAGAGAGTTGGGTCCTCGGCTCGCTTGCCAGGGCCTCGCGGAACTCAGTATGGGCACATCCCGCGATCGGCACTCTGAGGATCTTCCTTAGAAGAGCGCTGCCGAATCCACCAAGGTTTGCGCGTATGCCACCCGTCTGGATGTGTGGCGCCGATTTGCGCACAGTACAGCAGCGAGCCTGGGCCCCTCAGCGGTGGCGTGCGGCGCGCGCCTCCGCTGCACCAGCGAGCGAGCTTGTGCTCATCCGTACGACGTCGGGCTCGTTTTCCGCACTGCGCTTAGCAGCCCAAGGTGCCCATCATCGCGAAGAGCATCGGCACCTACAAAAACTGCGACAACATGTCGCTCCAAGATCACTGGTCGTAGCATGGAGGTCATCGCCTTTTGTGCCGCCAAGCCCGAGATGGGCTCCCGGTTCGGAGACGCGCAGGGGCGCGTGGGCTTGTGTCCGAAGCCCTGCCTGCACTGAGTGGTCATCATTTCGGTGGGCCAGGGGTTAATCGGCGGCGACCGAGAGGGGGAAGTGAGAAGGGGCGGGCCTTCTCATAAGGCTCGGAAGTCCCACGGACTTCTGAGAAGTGTTCTGAGCCTTCCCCGAAGACAGACAAAAACCTTTCATAAGGCGCAAGGGCTTCTGAGAAGTCCCGCCGCCTTCTGAGAAGGCCTTCTCCTTCTCACTTCCCCCCTTCGCTCGCCGCCGAGTTAAGGGGCAAGACTAAGGCGAAGCCAAATGGCCCCCATCTGTTGAAGTCGGCGTCGGCTCCCGCTTGGCTCGTGTGGTGCGTGCGGGCGAAGCGTGGGGAAGTGGCGTGCGCGTACGAAGTGGACGTAAGGGCTGCTCCTGCCGGCTTTGAGGCTTGTGCTGCCAGGGCCAGAGTTGCTCGGCCCTGAATCCTTGCTCCTCCTCCTCCTCCTCCTCCTCCTACTCCTCCTCCTCCTCCTCATCATCCTCCTCCTCCTCCTCCTTCTCCTCCTCCTCCTCCTCCTCCTCCCTCTCCTCCTCCTCTTCCTCCTTCTCCTCCTCCTCCTCCTCCTCCTCCTCCGCTCCTCCTCTCCTCCTCATCCTCCTCCTCCTCCTCTCCTCCTCCTCCTCCTCCTCCTCCCCCTCCTCCCCCTCCCCCTCCCCCCCTCCTCCCCTCCTCCTCCTCCTCCCTCCTCTCCTCTCCTCCTCCCTCCTCCTCCTCCTCCTCCTCCTCCTCCTCCTCCTCCTCCTCCTCCTTCTCCTCCTCCTCCTCCTCCTCCTCCTCCTCCCACTCCTGAGCCTTTTCCTGAGGACGCGGAGGTCAGTGCCGTCACTGACCTCTACGGCCGCTGGGTCAGAACCTTCGGGGAGACGGTGCTGAAGTTCGAGGGCGTGGAATCCTTCACGCGTCAGCGCTGCGGGGGAAGAGCCGACGTGCCAGGCCTGAGTTGGGCGCGGCTCAAGCCATCACCAGGGCGAGCACACATGCGAGCTCCTGCTGTGGAATGGTGGTGGACGATGGACGTTCTCCTCACGCGTTTTTTGGCGTTGCGCAAGCACGACTCGGACCACCAGCAGCAGGGCACCAGCATCGACACCATCGAGAGGATGCTGGAGCAATGCGAGAGCCAGCCCAGGGAGGTCATGTTCGGGAAGCGTATGAGCACTGAGGACATTGACGCGTGGCTGGAGGGCGTTCGCTCCTGCACTCGCGCCGTCGCGGAGCTGGAGTAGCTGGTCAGCATCGTGGAGCGCACGCACGTGCTGGTGCTTCGGGTTTTCTCCCGCAGCTTGGCCGCCGCGGGGCAGGCCTTTGTGCGGTGGGCCCAGGACTGCTGGAAGCTCCGCCCTGGTGCAGTGCACCGCCACGTCAAGACTGAGGCGGTCGTGCCCGAGGCCGTTGCTTCACCTGCGGTCCTGCTGGCGGAGAAGGCCGAGAGCCGAGAGCCGCGCTGACAGGACCCGGCTGCGTCGCGCCCAGACCTCCTCCAGGGCATGCAGCGGCTCTGGCAGGAGGCGCAGCGGCAGCCGCTCGAGCCGCTGGAGCTGGCGCAGGTGGACAGCGTCGTCGGTCGCCTCTCAGGCTCCAAGGCCCGAGGAGTCGACGTCCTCTCGCCGCTGGACATCCACGGGCTCCCGCGGCAGGGGCGCCAGGGCGTCGCGGACGTATTCAACCCCGCTGAGCGCCTCGGCAGCTGGCCTCGCCAGCTTCTTCTCATTGTATGTTGCACGATCCCGAAGGCCGCTGGAGGCGATCGGGTGCGAGGGCGACCATCACAGATCGATGGCCAGAGGAGCTCGGTGAGTTTTGGGATACGGCCACGAAAAAGAGTAGCGCCCTCAGGGCGGCCTTGATTCGAGCAGCGATGGACGAGTCCTCGGTGTCTCTAGGCTCCCTGTCGGCCACTATTCTGTTGGACATTGAAAAATGGTATGACAATGTCAGTTTGCTGCGATTGATGGGGGCCTCCTTAGCCCAAGGTTCCCCGCCCGTGGTGGCCCTCTTGGAGGTTCAGCTTTTCCCGGTGTCTCGGGCGCTGAAACCCAGGACCACGCGCAGCGACATTGCCTTCCTTGAGCGCTCTATTGTGGCGGGGTCGGCGCGCGGCGCGAAGCTCGCGAAAGCGTTCCTCGGCCCGATCCTTCCATAAGTGCATGCCAAGGCCGACTCGCCCCAGGCCCCACCAGTGAGCTCGTGGACGTTCGTCGACGACACGGTCGTCCGCAGCGAAGGCACTGAGTCGTCAGTCAGACCGCAGTCGCGGACCGCGGGAGCCCAGTTGGCGCCTTTGTCGGCCCGGGCGGGGCTGCCGATTTCGGACTAGGTGAAATTGATCACAGCCTCGTCGCCATCTCTAGGCCGCCTCCTCGACAGAGATCTGAAGGAGGTCGGCCTTCCTTTGTCTCGAGCCCGGCGCGCGCTTGACCTCGGCTGCGACACTGCGGCTGGCACCAGACGGGTGGCGCAAGAGCTCCGTGCTAGGAGAGCCAAGGGCCAACGTCGAGCTCTCAGGATTCTCCGCCTTCGCAAGCACGCGAAACTGTGCGATATTTCGAAGGGCTTCGTTCTCCAAGGGGCCCCCCCTCAAGCTTCTTATGGGCGCCCCCCCCATCCACCATCACCGTCTGGCAACGGCAGGCCGCGTCGGCTGCGGCGGGGAAAGGGCCAGGTAGGTGCCCCGCCACTACGCTGCCTCTGTGGCTCGGCGACCAGGGCCCAGCGATCTCGCTGCACATTCGGCTTGTCACTGCGTGGCTCGACACGTGGACGCGCACCCCCAGTCTGCACGCTCGCACTGCTCGTTCGCGGCCTCGGGCGCGCGCGCGCATCGGTCGGGGCGCCAGCGAGAATTGGCGCAAGGCGAGGGGGCCCATGGGAGCTGTTCAGGCCACCCTGCTTGATCTTGGTTGGCCCCCAGTCTCGACTTGTCGAGCGGCGCAGACCCGCAGGCGACAGCTGGGAGAGATGGCACTTCCCCGACCCGCCCCCTGAGGAGCAGAGGAGCGAGGGTGTCTTCGATGTTTCGGACCTCCTCGAGGACCTCCGCGAGGACCTCTCCCCCCCCTCTGGGCGGCGGCGGCGTCTCATCTTTTTGGGGAGGGCCTGTCGGCAGGAGCTGATGTCATCCCGATCCGTGTTGAGAGCCGCCGAGCGGTTCGATCGGGTGCTTACGATGAAGTAGGGCAGCTTATCACCGTAGTTTCAGGGGGGCATGGCCGCGGCGGAGGCAACTGGACGCAGGGTATCTCGCTTCCCCGTTATGCCCACGCTGCGGAGAGGCCCCAGAAACATTGTTCCATCGCATATGGCAACTTCGTTGCAACCAGGGTTCGGGTTACGAAGACCCGGACTTCCTCATCCCACAGGCCGTGGCTGGGCAGGACCAACTCCCATCCCTCTGGCTTCGTGGCCTTCCTCTGTCTTCTCTCACCACTCCATCGTTCGTGGATGGGGGGGTGGGGCGACGGTCTGGAGCGCGGGGCGGGATGGGGACGATGCGGGGCGCCCGCTCAAGGCCGACGTCACGGCCCGCGCGTGGCGAGAACCTCACTCCTGCCTGGTCGTCTTCGGAGACGGCTCGGGCGGAAAATTCAGTTGCGACGTCCGCAGGCGTCGCGCGGGCGCAGCTGCGGCGGTGATGGAGCTAACCCCGCGCGGCCTGCGCTGCCTTGCCAGTGTAGCGCGCGGTCTTGACGGCCGACGCCAGACGGTCACAAGGGCTGAGCTGCGCGCCTTCGCGCTCGCCTTGGCCTCCTTCGAAGGGCCGCAGCTCTACGTCACCGACTGCGCCACGTTGATGCGAGGATGGGAGCAATGGGATCCATCGCACTGGCGGGGGCACGGGCCCCAACGCAGATCTCTGGCGCCTGATCAGGGCCGCTTTCCTAGCGCACGAGGGCGAGGTCAGGGTCACTTGGGCCCCCAGCCACCTTGACCCCACCTCCCCTGAGGTCTCGGCTTGGGAGCGGTGCCTGGCGGAGGGCAACGGCGCGGCCGACGAGCTCGCCAGCGTCGCCTCTCGCCGCGCCTGGCATGCGGCACTTGATGGCAGCGCCCCGCATACGGACACCTGGGACTGCACGGCCGCCATGGTGCGCAAGCGCGCTAGGCAGGCTTTCATCGATGCGACTGCGGCTGCTCCGTGTACCGCTGAGCGGCCACCGAGCGCCAGCTCTCCCTCCGCGTCTGCCATCCAGCAGGCGCTCCTTGCCTCCAGCCACTGCTTCGTGCGTGCAGGCCGCCACTGGGCTTGTGCCCTCTATCACCAGTTGGTGCTAGGTTCGTGCCTCGC
Organism: Prorocentrum cordatum; assembly: GCA_963575745.1. Lineage (NCBI taxonomy): Eukaryota > Dinophyceae > Prorocentrales > Prorocentraceae > Prorocentrum > Prorocentrum cordatum. The sequence goes on from CAUYUJ010008323.1 coordinate 11,882, forward strand.
CGAGGCTTGTGCCTCTCCCTGCACGGCGGTCGGCGATGTGACTGGGTCGCATCTTGCCGATGTCATTCGGGCGGCGGGAGCGGTGGTTCGGGTGGGTGGGAGAGCACTTCATGCGTCGCACCGAGTGCAGCTGTTGCCGCGCCACAGCCTGTTTTTGTCTGCGTGCGGTGCGGCTTCACTGCCACGACCGACCCTCGGTGGCTACTGGGGGAGTGCGGCGAGGCCACCAGGAAAGAACGCGAGAACCTGGCGCGGATCCGCAAGGGTCTGCATCCAGGCCGTCGCGTACCCGAGGCTGCTTCTGAATGCGATCTGGGGCGAGCTCGGCGCGAAGCTGCGCTCCGACGCCCCCCAGGAGTTTGGTACCCAGAGCCCTGGCGGTTACCGTGAGTACTGACCCACCGCATGTGGGCGGCAGGCAATTCCGAGGCGATTCCTCCTCCTCCTCCTCCTCCTCCTCCTCCTCCTCCTCCTCCTCCTCCTCCTCCTATTCCTGCTCCTCGCACCTCAAAGATCGGTGAGAGGGAGGATGACGGGGTTCTCGCGTCCTCTCCTCGCGCCCTTCGGACGGATCCTTGTTCGCCTAAATTTGAATCGCGCGTGTCTCTCTACAAGAGGAATACTCAAAAGTAGGCAAAAAATCCCGGGGCGATGCTCGACTATGTTTCGACTAGTTTTGAGTATTGTCTGAGTACTTGGAATTTGTCGTCCAAAATCTGCCTGTAGGAGGACATGCCCGACCTAAGCCTAAATTGGCTCTGCCTCCCGCCGGCACTGACCACGGTTGGCTGCAAGTGCGACACGGAAGAGGGGCTTCTGCCCGGGATGGGTCCTGGCAGGCTGTCCCGCGGTTGTCCTGTGCCGCTGCCCCCTGCTTGCGATTGCGACTGTCCCCGCGCGCACGTCCCCCAGAGATGTCCTTTGCCGCCGCCCCACGTGGATGCCCGACAGTTGTTCCATGGTTGTCCCGGGGTTGTCGGCTTTATAGCGGGATCGGTAATTCGTAGAGTTGTATTGATAGTTTCATTGTCAGCCGTCTGCTGTGAGGTAGCCAGGCCGTCATGTCCATCGCTGGCTAGACCGTTGGTAGCTGGGTTGTTGGCGGGATCGCCAGGTAGTAGGAACGTGTAGTAATCCATTGGCCAGATAATGAGATCGTGAGTTTGGTCGCCCGCTCGCTAGACAGGCCTATGGACCGTGTGTAAGATTCTAGATCTATTGATCGCTAGATCGTTATGCGCATCGCTGGTTAAGTTCATAGGTGGACCGACAGTTCCATCGTTAGCCGCCCAGTTGTCACGATGGATTTCGGTTAAATCCGACATTATGGTGCATAGTAGAGCCCAGCCAGCGCACGCAGTGCAAAGACTGCTAAGAGTTGTTGAACAATGTTCTGACGACATATGTCTGGTTGCCTTCATTTTATCATCAAGAGACGGGGAGTCGGAGGAGGAACATATCTATGTATATATACACACGTTTGAAGACCATGTCTATTGCGTTCCGTCTGCTCTCCTTCTCCATCCATGCTTCATTATAATTTTTGCTCCTCCCCCGAAAGCGTCAGACAACCCGAAACCTCCAGACAATCCCAGACAATTGCGAAGGCGTCTGCCAACCCATGAAGAACATTCCAAACTTTTCAAATACAGATCTCCCCCCTTATTCCGTTTCCTCCTGTTTCCTTCTCCAGTCTCCCCCCAGACCTCTCCTGGAGCGCATTTTGAGCAGGGTTTTTGACAAATCCAGCCGTGGCGACGACGGCTCCCCAGGATGGCCGCTAGAGAGGAGGAGAAGGAGGAGGAGGACGACGACGACAAGGGATTGAAACCCGCCCCCCTCACGGCCTCGGAAAAGCAAGGTTGGGAAGCCCATTTGGCCGCTCCATCTTGGCCAGAGAACAGAAGCCCAGATGCCGAAATCGCTTACCAAAAGTCACCGGTGTTCGATGTTGGCTCCCTCTTCTTCATCCTCCGTCTCCGTCTCGCCACGCTCTCTGTCGCCTTCGCCCAGGACTCTGTCTGCAGGCCTCCCCGTCGGGGCCTGCAGGCTCTTGGTGCATGCTTCCTGGCTGGTTAGCTCCTAGAAGCTGCACCACCTGGGCAGTCCACGGCAGCTCAGTGCTGCCCTTGGCATCGCGTTCGATGCCCACGGTATAAAAAAGTCCCTCAGCTCGAATTAAGAAGATGTTCCAGGTCGCAGGGGCCCCTCCAGGCCCACAGCAGCTCGCCAGAATGTATGACCTGGTGGGGGGGGGGCACGTGGGCCCCGCCTGAGGTCTGACGAGGCTGAGCTCGTTGCCACGCAGTGGATATCATTGACTTCCTCCTCCTCCTCCTCCTCCTCCTCCTCCTCCTCCTCCTCCTCCTCCTCTTCCTCCTCCTCCTCCTTCTCCTCTTCGTCCTCCTCCTCATCCTCCTCATCATCATCAGCAGCAGCATCCTCATACTCATCTTGATCATAACCACCACCATCATCATCATCATCATCATCATCATCATCATCATCATCATCGTCATCGTCATTGTCGTCGTCGTCATCATCATCAGCATCATCATCATCATCGTCACCATCATAATCGCCATCGTCATCATCATCATCATCAACAACAAACTATCATTATTATCATCGTCATCGTCCTCGTAATCATCCTCATCGTCGTCATCATCATCGTCGTCATCACCATCGTCATTATCATCATCATGATAATCATCACCAGCATTGCCATCGTCATCCTCATCGTCATCTTCATCGTCCTCATCGTCATCATCATCGTCCTCATCATCATCACCACCATCATGATCACCATCATCATCGTCATTGTCATCGTCATCGCCATCATCGTCGTCCCATCAACATCAGCATCACCATCATCATCGTCATCATCAGCATTATCATCCCCTCTGAGCCGGTGGAGACCACGGCCCAGCGGCTTACAATGAGGCCGCATTCTACGAGACCGACCTGCCAGACCGGATGTGTGCCGCAGGCCCGCCTACCTGCGCCAACTCAAGGGCACCTCAAAGTCGTCCTCCAGGAATCAAGAAGTTGACGCCCACAATACGCAAGTCCGCACATGAGTCATTCCAGAAAGGGCTTCGCCTTCGAGGTTCGAAGGAGTTGGCATCTCTTCGTCGGCGGAAGGGTGGCGGAAGTCCGCGGAAGTAGAACGAGGCCGCCTCCGCCAGCGGAAGCCGGCGGAAAGCCGGCGGAAGCCAGTGGAAGTAAAAAAAGGTTGTTTTCAGAGACGGCAACGTTTTGGGGTTCAGGATTTCCAGAACCGGCCAAATACCTACATGACCACCTTGCGTGCAATGAGAAGTCGGGGGCATGGGTGTAGCACGCGCATCTTTCTTTCAAAAACCGGAAATCCCGCCCCGGGGGGCCCCCGGGCGGAAGCTTCCCTTCCACCCCCCACCCCTGGCCACCCTGGGGCGCGGAGCCTTCCCAGAGCTTCCTTGGCCACCCCGGAGCTGGGTGACCCGCGAGTTGGGCTGAGACCTTGTCGGGTGTCCTTCAGAAGTGAATCCAAAACTACGCAAAGTTTAGCACGCCCATGCGGCCAAGCGTTGGGGCGAAGGCTGGCCAAGCTATTGGATTATGCATTCCCTTAGACGTTATGGCGCCCCATGGGGGAACACTGGGGAGAGGAAGAGAAAACAGGAGGAGAAGGAGGAGGAATAATAGGAAGCCTCTTGGGGCTTTCTTGAAGCTTCCTGGGGGCTTCCTGGGAGCCTTTAGGTGAGTTCAAAGGGACATCTTGGGGGGCCTATAGGGCCTCTTAGGGGCCTCTGGGGGCCTCTCTGGGACCTCTTGGTCTTCGGTAATCATTTGGGGGCCCGCTTAGGGCCGTCTTGAAGGTCTCTGGGGTCGTCTTGGGAGCCTCTTGGGCTGTCTTGGAGCCCTATTGGGCAATCTTGCGGGCCTCCTGGGCATCTTGGGCCGCCTTGGGGCGATCTTGGGGGCCAATGGGCTCGTCTTGGAGCGTCGGAAGGGGAGAACGCTAAAATCATTAAAAAAACCTCGCCTCCTGGAGGTTCCCTTTGAGCCCTCTCAGGACGTCTGAGGGTCCTCTTGGGTCGTCTGGAGGACATCTTGGGATGTACGGGGCCATCTTGACCATCTTAGAAGCGTCGTGGGAACCGTCTTGGAGGCCATCTTGGGCCATCTCAGCTGTCTTGGAGGCCATCTTGGCCTTTTGGACGCCATCTTGAAGCGGAAACAGTCCTTGCCGACCGGGTCTGGGAGATCTTTCTGGGTGCCCGGCGGGTTGGACCGAGATCCCGTTGGGTGTTCTTCAGACAAGAACCAACACTTTCCTGAAATTCGACACGCCATGCACCCTGGTCACAAGACCACAGGGGACGGCGGATCTAGGGGCCTTCGGCCTATCCCTCCACCTTGCCTGGGTCGTGGACCAGAGGCTCTTTGAATGCACATCAGGGTATCTCGGGGTGCCTCTCGGAGGCCTTCTGGACGGGGCTATCGGAGGCCTCCGGGGGGCCTCCGGGGGGTCTCCGGGGGGCTCCTTGAGGGCGTGCTGGCGGTCTCGGGGGTACACTTTGGGAGGAGGTCTCGAGATGTCAGTTCGCGCGCCACCTCTTGGACCGTCTTGGGGCCCTCTTTCGGCCCCTTCGGCCGTATTGGGGCGATCTTGGGAGCCGCTTGGGCCGTCTTAGAGCGTTGGAAGCCCGAAAAGGCGAGCACGCGGAGAGTTGTCGACCAAATATTCCAGCAAAGCACCTTTATAGCAGCAAAGGTGAAGAGGCGGGCCGAAGAGTAGGAAGACGGATAGTGAAAATGAGCACTCTTAGTAGATATGTTTAGGGATTCTAGGAACGCTGACAAGCGGGACAAGGGTGAGAGCACGGCCATAAGAACCTTAAGTGGTGTATTTTCTACCAGGGGTCGTGGCCGTCTGGACCAAAACTGTAGCCGCCTTTGATCAACAGGCAAAACATCCAGACCCGACAAGTGGCGCTTACTAAATGGCCCTGGGCGTTTACTAAACAGACCTGCCCTGTTTGATTCCTTCTTTGGGCGCGTTTACTAGACGACTTCACGTGTCAGGGTGGTTACTCTGGGGGTGGATTTGTTTATCTTTAGTTCCCCAATCAGAGCTTGCCTCTGTGGGGGTCCTAGCGGATTCATTCCCCAATCAGAGCTTGCCTCTGTAGGGGTCCTAGCGGATTGGAAGGTAGGTGAGGTGTGCTGCCGATTCGGTGGCCGGGCCCGGGTGCCCCGGTGCCCGGGTGCCAGGGTTCGCCGCCGATTCGGTGGCGGGGCCCGGGTGCCCGGGTGCCCAGGTGCCCGGGTGCCCGGGTGCCCGGGTTCGCCGCCGATTCGGTGGCCGGGCCCGGGTGCCCGGATGCCCGGGTGCCCGGGTGCCCGGGTGACGGGTGCCCGGTGCCCGGGTGGGTGCCCGGGTGCCGGGTGCGGGTGCCCGGTGCCTTGTAGCCCTATAGCCTTATAGCCCTATATCCCTATCGCCCTATAGCCCTACAGCCCTATAACCCATATAGCCATATAGCCATGTAGCCCATATAGCGCCCAAGAGCCCACATAGCCCTGTAGCCCTATAGCCCTACAGCCCTAAAAAGAATATGATTGGGTTTTTTCTCTGGTATCATATGTTCAGGTGAGGTGCGTCGCCGATTTCGGTGGCCAGCCCGGGTGCCCAGGGATGCCTGGGTGCTCGGGTGCTCGGGTGCCCGGGGGTGCCCGGAGGTGCCCGGGGGTGCCCAGAGGTGCCCGGAGGTGCCCAGGTGTCCGGGTGCTCTATCGCCATATAGACCTATAGACATATAGCCCAGTAGGCCTATAGCGTTATAGCCCTATGGCCCTATAGCCCACTTGCCATATAGCCCTATAGCTCCATAGCATAGCCAATATAGCCATGTAGCCCCCTATAGCCATATCACCCTATAGCCCTACAGCCCTGTAGCCCTGTAGCCTTATAGCCCTATAGCCCTACAGCCAAATAGCCATATATCCCTATAGCCATGTAGCCCTATAGCACTATAGCTCTATAGCCCTATAGCCCCATAGCCCTACAGCCCTACAGCACGAGAGCCCTCGCAGACTTCATAAACCTAAGGAGCAATTACATAGAGATCTCATGTAAGATAAACAAAAAACTCTCGTTGGGGCTTTTCTCCGGTATCCTTGAGGCGAGAGCACGATTCCTGAAGACAGTGCGAGGGGGGTTCAGGCGAAACGGCTGCCAGAACAAGGGATCTCTGAGGGCGGTCTCGGGTTCACCGTCCCCCTTGTGGGATGTGTGTGGTCCTTTACTTTTGATTTACTTCTGCTAGAACCCTTCTTAGCGATTCGCTATTCAGCCACGCGCAGAGGGGAGTGGGGGGAGGGGAGAGGGTTTCTTAGAAGCACCCCTGCTTCTTAGAAGGCGTGGGCCTTATCTATAGATGTAGGGCTGGCGCCTTCTAAGAAGCAGCCTCCTTCTAAGAAGTCCTCCCCCAACCCTCCACCCCCTTGTGCGCACCGCCAAGCTATTAGGGAACTACGGACACTCAAGGTGCTTTGCCTCTTGCGGCGCTCTTGGGAATGCTCTTGGAGGGTTTCTTGGGCCGTCTTGACGGCATATTGGACCGTTGCGGCGTGTGTTTGGACCGTTTCAGGGCCATCTGGGAACAGATTGGACCGAAGCTGCCAAAAGAGTGCCAAAGTACCCCGATGATGACGCGAAAGAGAACGAGAAAGCTTCTCCCAGGTGGGGAGTGCCTTCCCCCGCGACACCCGCCCCACCCCCATCTCGGACCCCTCCTCCTCCGCAGGGAAGGGATCAAAGGCAAGAGGCTTCCACTCGACTCTGTTACGGATTGCTGGACGTCCGTTGTGCTGACGCACCTGGAGCGCAGGCTCGCGAGTGTCCGCACAAGAAAGGACAGCCGGAAAGCACTGGAAACGGGAAAGCCAGAGAGGAGGCGCCGACATCCCTTCACACTCAGGAGCAACGATTGGGGGGGGATAGGCACCGGGGGGATGCATCGACCCCCATCGCCCCTTGATCGCCGATAGGGGCCCGATAGCCCTACCTTCCCAGGAACGTGTGGATTCATTGTCGGGGCCAAATCGCCGATCGATGGGCGACTTCTCATCTTCATCCTCATTTTCATCCTCATCCTCCTTCTCCTCCTCTCCCTCCTCCTGTTCCTGTTTTTCCTCCTCCTCGTCCTGTCGGTGGATTTTGACAATGAGCCGATGCGGCCCAGTTCGATACCCGTTCCCATCTGATCCGATCGGAGTTTCGGAGCAGGGTAAGTTCAGACAGCGGCAGCCTAAAGTCGATCCACGGACTCCTCCTGGGGCCCAAACTCACCAGATGTCCGAGCCGCGTCCGGCCCTGGTGACGAGGGAGGGCCCTTCAGTCCTGCCGTTGTCTCAACTCGCCTTCCTTTCAGATCTCCCGATCCGATACCGCCGACCGATCCTTCCCCCACCTCTCGCCCCCCCGGTTAGGATTTAGCTTCAGACCGATGCGACCCAAGTCAATGTTAGTTCTGATCCAATCCGATTTCCCGACCAGATGCTGACCAATCCTGCCTTCCGAGACCACCAACTGCATACAGCTAGACCGAGCCTGACCATGCCGACCCCAGACCCAGGATCGGTGTGTAATGTGTCTTCTTGCCGAAGCCAGGAAGGCGTATACACCAATGATAAGCACAGGATGGTCCTGGCCAGGATCGGTGTAGGTGTACAGTTGGCGTCCTCCCACTACCCCTCAGCCTTCCCCTCTTCACCCTTTCCTCTCGCCTCCTCACCTCGTGCTTTGTATAGGTAATGGAGTTGGCCGCTTGGGCCTCGTGGGATATTCGCATGCGGCGCGCTCGTGTCCCTCCGTCAGGCCACGGTTCACTGCGTGAGTTTATCTATCAGGTCGGCTCGCGTCGGGATCCCGGTTTGCCCGGCGACCTTTTGATTCGCACAGCGGTTGAGGTTGAGCCGTCTGAAGTTTTGTGGTCGCGCTCCGTCCTCCTCCCCTAAACAGATATTTGCCAGCGTGGACCCCAAACAGGAAGATATGGCATTGTGATTGCGCAAGTTATTTGATGTACAAGCGTCTCTGCGGTCGTTTTTCAGAGGGCAAGTGCGCATCTTCAGGACACCCCACAGGCGGCATCGGCCCGCAACGGGCCATAACGGGCCAGAACGTGGCGAGTCCCTGGGACACCCCACAGGCTGCAACGGGCTGGAACGTGGCGAATCCTCGGGACACCCATCCAGTCCCTTGGAAAAGCAAGAACAGACCCTTAAGTTCAGACACTGCTTCCAGACCCCAGCGTCATCATTTTTGCAGACCGTCGACCTCCGGAGGACTCGACGCATTGCTTGGGACCAGCTTATAATGTATGAGGGGTGTGCCGACGAGAGTGGTGGGGACGCATGTTGGCGGTAACATGTGGGCCTTGGGTGGAGCTCCGAATAGGGCCACGAAACGTGTGAGGGGTGCACCGAAATGAGTTTGCACACGTGCGGGCGGCATCATATGGGCAATGGGTGCAAGTCCCTATGGGCAACGAAAAAGTCTGAGGGGTGTGCGGACATGAGTGGCGAGGACACATGCGGCCAGAACCATATTGGCCTTCGGTGGAGTTCCCTATGGGGCCACGAAATGTGTGAGGGGTGTGCCGACATCGGTGGCGGGGACGCATGAGGGCGGCACCATCGGGGCTTTGGGTGGCGTTCCCCATGGGGCCACGAAACGTGTGAGGGGTGTGCCGAAATTTGTGGCGGGGACGCATGCGGGCGGCACCATTTGAGCCTTGGGTGGAGCCCCCTTATGGGGCCACGAAACGTGCGAGTGGTGTACCGAAATGGGTGGCGGGGACGCTTGCGGGCGGCACAACTTGGGCCTTGAATGGAGCTCCCTATATGACCATTCACCATGCGAGGGGTGTGCCGGAATGGATGGCGGGGACGCATGCGGGTGGGTCCATATGGGCCTTGGGTGGAGCCCCCTTTATGGGGCCACGAAACGCGTGAGGGGTGTACTGGAATGGATGGCGGGGACGCGTGCGGGCGGCACCAGATGGGCTTTGGGTGGAGCCTCTATAGGGCCACGAAACGTGCGAAGGGTGTGCCAACATGGGTGACGGGGACGCATGCGGGCGGCACCAGACGAGCCTTGGGTGGAGCTCCCGATGGGGCCACGAAGCGTGTGATGGGTGCACCGACATGTTTGGTGGGGACGCATGCGGGCGGCACCATTTCGGTTTTGTGTGGAGCTCCCTATGGGGCCTTGGGTCCAGCCCCCTGTCTGGGGCCACGAAACGTGCGAGGGGTGTGCCCGAATGGATGGCGTGGACGCGTGCGGGCGGGTTATGTGGCCCCAAAACGGGCGAGGGGTGTGCCAACATGGGTGGCGGAGACGCCGGGCGGCACCAGATGGGTATTGGGTGGAGCCCCATATAGGGCCACGGAACGTGCGAAGGGTGTGCCAACTTGTGTGGCGGGGACGCATGCGGGCGGCACCAGATGGGCCGTGGGTGGAGCTCCCGATGGGGCCACGAAGCGTGTAATGGGTGTGCCGACATGTTTGGTGGGGACGCATGCGGGCGGCACCATTTCGGCTTTGTGTGGAGCTTCCTATGGGGCCACGAAACGTGTGAGGGGTGTACCGACATGGGTGGCGGGGATGCTTGCGGGCGGCGCCATTTGGGTTTCGGATGGGGCTCCTTATGAGGCCGCGTAACGTGTGAGGGGTGTGCCGAAATGTGTGGCGGGGACGCATAGGGCCACGAAGCACTTGAGGGGAGTGCCGACATGGGCGGCGGGGGCGCACGCGGGTGGCACAATTTGGGTCTTGAGTGGAGCCCCCTTGTGCGGTCACGAAACGTGTGAGGGGTTTGCCGAAATGGGCGGCGAGGACGCATGCGGGCGGCACCATATGACCCGCGGGTGGAAGTCCTCGTGGGGCCATGAAACGTGTGAGGGGTGCGCCGAAATTCGTGGCGGAGACATTCGGGCGGCAGATTTGGGCCTTGGGTGGAGCTCCCGATGGCGCCACGAAACGTGTAAAGGGCGTGCCGAATAAATGTGCGGCGGGGAAACATGCGGGCGGCACCATGTGGGCCTTGGGGGGAGCTCCCTAGGGGGCCGCGAAACGTGCGAAGGGTGTGCCGACATGGTTGACTGGCGCGGAGGACAGGGAGGAGGGGCAGAGGAGGAGGAGGAGGAGAAAGAGGGGGAGGAGGAGGAGGAGGAAGAGGAGAGAGACGCGGGGCGCTGTTTCTTCAAAACGAGGACCCAACACCACAGGATGGTTGGTAAACATCCGTCGTATTTTTTTCATGACGCGAGGGAGTCCGGGTTTGAGGAATAGGCGGCGCCTTCCCAGGAGAGAGGAAGGATGATGAGAAGGAGGAGGAGGAGGAGAAGGAGGAGGAGGAGGAGGAGGAGAAAAGGAGGAGGGGGGGATGAGGAGGAGGAGGCAGGAGGAGGCAGGAGGAGGAGGCGTCCTCCCCTGCCTTGCCGCCGCGAGGCGCGCTGTGCCCGCGGCCGCTACTGGTCGAGCGGTCCGCCTCGGGACAGCCGCCGAACGGGCGCAAGCGCAGGGCGGGCACCCTGCAGTCCTCGGACAGAATCCAAGGCTTGCT
>CAUYUJ010008323.1:30000-40960 GCA_963575745.1 Prorocentrum cordatum
GCCCGGCTCAAGGCGGACGCGATGCAGACATTGTGCCACGGCGACCCCAAGGGTGCGAACATCATGTGGGATGCCGAGAAGGGGGTGCTGATGTATGACTTCCAGTGGTTCGGCAAGGGGCCGCCCACGAAGGATCTCACGTACTTCTTCGCCACCGCCGCCCTGAACGGCAGGCGGTGGAACCAGTCCAAGGATCAAGTCGGGCCTGTCCCTCCTGCTGGAGGAATATTCACAAGCAGTCGAAGAAATAGCCGGGGACGATTGTTTTCGAGTACTGCTTGACAATTTTTTAATATGTTTGGAATATGGTTTCATCTGCCCTCCGAAATCCGCCTGTAGGGGGGCATGCCCGACCTCATCCAAGGAGGAGCAGTACCTACGCTTCTACCACCGGGAGCTGTGCGCGCTGCTCGAGGCGCAGGGGGACGAGCCTCCGACGTTCGAGTACCTGCACGACTCCTACAGGCTCGCCTGCTTCGACTACCGCAGGTGGCAGGAGGGCGGCTTCTCGTGGGGCAATCAAGACCTGCTCGACGCTGGCGTGGAGCACGTCCTGAGCAAGATCGGTGCGGGTGGCAAGGCGCCAAGGCCGTGGCAAATACCTGGTGGCAGCCGTACTTGGGGGGAGGGGGAGAAAGGAGGAAGGCGCGGACGACTCTAGGGGGTTGGGTCTAGGTTCGGACGCCCTCACTGAGCGAGCGGCGCAGGAGCAGCAGCAGCGAGAAGCAGGGACGAGAGGAAGCGCCGTGTCTACGTAGGCGACAAACATGAAGCGCAGGAGAACGATTAGTGCAAATATCAGAGCACGGAGCGGATGCAGCGCAAAGGAGATCCAGAAAGCATCGGGAGAATTGGCATGCATGAGGCAGGACAACAGAAAGGGAAGAGGCAGGAGTTTGTATCAGGATTCGGGCGGAGCGCTGCTCTGACTGTACTTTGCTGCACGCTGCTGCTCGCTCAATTGCTTGCGCCTTGGCAGAACATGCGGGAACGTGTGAACGCATTCCCCCTGGCCAGCTCAGGTGTAGCCTCTTCTCCGCCACTCCCCGAGGGACCCTGAGGCCGCCAGCACCGCACGCGAAGTACTTCATGATCCGAGCGTGTCTCCCCCAGTTGCTTCCCTCCGCGACCGCCCTGCGTCTCTTTCTGTTGCACATGCGCGCAAACACTTAACCCGCATCCCGTTCCAGTTCGACCGCGTGGTGCCCCCGCATCGATGAAACAACCAAAGAGGAGCAAGTGAGGGCGCTCCCGTCGGTCTGTCTTGGCTGGCTCCCAACCATACGCACGACCGGGAGCAGCAATGAATTATCGCACCGCTACTTCTCGGGCCGACGATCATCCGCACGATCATGTGAGGGGCTTTAGGTCATGTTCCCAGGAAGCGGTAACGGCACTCGTGGCCACGAAAGTGCATCACACGATACTACGTTGGCAGAATGTCACGGCCGGGGAGGAAGGCAGGAAGTTGGAAGAGAATAGGCGCCAGCGCACAGTTGCTGACTTAAAGTGTCTTGGAGAGGTGGGGCAACAATTATGTTCCTTCTCGTCTCCCCCATAGACCCACGTAACCCCCCAGGACTTACATCCGCGAAGGACATTCAACATGCATCAACTACTCCGCAATCTAAAAATCGCCCTCCTTGTCGTCATAACCCCGACAACCTCATGAGGACCCACAAAGCAGGCCCACGACGCCTACAATTTTCCGCGGCCATTTGGTTGCAAGTTCGCCGCATAGTTGACGGTTGCCCGGTTGCTCACAGTTCAGGCCCAAGTTCAGGAGCCATGGTGCAGCCTTGCGACCCGTCATCCGCTTTCTTCGGCTTCATGGGGGTGACCTCCGCGATCGTATTTGCCAACTTCGGAGCGGCATACGGTACTGCGAAGTCGGGCGTGGGCATCTCCTCCATGGGCATCATGCGGCCTGACCTGGTGGTGCGCTCGATCATTCCCGTGGTCATGGCTGGCGTCCTGGGCATCTACGGTCTCATCACCGCCATCATCATCAATGGCAAGATGGCACCCGCGGCAGGGTACTCTGCCTACCTCGGATACGCGCATCTCGCGGCGGGGCTCACGGTCGGCATGAGTTCCCTCGCAGCGGGCCTGGCCATCGGTATCGTGGGCGACGCCGGTGTTCGCGCCAACGCCCAGCAGCAGCGCCTGTTCGTTGGCATGATCCTCATCCTCATCTTCGCCGAGGCCCTCGGCCTGTACGGCCTGATCGTGGGGCTGGTGGTGGCGAACGCGAGCATTGACCCCAGCAAGCCGCTGTGCACCCCGTACAACCAGTGAGCATGAGCAGCGGTCTGTGCTCCAACGGCTGCGAGCGGCGGAGGAGACCTGCACGACTGCGAGGTTTTGATCGGCGACTGACTTCCACACCACGGGAGTCCAAGGCCGTTTTTGGGGTACGGCGAGCACTTGCTGAGGGCAGCGCGTCTCGTGTCTTCTCCTCTCGTATACGTCACCCTCCCATCCTTCATGTTCGTGCTCATCCATCCTCCGCCCCATCCCCTCCACGAGAACTTTTTGTCGGTACTCGTTCGCACTGCGCGCCAGCAGCAGGAGAGGTCAGGCAGGGTGACAGCCCCACCTCTGCCCCCTGTTCTCCCTGCCTCTTCTCGGGCAGATGTGAGCCTGACGCCCGCCCAGACAGATTGTTCTTGGAAGCCGTAGAGTCGAGTGCGAATACGGAACGGTGTTCGGTCCCATTGCTTGAGCAGGAAAACAGCAGTTACACCATAAACCGCTGTATAACTCCTTAAGGACTGTTGTCCCCCTGGGACACCCTCGTCCTCCTCCGTACATGCAAGAATCCACTGACCACCTCCCTGTTCCTCCCCCTGTTCCCCCCTTCTGTCGGAGCAGGCATTCGGTTATGACACGGAACCCTGAAGGTAAGAATACAAATCAGATACGACAGGTTCAAATTCGAGCAGCATAATTTGTGTTATGATATTCACGTACTTGTCAGGACGGCAGACCAATATTTTTGTGTATGCACATTTGCTGCGATGTTCCACACATCTATGTAAGCACATCTTGCTGGGTTTCTCCAGCACGTTTCGCAAACCCACGCTCTTCGTAAAAGCTCCAGGCGGCAACAGGCAATCAGCACTAAAGTGAGTGATGAGATGCATTGCAAGACACACACGAGCATGTCCTGGAGACGGTGTGGGGGGTGATCCAGGAAACCAAGCCACAGCTGTCCTTCACGGATCCAGATCTGCTAGCCATTCGGCGGTTGTATTCGCCCAGTGGGCACACTGTGCGGAGAGCGGCAACCACACACCCAATGCATTAGGGCAACTTAGCGCTCTGACGCTACGAATGCAAATTGACTCGCCATCACAATGCTCAGCAGGCGCAGTCATCAAGGCAACCTCAGTGAAGAGACAGCGCACAATGTTTCGCGAACGAGCGCGTGGGCGTGCTGAGTCCAACACACTTTTTGGACGGCATTTCGAAGAGGCATGCAGATCTGCTGAGCTCATTTCTTCTCATCAGATAGCAACCACAAGGATGCAACCCTAGTGCTCAATGCTAGCAGGTGGCTCGTTCACGCATAGAGTGCAATTCCCCCCTGCACGAGGGATTCATCTGCAAAGGAAATCGTACATCCGGGTCTCCCGCCCAAGGAGATCTTGGCAACGCCGTTCGTGAGGTAATTGAACAATCCAGGCCAGATGAAACACTTGTGGTGTCCAAAAACCCAGGTAGCGGGGCGCCAGGCCTTCTAACACTTTTTCAAAAGACCTCTGGAAGTTCTTGGAAAGAGCTTCGAAAGGAGCTTCTGGACAGCTTCCAGGCACACGTATTGGGAATCTGTTAGAAAAAGCCTTCCGGGACATGTCAAAACTGCAAGCAGGGCGCAGCGGGGATTCTCGTCCGACGCCGGAACGAGCTCCAGGGCTACCTTTGCCTGCTGGCATCTAATATGAAACAATTTTAGCTCTCAGAGAGCTCTGGGAATGATCGTCGCAATCAATCAAGCACATGTCCCAGAGCTTCTGGGATAGGCCGCACGGCATCTGGGAGAGGCCTTGGATCCTCGGGGAGAGGCACCAAAGCTTCTGGGAGAGGCCTGCACCGTCGCTGGGAGAGGTCTCAGGCCCCAGGGAGAGGCTCAAGGGCCTCTGGTGGGGGGGGCCTCAAAACCTTTTGCGGCTGGCTTCAGATCTTCTGGGGAAGGGTCCCAGTGACTGCTGGAGGGGCCCCAGAGTTCCGTGGAGAGCCTGCGGGAGAGACATCAAAGCGGTCTTCAAACCTTTCGAAGGGATCCCCAGAGCGTCTGGGAAAGGCTTCAGGGTGCCTGCGAGAGGCTTCAGCGCCCTGGGGGGGAGGATCCAGAGCTTGTGGATGAAAGAGGCCCCAGAGCCCCCTTGAGAAACATCATAGGAGCGTAGAAGGTACGAGGGCGTCACGGATTGTAGCCCCCAGGCAGCAGGCGTCGAGTCGAAAGTGATGTTATTGAGTAGATGGATATGCACAGGCGCGAGAGTTCCAAAGAAATCTTGTTCTCGCTTGATATTTCCTCATTGCTTACTCAGGGACCACGCTGGTGCCACTCAGGAAGCGCGCTCTCGCTTGCAATGTCCTCGCATTGTATCGCGTTCTCGCCTCGGCGCTGCCTGTCTCGGGGCTCCAAATCTGAAACGATGGAGCCTTTTCTCAAACGTCTGAACCTGAACTCTAAAATTCCTTACTGTGGACCCCTTCGCTCATCCGTCACCCCCCATCCTTCCTCCTCCCGTCTCCATCCCTCCCGCACCCTTTTTCTGTCTTCCCATGTTCGGGCCCTTGCTCTGCGTGAGTCTGCATGGGATTGCCCTGTCGGGGTTAACCCAGGATCTGGCAATAACGAAAGACTACGACGACGGGTTAACAGGAGAGGGAGAAGCAATTGAAATCAAAGTAGCGTGTCTTCGCGCATGCACATCAGATGAGTGTTTCCATTGCTGGGTGTGGGTCTGGCGGAGCAACCCCGAAGCGTGTGAGAGCAAGTGCAATTTGCCAAACATATTGTTGCCGACGCCGAGATAGGAGAAAGCAATCAGAGGGCCCAACAATGGTAACCTGTAGTGGATTGAATTCAGCAACACGTTCTTCCTTCATCTACCATTGCCTTCAGTCCTCACCAGATTTCTCTCCACTCCCTCCTTCCTCCTCCTCATCATCATCCTTGTCCCTCCCAGGGAGGAGGAGCAGGGGAGGAGGAGGAGGAGGAGGAGGAGGAGGAGGGGGAGGAGGGGGACGGGGACGGGGAGGGGGAGGGGCCAAACTAGGCGCGCTAGCGTCACATCTGACGTCCTACCCCTGGCCTCCCATCCCTTACATGGCGTAGATCTCCGATCTATTCGCACAGTCGGATGTCGAGCAGGGCAATGATCCCAAAAGGATACGCGATGGATGGAAAAGCATGGCGTAGAAAAGCACGGCAGAGCATAGCATGTCATAGCATGGCGTGGCATTGTGTAGTGACCGATGGAAATGAGACCAGCGCTGCAGCGGGAACATGATTTCGAAGGGTTGGAGCGCGGGAACGAACGAGGATCCGAAACAGGAACACGACTTGCAGGAACGAGGCCAACGTTGCAGCGGGAGCACGCTTTTGAATGACCGAAGCGCGGAAATGCGGGCGGCGCTGCAGCGGGAGCACTAGTTGGGAAGAACTGGAAACGACCAGATTGAAAAACGCATCGGAAAAAAACAAGCAAAGAATTCTTGTGTGAGGAGGGGACGGGACACTCTCCGGACAGAGTCAGGGGAGATAGGAGAGTAGTGTTCATATTGTGTAGTTGTACAGAGAGGGGGCTGAGGAGAAGGACAAAGGGGAGGGGGAGGAGGAGGGAGAAGGGGGAGGAGGAGGAGGATTAGGAGGAGGAGAGGAGGGAAGGAGGAAGGAGCCTTCATCCCCTCCATCTGCCTGTCTCGTCCCTCTCTCTCTCCTATCTCTTTTGCGCCTCTCTACCTGCTGTGTGATTCCTTTCTACTTTACTTTCGTTCATGATTCTTTTTATCTCTTTTCACTTCCTTCAGTTGCCTCTGTTTTTTGTCTATGATCTTTTCTTATTTTTCTGAGTATCTTTATACTTTCTCCTTTTCATTTCTCTTTTTGATAAGTTATTTTCCAACACTTCGTGTACTGTGATTATCTCGGGTTTTTGTCATGGTTCCAGCATCGAACTCGAGCAGAGAATTTCTGTTGTGGCTAGCTCGTTGCTGCACTTGCATCGCTGAAAGCCGCTGAAAGAGGAGGAGGAGGAGAGGAGGATTAGGAGAGGAGGAGGATGATGAGAGGAAGGGAGGGGGAGGAGGAGGAGGAGGCAGGAGGATGGGGAGGGAGGAGGAGGAGAGGAGGGGGAAGGGAGGAGGCGGAGGCGGAGGAGGAGGGGAGGGGGGGAGGAAATGGAGGAGGAGGAGGAGGAGGAGGAGGAGGGAGAGGAGGAGAAGGAGGAGGAGGCGGAGGAGGAAGAGGAGGAGGAGGAGGAGAGAAGGAGGAGGAGGCGAGGGAGAATGAATAGGTTGGACGATACCTTCCTTCCTCCTCCGTCCCTGGCCTAATGGCCCCCATCCCCGTGCGATCCCCGTGGTGAGACACCGTGGCCTCCAGTGATGGACCCGGACTTCTCGCGAGGTCTCCAGACGTTTGGAGTCCTGGGCCAGACGAGGAGCTCGCCGGCCGACTCTTCGAAAAGTCGCTGGCACGGGGCGCGAGTTCTCGCCGGAGGGCCTCTCGCTTCTGTGCTCGGCTGTTCTCGCACACCCCGCCCTCCCAGGCCTCCGACGTCGCGATCTCTGCCCGACGCGGGCCCCGGATATCTTAGCGGGCGGAGAACGGTATAAAATAAATTGTTCCGTCGCCGGGGGCGTTGCCCCAGGGCGGCTGGAAAGCTTATACCTGGACGCGCCACCGTAAGGGTATAAGCTTCCCAGCCGCCCTGGGACAGGCACCCCGGACAACGAAGAAGTTTGTTTTATAATGTTCTTCGCCCGTTAAATATCCCTCGACCCCACCCCCAGGATCGGCTCCTCTCCGCGGGCCGATCGTCGATAGCCCCGGGGCCCAGGAAGTGCCCTCGGGGGGGCGAGACGGCGGAGAAGCAGCGCACAAACGCCGTGCTCTGTACGGCGGGGGCGTTCGTGAAGGAATGCGCCCAGGAGGCTTCAGACCCTGGAGGGTTCCTTATCTGAGGAGGGCGGCGGTGGTATCCGTGGCCAATCCACGAGTGGCTTTGCACTGGCTTCCAGACCCTGGTATCGAAGGTTTCCTTTTCCAATGCCCTCGCAATATCTCGTTTTGTCTCTCGGCGCGTGGGCTGGCCCTGGGGGCTATCTCAGAGCCACCCCATGAGATCTAGGGCGGGGCCGCGCGCACTGGCACCCCCGCGGCAGGCGCCGACGACGGAGGAGGAGTACACGGAGCGGATCTTCCAGTGCTTCCCGCCCTGATGCTCTCAGGGGCCCTCGGGCCCTGGCATCGCAGAGAGGTCGCGACAGCTGGTTTTGCAACAGCTCTCGGCCTCCAAAAGCCGTCTCCCGCCCCGGAGGCCGTCCAAAAGCTGCTCATGGTGAAGACTTGCCGATCGCGATGCCCGGGGGCCCACGTCGCGTCGGAGGAGGGAGGGGCACACGCGCGCGCTTGCCGTCCGGAGAGCTCCGGATAGGGGCTCCGCCTCCGCCGTATCGAGAATTTGACATCTCGGCCTCGCCGGGAGCGGGCGGAAGTAAAACAGAGGGGCGGTTCCGACAGCGGATGGGGTCGACGGAGGCCAGCGGACGTTTAAAATAAAACAACACCACCACCACCAACAACAACAACAAAAATGTTCCCCAAGAGGTGTCAACAGAGTTTGGATTCAGGGCTTTCAAAGTCGGCCATCTGGGTCCAGCGAGGCACGAGGGAAGAGCGGTAACTCAAGCGCGTCCCGCCCTGGGGCCTTTGAGGCTCTCCCTCCTCCTCGTCATCCTTCTCCTCCTCCTCCTCCTCATCCTCCTCCTTACTTCCTTCCCTCCTCCCATAGTCCCCTCTTCCTCTATCATCTTCGCCCTCTTAACACAGGTAAGTGATGTTGTCAGGGCGTTTGTCTGGGGCCAACCGCCAGGGTAACGTACTGCACAGCGCGGTTCGATGTGGACACAGACACCAGAGATCGGGGACGCAGGATGTGGAAAACCAACGATATATCTTCAATTACACACACATTAGGGCGACAGGACGCGCTGTCATATATTATTTCAAGCGGCCAACAGTGCTGTATGTGCACTACGCCTCAAACACAATACTGCTCACGTGTTGAATGTCGTAGCCACTTGTTTATGTCATCGGGATGTAGACGAGGGATATCGGCAGAAGTCAACGGCGTTGTGTATATATATATATATATATGTGTGTGTGAACTATGTGCCATATACGTCTGCGGGATTGCAAACAACGGCAACCGTGGTGATGCTGTCGCGCGTCAAAGCGATTCGGAGACGCTTCGTAGCACACGCGAGCTGCACCGTTCCAGCAGGGCATGCATGCTCCGATGACTGTGCCTGGCAGCAGCCCGCAGCTCAGTTCAAGAGGAACCTTCGTCGTTGCTCGGTCATTCGTCCGGCGTTCGGCATCGGGGTAAATGGGCGCGTATATGTTGCACACTCATTATTTCATGATGTTTCCGCTTCGCATTCACTCCTCCAACATTCAGGGATGCGAGATATACGAATATGTTGCCTGCCGCATGACAGCACATCCCGCCCAAAAGGTCAGCCATGTGATTCGCATGCAATTGCCCCGATACACGTTCGCACTGCTGGTGGACGATTGCGCCGCCGCAGCAGACAGCATTCGCTGTTGATGTCGCCATTCATTATGTAGACGTCGAAGCGGGTTAGTTCTGACAGGGTGGACGATGTTCCGCAGATCTCGCTTCATTTGTTGATGTTGCTTATTGGTACCAGGTCCCCACGCAACAACACAGTATCCCGAGTGATGGTGCATTGCAAGGACAGCCCGCGAGCTTGGCATACCAGACAGTGCTTCAGTGTCGGCCCGTCGCGGGACACGACTCATACACCCGTTGTGGATTCCGTACAAATTGGTGGACATGTGGTTGACATCGCATTCTGAGTTCATCCGACAGAGCCCTATGCATATGCGGCGAAGGCGTTGTGCACTTGACTAAACGAAACGAGGCGAGGCATGCCGTGTCAGGCCCGAGAGGCCAGCCAGCAAGGACGCAGTTCGGAACACGCTAAACTATCCGCATCCGAGGTCGAGGATGAGATAAAAGTGGCACCAATTGGAAAATCGGTGTCGGTTTCTGTTCGTGTCGCGCGTGGCGAGGCGAAGTTGTGCGAGGGTGACGATGTGTCGGCGTAGCGATTACCAAGGCTGACCAAGAGTTTCTGCCCCAGTTGTTGAGTGGCCCGCCGTAGTTGCTCCACGGTTGTCTCGTGGTTGTCCCGTGGGTTGTTTTGTGGGATGTTTTTGGCTTGCCCCGTTGTTGGTTTTTGAGTTGGTTGTGACAGGCGTGTCCCGTTTATGTTCTCGTAGATGTTCCGTGGGAAATGAAAGTCACTGTGCAAATCCAGTTACAGTTGGAACGCAGTTCGATCTGTAAATCGGATAACAGACCTTGGAAGCAGAATACGATCGAAACAAAAACGCACATGGAAATTAACATGGACACGTGATTCGAAGTGCGACCTCAATCAGAAGTGAAAAGCGATGCAAATTCCCATCGGAACGTCAGTTGAGTCGCAAGTACATCTAAATTCAAATCGGGATGGAAATCGAAGTGTCCATCGAAATGTAATGCAAAAGGGCATGGGCTCGCTACATGTGAGGATGGGGGCAAAGTGTGATCGATGGGTTAATAAATCCAGAGGCAAACATATACATATTCGCATACGCACCTCTCCGAGAGAGTAGAGCTCAGAGGCAATTAATGCGTACGCGGCGTTCGCGATTTTGCTGGCCGTTTCGCTAGGGACATTCACGAAATTCTGAAGATCGGTGGGTTTCCTCACGCAGATCGTGACGTCAGGGTTCAAAACATAGGAATTTCAGCATTTTACATAAAACCTTCAAAAACACATGGGAACGTCAATGATTTCGACTCCGATTCTGAGAATGGCGGTTTCGCTTGAAAAATCCAAAAAATCAAACCCCGACGTACCCTCTGGTACCCCAGACCCCGCCTCGGAGCCTCCTGGGCGCCTCCTCAAACCTCCTGGGGTTCTGAACCTTCTGGTACCCCGGACCCCGCCTCGGAGCCTCCTGGGGGTCTCCTGAAAGCTCCTGGGGCCTCCTGCGGCCTCCTGGAGCCTCTTGGGGCCTTCTGAAGCCTCCTGGGGTCTCCTGGGGCCTCCTGAGGCCGCCTGGGGCCTCCTGGGGCCTCCTGGAGCCTCAAAACTACATGCACACGCAGAGACACAAATCACGCAACCCCTGCGCACCGTCGGGTCCCGCCACGCCGCACCGTGACCACGCTCTGCTGGCACTGTTTTGGCCCCGCCGACGGCTACCCATCCGAACCTGCCCCGACGCACCTGACCAGACGCCGACCTGGCACCCCAGGGGGCAGCCGACCGCAGTTGTCCTCTCCAAGTGGTGCAGGTCTCTCAGGCCTGCCGGGCTCGCCGTGGTTGTGCCTTTGATTCTTCCGTGCAAACAGGGCCCGTTAGGCCACGAAGGAACGCGGTTCGATATTATCGCCCTTCTCACCTAAAACAGGGCCCCTTCGTCCAATGGTTTCGCGCTTTCGTTTTTAAACAGCACGCAGTGGCCGTTAGCCATCCCTGATTTGGACCTCCGACGTCACGAATGGTCGGCTGCCTGGGCGGGGGCCACCGACGGCGGCCCCCGTTTGTTTCACCCCAGAGGCGACTGCTACAGTACTCGCTGTGGCCGACGTCGGACTTGCAGGCGGTGCTCCTTCCCTGGTGCCACTCCCTGCCCAGCCCC
>CAUYUJ010008324.1:0-27292 GCA_963575745.1 Prorocentrum cordatum
TCGTCCTCCTCCTCCTCCTCCTCCTCCTCCTCTTCCTCCTCCTCTTCCTCCTCCTCCTCCTCCTCATCCTGCCGCGCGAACTCCAGGGGCGCATCCCGCCAGTCGCGGGGAGCTGCCCGCGGTGCCACGCCGGGTGGGGGCGGAGCGCCCCTGCGGGCTGCGAGGGCGGCCCCTGGGTACAAGAAGAGGGGACCTCCGCCAAGGCACCCGCCAGCAGGCACGGTCGGCTCGTAGCACGTGCGTGCGCGGCTGGGGTGCAGAGGGCCCTGGACGGCCATGCCGACATTCGCCGAACGAGGTCGGCCAACGAGAGTGGACAATGACGGGCGGCCCTGGGCACAAAAAGGGACCTCCGCCAAGGCACCCGCTGGCAGGCACGGTCGGCTGGTAGCACGAGCGTGCGCGGCAGGGGTGCAGAGGGCCCTGGGCGGCCATGCCGACGTCTGCCGAACGAGGTCGGCCGGGCGAAAGGGGGGGGATAGCAAAGGGGGGGGGGTTAAGAATCCGCTCGCGTAGCCGATTTTCCCGGCGCCTCCCGGCGCCGGGGGGCGCCCACGTATCGGGGAATGGGCCTGGCGGCGGGGCCGAAACCAGCTGCATGCAGCAGATTTCGTAACCCCCCCTTTCCCGATCCCTCCCCCTTCGTTCGGCCCGAGGTAAGGATGCAAGGGCCTTTGACGGCCATGCCGACATCTGCCGAACGAGGTCGGCCAACGAGGGTGGACAAGGACGGACCGAGCAAGGCGGGATGCAACGGTCATTTCGGGAACGTTGCCCATCGCCGTGCGATGCGGGTTGGCTGCAGACGCCTTCTTCGCCGCGCCCGCCGCACCCACGCGCGAACCCGTGGACGCTTGCGCGATCCGCTGGGCACGCCTGCGTGCGCGGGCGGGGGCAGCCGCGCAGAGCCCCGCGCGTCCGTCGGGTCGCGGCCAAAGAACCCCTGCCACGGGACCGCGAATACGGACACAGTCCTCCTGTGTCAGAAGGGTGCGCGGTTAGGATGCGAGGGCCTTGGAGGGCCAACTTTACGCTTTTCGAGCAAGGCTGGCCAGTGAATGTCGCGAAGGACGGGCCCAAAGGGCAAGGATGCAGGGGTACACTTGGTAAAGGTACACTTGGTAAGGCTGCCTAGCCTTACTATGCGGGTTGACCGTATGCCCCCCGCCCGCGAAGACCGTCTGGAACCGCACGGCTGTGAAGGGATGCCCATGGATGCACGACCCAGACTCCCGACGTCTTGATTGTTCAACGACGTCGACCCTCAGAGGTCTGGACCCCTTCCCCGGCACCCGTTTGCATCGTTTTTTGACTGACCCGAGGCCCGTTAAGGGTCCCAGAGGCCGAAGATAGCGAAAAGCCTACTGTCGTGATTTCTTCATAACGCGAGGGGGTTTGGGAGGGTTGGCGCACTTTCATAATTCATTGTCGACGGCACTCTGCGTGCTGCCCTGTCCAGCGGCCGAAAAACATTACTGCCCCATCCAACCAACCAGGCAGGCAGGGGACGAGGTTACCTGATCGGTACATCGTCTCTCCTGACAATTTGGAGGACGCCAGACAAGAACCTGCGCACTCTCTCCCTGACCACCAGGACGCACATCACGACAGGGCAGGGGACCTTGAGGACGAAGCAGGCCATCCTCTCCCCTCCTTCTTCTCCACCCTCTCCCAGGAAGGGGGGGAGGAGGCAGCAGGAAGGAAGACAGGATGTTGTCGGGCGCATGACGCGCTTGATCGTCTCTTGCCTTGTGTCAACGCCGGTTCGCGATCGAGGACAACTCCAGGGTCACGGCAGCTCGTCTACGGGCGAGCGCAGGAGGAATCGTCCCTGGGAGCGGCGCAGCGAGGGAGGTCCCCTGGGCGCCTCCAGGGGCCCCCTCTCTGGGCACCTCGGCAGCTCCCGGAGGCTCCCCAGGGAGGAGCGCGGAGGGAGGAGGCGGTCTCGTTGGCCCCGCCCCCTCCCCTGCCAGCTCCTGAGCCCTGGCGGCTTCCTCGTCTCTCCCCCGGCCTTCGCCGTTCGCTCGTCGGTCTGTGCGCTTCGCTGCTCGGCCTGTGCGCGTTCGGTGCTCGTCGCCGGTGCGTGCGCGGCACACGTCGGATCGCGCAGTTCGCGGCGTCCGCGCGCGGCCGCGCGGGCGCCGCGGGGCTTCGCGGATAGACCGCGTGTGGCCCGCAGCAGCGGAGGAGGGAGGAGGCGGTGCTCCTGCTCGTCGCGAGCACCCAGGACGCCTCCGGGGGCACTCCAGGAGGCCCCCTGCCTTGGAGCAGGGAGGAGTGGGGCCCCAGCCTGGGTCTCCGCTTTGTCATCCTTCTTTTGGCGGCGAGCCCGGGGGGCAAGTGAGAGAGGACAGGCCTTCTCAGAAGGCGGCGGAGCTTCTCAGAACCCCTCCTGCCTTCTGAGACGCCGTCTCTGTCTTCGGAGGAGGCTCAGGCAACTCCTCAGAAGGACGAAGACCTTCCGAGCCTTCTGAGCAGCCCCGCACCCTCTGGCTTTTCCTCTGGGCCCGCAGCCTATTCTGGACCGAAGCAGATGAAGCCCAAAGATCGCACCGCATCACCGATGCATGGGTGACAGCGGGACGGAGAAAAATCATGGATCGGATCGCGCCGCGTCGCCGATGCATCGGCGATGCTGCGCGCTCCTCCGACCACGTGTGCTCGTATGCTGTATCCTTCCGCCCCCTGTGGGGCGCCTGGATGTTTGCGCTGTGCAGCTCTGAAGCAGGCCTCGTGGAGATTGGTGCGGCGACCTCCTGTCTCAGCCGTCTCCACCTCCTCCTTCCCGCCCGTCCTGACCCCCACTGCTCACTCGCCTGCCAAGCGCGATCCGCTGCACGACCTCTCCAGGGCGGCACTGGTGACGTCGGTCGACACACGGGCAGCCACAAGGATGGCCAGCAAGGCGCAGGGCACCCAAGCGCCCCAAATCGTCTGGGGCGACCGTGGGCCGAGGAAACAGAACACAAGCACACACACACACACACACGCACGCACGCACGCACGCACGCACGCACGCACGCACGCACGCACGCACGCACGAACGCACACACAACACACACACACACACACACACACACACACACAACACACACACACACACACACACACACACACACACACACACAACACACACACACACACACACACCACAACACACACACACACACACACACACACACACACACGCACGCACGCACGCACGCACGCACGCACGAACGCACACACACACACACACACAACAAGGCACGCACACACACACACACACACATACACACGCACACACACACACACACACGCACACGCAAACACACACACACACACACACACGCACGCACGCACGCACGCACGCACGCACGCACACACACACACACACGAAGGCACACACACACGCACATACACACAAGCACACACAGATACTTGTTGGCTTCGCGGCTACGCGCCCGGCGGCGAGGTAGCGAAAGTCGGGCGAGGATCCGCCCATAGGGAATCCACCGAGTCACCCGTAGGGGGCCGGAAGAGGATGGTTGGAGGGGGGAAGAGAGGGGGAGCGTGGCGGCAAGTGGAGGTGTGCATCGCGAGAAGCAGGAGGGGCGCAGAGCGAAGGTGCAGAGGCACTCCAGAAGATGGGGAAAGCAGCAGGCAGGCAGCCCGACCCAGGCAGACGGTGGGATGAAACGAGCGCCGCGGGGGTGACACGGCGAAACAGACACACACACACAAACACACTTGTTGCGTCGGCGGCTAGGCAAGGGACGTTTGTGCTGGCGATGGGATGCCTAGACGAGGATGCCGTTAGAGCGAATTGTGCCACCACGCGAGGGGAAGACACAGGCACAAACACACACACGACAACAGTGACAATGACCCAGGATGCAAGGGCCCCTTTGAAGGGGCCCTGGGACACACAAATAGGAAGACACACATAACAGGATTCCCCATGTTTCCCACATGTTCTGGGTTTTTGTCCGCCCCGCCACTTCCTATGTTTGTCCCATCTTTTCCTGGGAATCGACGATGAATTGTCTCTGTGTGTTTGTTCTCCCCTCCAGACCCTTGCCTTACAGGTCCACCCTCCAGCCCGGCTTCGACGGCCAGACATAGCCACCCGTGCGCCGCGACGCGGTGGACCAGACGTCGGCGGGGCCGCTCTTCGCCGCCTCAGGGAGCGCCTGCTGGACGCCACCTTCGTTGGCGAGAGCGAAAGAGAGAGAGAGAGAGAGAGAGAGCCAACCGGGGAGCTGCTCGCCGGCGACCGGGGTGCGCACGAGGAGCAGCTCCGGTGACTGCCCGCCACAGGACGCCCGGTCCGTCCGTTTGTGGTGGCCTCTCTCCAGGCGGCTCGAGAACGAGCCGACGTTCCCTGTCTCTCAGGGCTCCATGGTTAGGCCGGGCATGTCCTCCTGCAGGCGGATCTCGGGAGAACGAGTGCAAAGGTGGTCAAAACAGTAATCGAACGTAGTCCCCCCAAAAAACACGGGAAACCGTCCCCTGACTATTTCTTGCTGCCTTCGAGTGCTCCTCCTGTAGAGGGGGAGCGTGCCCCACTCGATTCGATGGAGTGCTTTTCTCTGGCGCCCGGTGGCGGAGCCTGGGCCCCCGAAATCGGGGGCCCGTGGCCACCCCCCCCCCTGCCCCCCCCTGTGTTGTCACCCCTGCGTGAGGGCGGGCGTGTCCTCCCACAGGCGGAAGAATGCAAAATGGTACCACGAATAGATCTCAAATCGTCAGACAAGGAGGATTCAGAAATCGTTCCCAGACGAATCATCCACTATTTTGGAGCATCCCTCCTGTCGAGGGACACGCTCGACTGAGGCCTATCGTGGCAGGGCCCGTGGCACCCCGTCGCTGCCCCCCGGCGAGGCCTCCCCCGCCGCGGCCGCGCCCCTCTGGCCCCCCCTCGCGGGGGAGAGGCACGGCTGCCATGGCAGAGGACCCCGCACGCCGGACGGAGCGCCCCGGAGAGCTCCTGGCGCCGCCCTCTCTTCGCAGCGGGCGCTCTCGCCCGACTTCGGGCCCGGGGGACCCTCACAGATCGATCCGCCTCGAGAAGTGGCGCAAACGGATGGGGTCCGGGGCTCCGGTGGCGATACTTGGCAAGGTTGCCTCTTTGAGCCTCGTCGGATCCCAGGGACGCGCTCGCACCGAGACCGTGCGCCACAGGTCTGCCGACCCCGGTCCGAGCGTGGCCGCGGGCGAGACCGACGAGGCAAGTCCCAGGCATCCGTCGTCGCGCCATGCGCTGAGTCGGCAGGCTCCCGAGCTCCTGGCCCCGTCTTCGGGTCGTCGTCGTCGTCGTCGTCGTCGTCGTGATCGTCGTCGTCGTCGGCGTCGTCGTCGGCGTCGTCGTCCTCGTCGTCGTCGCCGCCGCCGACGCAGTCGTCGTCGTCGTCGTCGCCGCCGCCGCCGCCGTCGTCGTCGTCGTCCTCGTCGTCGTCCTCGTCCTCGTCGTCGTCGTCGTCCTCGTCGTCGTCCTCGTCGTCGTCCTCGTCGTCGTCCTCGTCGTCGTCATCCTCGTCGTCGTCCTCGAGATCGTCGCCGCCGTCGTCGTCCTCGTCTTCGTCGACGTCGTGGTCCTCCTCCTTCTCCTCCTCCTCCTCGTCGCCGTCGTCGACGGGCCTCGTGCTGCGGGCCTCCTCTTGCTCCCGGGAGCCCCGCCCGGGGGCTCCGAGGAGGCCGGCCGCCCGCGAGGCGGCCGCCTCTCGGCTTCTTTGTTGCACGAGGGGCGCCAGTGGAGTAGATACGGCGAAGCCCAGACAGGGACGGCACCACCTCCTCCTCCTCCTCCTCCTCCTCCCCCTCCTGGTCCTCCTCCTCCTCCCCCTCCTCCTCCCCCTCCTCCTCCCCTCTCTCCTCCTCCTCCTCCTCCTCCTCCTCCTCCTCCTCCTCCTCCTCCTCCTCCCAAGCACAAGCGGCGCGCGACCGGGCGGCCCCCCTTTTTGGCTCCAACCGGTCATGCAGTCACTCTCGGCGTCTCATCGCGGCGTGCTTGCGGCAACCTGGAGATCCTGCAGCATTCACTGGTGTTGGTCTTGCTGTTCTCGATGGGTTAGCTAAGACCGAGAGAAAATTCATGCAGGCATTTTTTCTTCAGCAGCTTCCTCATCAGTGCTGGCCGCGTGCGACTTTGTGTTTTACGTCGTCCACGTCGCTTTCGTGCTGACAGGGTGCAGACTGGGTCCTTGCCAATCTGAGTTTGCAAGCTTTCCTGTGCATCGATTTCGTGGTCCGTCCCAGGCTGCAAGGGCAATGGGGGGAGCCGCCACCCGCCAGCGGTCTGGGCGTATTTCAGGCGAGCGGATGTTGCTGTCACGACCGTCCTGGAGGACATCCGCCCCAGGTGCAGGGTCGATGGGGGGAGCCGCCGGCATTTTCCCACCCGCCTGCGGTCTGGGCGTATTTCAGGCGAGCGGGTGTTGCTGTCACGATCGTCGTGGGGGACATCCGCCCCAGGTGCACGGTCGATGGGGGCAGCCGCTGGCATTGACCCACCCGCCTGCGGTCTGGGTGTATTTCAAGCGTGGTGCTGGAATGGTGGCTCGTGGTATGCATTGGGAGTTTGTGGGACCTTCTCCCCATCCCGTCGTGTCCACTGTCGCTGGCTCTGGCCTTGTACGTGTATGGTCTATGCGGTTGTTTTCACAGTAGATTAGAAGAGGTCAAGAGGTCGATTCGTTTTCGTATAGGGGTACGGTTTTTGGAATTGGTATTGTGGGGCTGTCAGTGGAGAAGGCGATCTCCTTTGGGGGGGTGCACGGTGGCCAGTGATGAGTTGTCACATCATTGAATAAGGGCCGTATCGAGCCGATTTCACCGAAGCTGAACGTTGTCAAGTTCTATGGTTTTGGCCGTGTACGTATCCTACCATTCCCTCATAGACTTGGAGATGGTAAGCGGGTGACTCTTATGTTGTGGTGGATTCATTGACTTAGTCATATGGTCACGCTCATGCTCCTCCTCCTCCTCCTCCTCCTCCTCCTCCTCCTCCTCCTTGTCTTCCTGCGCCATCGCCCGCGTCGTCCCTGTCCTGGCTTCACCCCTCCTCGTCCCCTTCCGCCGGGTAATTAGCACAGCCTGCGAGGGGCAAGCGTGGCGGCGTGTGCAGGGCCTCGGCAGCAGGGCCTGTGAGTAGGAGTACCCTCGGGCGTGCTGTGGTCCAAGGCCAGCGGGGAAAGCAATCTTGGTCTTCCTCATGGCACCTCCGAGTGGCCGAATAGCGGCGGCGAGGTTCTGGCTTCGTCGTGTGCTCAGACAGCAGAATATAACTCGCGCCGGATCGCGCGTGCGTATTCCTGCTTGCTGCGAGGATGCAGAGCAGCTCATCTTGCCAAACGGGTCCACCGCCTGAATGGCAGGCAGCATGGAGCGCTCGTCTTTCACGGGGGCGCCGCCCGCATCGAACAAAAAAACGCATGCCAGGACTTATGAAGAGATGACTTACGATGGGACGCTGTACGTACGGAAGTATCGTTGATGCATCCTGGGCTTGCTCTGGTGCTCCTCCCAGTCCTTTTCCTTCTCCACTTCCTCCTCCACCCTCCATCGCAGGAGGTCTCCGGGGGTCTCCAGGGGTCTCCGAGGGGCCAGAAGTCTCCAGAGGGTGCCGCGGATGTCCCCAGAGGCCCCTGGGGAACCCTGGACCCCCCCATGAACAGAACAGCCAGTCAGACATCCTGGGGCCTCGAACTTCGAGGCTCGCTGGCGTTGTGCCTGGGGCCCCGCCGAAGGCCCAAACGATTGTTTTTCTCAGTGGGCACAGAAAAAAGTGGGTACGATGCCCGCCAGCAAATATTGTCTAGACAAGCGCGTTCCACTACTCGCAAAGTAGTTACTCGCACATGGCCTGGATCCCCCTTGGGGGTCTCCGATACATGACAGCACAGCAGACATGTGTTTTTTTTTTCTGACGTTTGCGAGTAGGCACTTTACGAGTAGTGGAACGCGCTCGGCGATTATCCAAAGCCGAAAGCGGCCGCTGTCGGGCAGGCGAGCTCGCGCCTACGGTGGACAACGCCCGCGGCGCTGCGGACAGCGAGCCCTGCTCAGAAATCGGACAGGAACCGCTGTGGGCATGCGTCCCCGCTCTCTACTTCGCTCGCCCCCGACGGAAGGCGCCCAGAGACACACAACTAAACAGACACAAGTCCCAGTATTCCCTGTATTTTCTGATGTCTTCTGGATGTTAGTTTTTTCCCCGCCACGTCCCATACTGTCAAGATTCTCTTGGGAATCGACGAATACTTCTTTCTGTGTTTTGTTCCCCCTCCTGATTTACTTCGATCCTCCCCGACGTTGACCCCTGGTTCTTGGGCCAATGATCCGCTGTCCGGAGGCCGCTCGGGATGCTCCAGGCACGGCCGGAACCCTGTCGGCGAGGCGCAGCTGCCGGAAGGCATCCCGAGGCCGGAAACCCGAGCAGAACCTGCGAAGACGCCCGGGAACCTCAAATCGCTTCGACCGCGCCGAGGCCGTCGTGCCCACGTCGGTCGCCTCTCGAACGATGGCGGTGGAGGTGCTGAATTTGCTCCCGTGGCCCGCGCAGCCCAGCCCACAGTCGCAGTCGCAGACGCCGCGGCGGCTGGCACTTGTGGCCAAGGCCTGCTGGGCCTGTGCAGCGGGGCGCCCTGGGGGCCCGGCGCGGGGGCGCCTCTCTCCAGAGGCACAGCCGTCGGTGTGTTCACGGCCGCGGTCGGGCCTCACCTGGGCGGGACTCGCCCTGGCCACCTTCACTTCGCGCCCTCGCCCGTCCTCCTCCCCCCTCCTTCTCCTCCGTCTCCTCCGCATCCCTCCCTCCCTCCGTCACTCTCCCCCTCCTTTTCCACCTCCTGAAGATCTGGCAGGAAACTCTGTCACGAGAAGGCAAGCAACACGTGGGCCAAACGACATCGGAACGCGTGGCAATGCTCCCCACCCCGTCGCACGGCCATGTTCTAACACCCCCCTTCGGCTAATGTGGGCCGAATGAGGCGACGGGTGAAGAACTCAGATTCAGTGAAACGGAACGGAGTTAACTAAATGGTCACGGCATGTGAGAAAAAAGTAGCACGGTTGATAATCATTCGAAACAACAAACACAATCTATGAGACGCCCTGTGGCGAATCTAAACACGTGAAAATAACTGAAGGCGTAACTGGTGCGAGCGGAAGGCGATTGCGTTTTGGGCGGAAACGTGCAGGGCACTCTTAACACGCAATATACGATTATGGATGTCGCAAAGCACCGAGCCACGTTGTGCAAATAACATAATAGGAGTTGTGCGTAGACGAACACCTGGATCTCAACTGACACTGGGCTCAATTTGCCGTCGAATTCCACGAAATTCGACTGGAACTCCACGGGTCTATTCAATGAGATCCCCGCATTACTGTTCCCCCACTTGTTGGTGTTCGTGCCTCTTTTCATCCAGCAGAATTGGCGTCAGTCCATACGCTGAGCCCCCATACGGCAATCCTTTTACGAATACCGATGCCCACACATGTCTTCGTTTCCGAGGTTCTCTCTCAAGTTCACGAGGTTTTTTTCATGCCCCGCGAACCGGGGCTGACATACAGCGCACAAGCTCCCTTACTGAAAACTGCATGTCCAAACGGTCCTGTGCACAATAGCTGGCTCAAGCCACCAAAGCTACGCATTGCTTTTAAGGGGCTCCTCGTCTTCTTGGCGAGGTTGCTTTCCACCTGGTATTGCACACCTCACTTTGTATTGCCCCAGGCAGTAGTCTTTGACGAGTATCTCAGCTTGCTTTCACCCACCTCGTGCCAAAACCCGTCCCAATTCCATTCCCGAGTTCGATCGAGAATCCTGATCGGTTTCAAGTCTAGTGGTCCTGGCCTCAGCCTGCCCCAGACTGTAATTTCACATGTCCTTGGGATTTCTCCTGCGAACCAATCAAGGTCGATACCATAACCCCGTATAGCAAATTCGTATCAATGCACCGTTGGCCAAATCCGCCCTTTCTGTTTAACACGCATGGTGGCGCTCCCCCATGTATCGCATGCAAGACCATGTAACAAGCATCGCAGTTGCTGGCTGCATCCCAAGTGCCGCCGATTGACTTCAGCACGTGCCCGCGCGCCTGCTTCGCGATCTTCCTCAGGTAACCAGAAGAAGATGTGATTCTTGGCCTTGGCGTGCAAGTACCCCCGTCGAACGTCAATGAGAGCCAACGTTTGCCCTTTTTTTCGCGTTCCCCACGATTATGCCCCAACCCTTCGGTAACAATCATAAAGAATGGCGATGTTAGGGGCTCCAATGGGGGCGCGGCTGCAATGATGTTGTGCTCTTTGAATATGCATTAAGACATCGACGGGCGATCGTGAAACTCTTGCGATAATGCAGTTGGGGATTCTGGCGGGGATGGTTATGATGATCATGGAAGTGACGACGATGATGCTGATGGTGATGACGGCGCAAGAATTAGTCGAGAGATCTCGAGACTCGTGACGAACCAGGCGCGCGACACAAGGCTGACTCGAGAGATCTCGAGGCTCGCGGCTACTTGGCAGCAGGTGCACGGCGCAAGGCTGACTCGAGAGATCTCGAGGCTCGCGGCCAAGCAGGCGCCTACATTTTGCCAGCGCAAGAGAGGTCCGTGGCCGATCTGGCCAAGCAGCCCCTCATGCGCGGGACTTCGAACCACTCTCCCACGCGGGCGCGGCATCCTTTGGGGCCGTCCTTGCATGGGAGACACTTGGTGCACAAATGGGCGGCGGCGCTAGCCTCCTCGCACGCGGCGCACTTCGGCTCGGCCGCCGCGGGGCCCTTGCAGGGTTTGGACTTGTGCTTGGCCTTTGCCTTAGCCCTGGCCATGGCCATCGCCCAGTCGTTGTCGCTGGCGCCCTTGGGTGCACTGTTAAACTCGCTGCCTCGAGCGACCGCGGTGCGGATGTTCGCTGGCATTTGGCGGCCCTCGCCTCGGATCTCGCGCAGGGCGCGCTCGATCCAGCGACTCGTCCACAGGCCGCAGCTCCAACCGTCTACTCGGAAACCTGACCGACGAAATCTGGGGAGGAGGGCGGGGGCGCACTTCGCTCGGCAGCTCCCCAGCATAATGAACCCCACCTTCCCCCCTCAGAAATCGCGGAGTGTAGGCGTGAGTTCGCATGTGGCCCCTTTGGGCCTGCTTGGCTATCTCGGGCGGCTGCTTGAGGGCGTCGCGGTACTCCACCTCGACGCCGCCCCCGTCGTTCCTCGAGACCTGGCGGGAATTGCCACAGGCGCCCCCCGACCAGGGCACCTCCAGGATTCGCTCCAAACCGGAGCGAAACGCTGGAAGCACCCTCGGAGGAGGGCCGTTGCAGCAACCGCCGACCTCGAGGTGCGTGTAATGCGCGGGCGCCTCGGAGTGCACGCAGACCAGCACGTGCTGGGTCTTGTCGACCCTCCCGGCCCAGCGCCTCTGCCCCTCGGGCTGCTGGGCTGCGGGCGCGCCCTCGCCCTGGCCCTCTCGAGTCCAGGCGACGGCCGCCGCGGGCTCGACCGCCAGAACGTTGTCGCGGGCACCCACGCGCTCCTCGATCTCGCCCAGCAGCGCGCGCACCGTGCCCAGGTCGACGGCGTCGCCCTTGACAATCTGCTCGCAGTTCATGATCGCATACTCCTTGGCGAGCGCGGTGCGGCGAGCCTGTCTTGTCTGGCGCCAGTCGAGCTTCTGCGGCCTGGGGAACTTGCAGCCCTGCTCGATCATGACCTGTGGCGCTCGGGATTCGCAAGCGCTCGTTAGCTTCCGCCTGCTCCCGCTTCGCGTTGCTTCCGCCTGCTTCCGCTTGCGTTTATTTTCTCTGTCCGTCAACTTCCGTCTACTTGCGCCGCCCCAGGCAGAAGCAGGCGGCAGCTACCGAGTGCCCGTGACCCTCCCAGCCTCGCTGCTCTCGATCTGGAAGATCGCCGCGTTCTCCACCTCGAGGACGCACAGGCGGCACTCGTCCTCGGTGCCCGGACTCGCCAGACGTCCTGCTCTCTGCCGAGCCTGCCCTCGCGGGCGCCCTCCTCGGTGACGCGCGCCACCTTGCCGTGCCAGGCGGGCTCATCGCAAGCCTCGAGGCCGCCTTTCTGCTTGGCCTTGTCCTTCTGCTTGGCGTTCTACCCCGCTTGCTGCTTCTGCCTGAACTTCTTGGAGAAGCTCGACCGCGACTTCGGCGGCCTGCCTGTGAGCTTCGCCTTGGCCACGCCTCTGCCGAGGTGCTCGAGCGCGGTCTCGCCGCCAATATTGGCCTTCTCGCGCTGCCGCTTGCGAGCGTGCTTGCCCAGGAACTGGCCCGCGAACTTGGGCGCCAACCTCTTCTTGCGTTTAGCTGCCCGTTTGAACCCGATCCTGTTCGAGGGCGCGCGGGAACTTGATCTCCTTGATCCGCTCCTCTGGCGGTTTGAGCGCGTCCTTCTGCTCGTCGGTGAGCTCGAGGTCCAGCTCTCGGAGCTCCAGGAGGCAAGGGTTCTCGCCCTGGTCGCAGCCCCTCGGCAAGTCGTCGTTGTGGAAGCAGTTGCCGTCGAGGACGCTCCACTCGGGCACGGGCGGCACGCCTTCGGGCAAGCTCTGGATGCCCTCGAGGCGCTCTCTCGCCCGGCGGTTCTCGATGCCGCGGCAGGACTGGATGAGTAGCTCCACGGCTCCATGCCCGTGACGACCTTGAGCTCGCCTTGCCCTGTCGGCTGGACCGCGAGCATCTGGTTGGCTCGCAGCCCTCGGGGCGGCACCGCGTCTTTGTTCTGCTCGCGGAAGCGGGCGTAGGCCTCGGAGACGAAGTAGAAGCACTCGTAGGGCCCCCATTGCGTCGGGGACTTGTACTCCCTCTGGGGCTCGGCCTTGGCCTTCTGGATCGAGTCTAGCGCCATGGCCCAGTGCATCTCGGCCTTGACCTCTCGGATATTGGCCTTGAGCTGGCTGTGCTCGCGGAAAACGGGTTCTTGCGAGAAGATCGTGGCGTCGGGGGCCATGGGCGCGTAAATGGCATGCTTGAGCCACGCTCGCAGCGCCACTGCCTCGGTCCACTGGCTCGAGAGGCAGTCTGCGAACACGAGGCTCTGGCCGTGCTCCTGCTCGATGAAGTCGATGGTCCAGCTTGCCGCCGGCTCGCCCGCCCAGGCTCTCGGCTGCCCCCCCGCGCGTCGATGACCTCGAAAACCCTCGCGCGGTCCGCCTCGGAGAACTCGAGCAGACCGGTGCGCCAGCCCTTGCGCAGCGCTCCCACGGGCTCGCATGCTCGGAAGCGCTCCGCCTTGCCATCGCTCCGCTCGTTGGCGGCGTCGCGCCGCCAGGTGCCCTCCGAGGGTCGTGTCGCTGACTCGGAGCACGCCGCGCCTCTTGGCGGACTTCGGCTCGCTGCTCGGGTCGAACCAGTTCTCGACCGCGGAGATGTTGATGAGGGTGATCCTGTACTTGTCTCCTGCGCTCGAGTGGGCCTGCTCCACTTGCTCCTTGTGGCCGGGGTGCTCTGCCAAGAACTTGGCCTTCTCCATCTCGAAGGCTGCCTTGTCGCGCTCGTTGCGCGTCTGGCAGAAATCCCTGCGGAGGTCCTGGATGCGTTTCTTGGCGCCCGCGGCGCGAATCTCTTGGGCGCCCGAAATGGGCGCGGAAAGAATGGATGCAATGCCCCGCAACCAATGTTGTCCCGAATCAACGACGGTCGCCTCTGGGCAGGCAGCCTTCTGTCTCGAATGGACACAGGCCGCGGCGACACCGACAGCGAATCCTGTTCAACATGAACAAACACTGCTGTTGGGCACTGCGCCCTTTCTCCCGCGCCCCCGTCGCTCGCACCGAGACCGTGCTCTCGTGGATGTACACTTGCGCCTCGCCCCGGAGCTTGAGCCGGAGCGCGGCGGCTTCGACGACGACCGCGCTCGCGCTGGCCCCGTGCCGGGCGAAGGTCTCGGGGCCCCGGGCGAAGAGGCGGGGGCCCTCGGAGCCGCACCTCGCCGCCAGGTGCACGAACCTCGTGGCGGTACTCGTAGTCGTAGTAATAGTAGTAGCAGTGGTAATAGTAGAAATAGTAGTAGTAGTAGTAGTAGTAGTAGTAGTAGTAGTAGTAGTAGTAGTAGTAGTAGTAGTAATAGTAGTAGTCGTAGTAGTAGTAGTCGTAGTAGTAGTAGTAGTAGTAGTAGTTACTCTTTCGTAGTAGTGGTAGTGGTACTACAACTACTATACTACGATTAGTTACTAGTAGTAGTACCTGGTAGTAGCAGTACCTGGTACGAGTAGTAGTACCAGGTAAGTAGTAGTGCCTGGTCGTAGTAGTAGTAGTAGTAGTAGTAGTAGTAGTAGTAGTAGTAATAGAAGTAGTAGTAGTAGTAGTAGTAGTAGTAGTAGTCGTAGTAGTAGTAGTAGTAGTAGTAGTAGTACTAGTAGTAGTAGTTAGTAGTACTCGCTGTTACTAGAAATAGTAGGAGTAAGAATGATGAGACTAATAATAATAATACTGAGAGTCGCAGTGGCCTCCTTGAGCTGGC
This sequence comes from Prorocentrum cordatum, assembly GCA_963575745.1. Lineage (NCBI taxonomy): Eukaryota > Dinophyceae > Prorocentrales > Prorocentraceae > Prorocentrum > Prorocentrum cordatum. Next base: position 14,447 of record CAUYUJ010008324.1, read on the forward strand.
CTTCCACTCGCTGCCGCGGGCGCGCATCGCGCGTTTGGCGGCCCTCGCCTCTGACCTCGCGCAGGACGCGCTCGATCCAGCAACTCGTCCAGTTACTCGTGGTGGTAGTAGTAGTAGTAGTAGTAGTAGTAGTAGTAGTAGTAGTAGTAGTAGTAGTAGTAGTAGTAGTAGTAGTAGTAGTAGTAGTAGTAGTAGTAGTAGTAGTAGTAGTAGTAGTAGTAGTAGTAGTAGTAGTAGTAGTAGTAGTAGTAGTAGTAGTAGTAGTAGTAGTAGTAGTAGTAGTAGTAGTAGTAGTAGTAGTAGTAGTAGTAGTAGTAGTAGTAGTAGTAGTAGTAGTAGTAGTAGTAGTAGTAGTAGTAGTAGTAGTAGTAGTAGTAGTAGTAGTAGTAGTAGTCGTAGTAGTCGTAGTAATAGTAGTACTAGTAATCCCGAGTAGTACTCTTAAATCTAACTACGAATAACTACTTCTTCCAATACTACTACTCGTATTAGTTAATACTACAGGGCACTGTAGCACTACTACGACTAACCACAACAAGTACTACTAATACTACCTGTCCGCCGTGGCCCAGGTGAGCTCGGCTTTCCCCTTGCTGAGGGTCTGCATCCTCGCGTCGGAGAGGCGCCGGCCCTGGCGCCCGCTCGCGTTTATCCTCGAGAGGGCGAATTCGTCCACCCACTGCATGTCCTTCTTGGTCGTCTGGCTAATCTGGAAGGCACCCAGGCGCTTGGTCACCCTCTTGAGGATCTCGGCGTTGTAGTTATTGCGGCCGATCTTCTGCCGGTGGAGCTGCTGGTCCTGCTCGAAGGCCAGCTCGTTGCGCAGCCGCGTCATAAGGGTCTTCTTCCTGACCTCGAGGCTGGGCTCGCGCTCCCGCTTGAGCCGGCACTCGAGGCGGTGCATGATGCCATCGAGCGGGCGCTCGGCTGTGACTTGACCAGGGATCTCGCGGGACAGCCTGGCGCCTCGGCGGCTGAGGCGCCCGCGCTGGTTCACCCGGGCGCCCCCTCAGCCTCGGGGGCCGTCCTTGCCGAGCCTCGCCGTGGCAACCTTCTTCTCGAGGGCAGCTCAAAGGCCGTGCCATCGCGCGACCGTCTCGCGGCTCCAATGCCACGCGCGCCGCAGCTCGGCTCTCACTCGAGGCGGCAGGGAAGCGAACTTCTTCGCGTTGTGCTCGTCCGCGTGCTTGCTCCAGTCGAGGGGGATCTGGAGCTTGGACTGCGCTGTTGGGTCTCGTCGCAGCGTTAGCGCAGCTCAGGATTTGTGCGTTCCCTTGCTTTCCACGCTCTTGACGTGGGGTCTGCCGCCCTTGCCGACGCCTCGCTTCGCGCGTCGGCCGAAGTCGCGCGGGGCGAGGGGCTGTCCCACGGCGCTCGCAAACTCTCGGCGCGCGCGCAGCCGCGGCCGCGAGTCGCCCCTGTATGGGGGGGGGGGGGGGAGGAATGCTCGTAGCACTACAGTTGACTCGCGTAGTAAGGATGATGGGCGTCAAAGATGCAAGGTCATTGCACGGCCCAGAGATGGGCATTTTTGAAGCTGCTGCAAAACAAAACGAAGCGACAGCAACTTCGATCCGAAAGATAGAAAAAGGGAAACCTAATATACATAGTATAAAAAAAGCGAAACGAAGACGAGGAAGATAAATCCTGCTCGGCCGTCTCAGCCTCGATCCTCGCGGCCTCGAGTTGCTTGTGGAAGCTCGCGGCGGAGTCGGCCGTCTCGCAAGGCGAGGTTCTCAGCTTCTCTTGCGAGCTCGGGACCGCGGGCGGCGAGGTCTGGAGCCCCCAGAGGCTCGACGAGCTCGTCTGCTTTCGTCGGCGCGGACATCGGAGTCTCGCTGCAAAACTGCAATAGCTCGAAACAGAAAACCTCGAGCCAACGTGGCTACGGAAGGTTGTTAGCTCGTCGTTGGTGCTCCTTGGTGTTCACTTGTTGTTCATGCTTGTTACGCTGCTGTTGTGGTTTGCTGTTGCGCTGGTTGCTCGTGTTGCTGGTGTGCTTGCGGTTGCTTCTGCTGTTTTTGTTGGTGCTGTTGTTGTGCTGGCTGCTGTTGCAGTTGTTTGTGTGACCGCTGCTGTTGTTTGCGCGTGGTTCGTTGCTTGCGGGCGCTTGTGTTCTTTGTTGCGGTGGTTGTGTTGCTCTGGCACCTGTCTCTTGCCACTGTTTCTGGCGCCCTCGAGGCTGCCGAGGCTGGGGGTCACCTCGCTGAGAGCGCCAAGCACCGCGTCCTCGCTCTGCCCGAAAGCACTTCGCTAAGAGCTCCCAGCGGCTCGCGAGGCGCCCCAAGGCTGAGCCAGGACTCGGGGCCGAGGCCTGCGAGGCATCGCGCTGCCTCGTCGTTGCGGGCGTGCAGAGGCGCCTGCGCTTCTCCTCAGGACCGAGCTTGACCTCCAACTTCCTCTTGCGCTAGAGCTTGGGGGGGGGGGGGCCTTCCTGTCCCCCACCTCGACCGTCGCGCCATCCGGCTTGACCTCGTGCGCGACCTTTTGTCGTCAAGCTTCTTGTCCTCAAGGCTCTTGTCCTCGGGTTTGCTGGCGTCCTCCCCCGGCGTGGTGGGTTCCGTCTCCCTCGTCCACTCGTCGCCCTTCGCCCGCTCGCCGACGCTCTCGTCGTCCGACCGCTCGGCGACAGGCCGACGATCGTCGCTGTCCGACTTGGCCATGGGGCGCTGCGCCTCGGCCATGGGGGGCTGCGTCCTCAGCTGGATTGGAATGCTGGAGCTTAAATTGTCCACGGTTGTATGTTGTTCGTGTTGTTTGTGGTGTTGCTGTTCTTGTTTGTCTTGTTGTGTTTGCTCTTCTGGTGCGTCTGGCTGCTGTTTGCGAGTGTGCGAGTGTGTAGCTGTTGTTTGTTATCCCTGCTGTTTGTCCTGGTGCTGTTCTGCCCTGATGTTGCTGCCGTTACGCTGTTTGCTGTTGCTTCCGTGGCTGCTGTTGTTTGTGTTTGTGTTATTGTGTGTGAGTGTGTTAGTGTATGTGTGTGTGGGAGTGCGAGTGTGTGCGTGCGTGTGAGTGTGCGAAAGTGCGAGTGTGTGAGTGCGTGCATGTGTGCGCGCGTGCGCGTGCGCGTGCGTGCGTGCGCCTGTGCGTTGGTGCGTTTGCGCGCGCGCGCGTTTCTGCGCGGGCGTGGCCGCCAGGCGCCGAGGCTCAACCCTCGACCCTCGGATCGAGGACCCGAGATCCTGGAAGCTATGCTTGGCGATCCTCTGATCTAGGACCCAAGGTGCTCGAAGATGCCCGAGACCAAGATCTCGGACCCTCGATCCGAGGATGGGAGATCGACCCTGCTCGGCGGCAGCGAGGGCCCGAGGGCGACCACAGGAGCACTCCACTATCGCCGAGGCCCGGCCCTCGACCCTCGGACGTCGAACCCGAGATCTTCCAATCCAAGCTTGGCGACCCTCGGATCGAGGGTCCGAAGTGGTCGCGGATGCTCATGACCAGGATCTCGGATCCTCGATCCGAGGATGGAGGGTCGAGCCTGCTCGGTGGCAGCGTGGGCTCGAGGAAGGCGGGGGGGGCGATCTACTATCGGCGAGGCTCCGCCCTCGAGCCTCGGACGTCGAACCCGAGATCTTCCAGTCCAAGCGTGGCGACACTCGGATCTAGGATCCGAGGTGCTCGCAAATGCTCAAGACTCAGATCTCGGATCCTCGATCCGAGGATGGAAGGTCGAGCCTGCTCGGGGGCAGCGTGGGCTCGAGGACGGCGGCGAAGGCGATCTACCATCGCCCATGCTGGGTCCTCGAGCCTCGGATGTCGAGCCCGAGATCTTCGAGTCGAAGCTTGGCGACCCTCTGATCTAGGATCCGCGGTGCTCGCAGATGCTCAAGGCGAAGATCTCGGATCCTCGATCCGAGGATGAAGGATCGAGCATGCTCGATGGCAGCGTGGCGATCGAAGATCGCCGAGGCCCGATCCTCGATCCTCGGGTCGCGAACTCGAGGTCTTCGAGCCCAAGCTTGGCGACCCTCGGATCTAGGACCCATGGTGCTCGAATATGCTCGGACTCAAGATCTCGGATCAACGATCCGAGGATGGAGGATCGAGCCTGCTGGACCCCTAGATGCTTGATCGAGGATCACTCGGCGAGACGGGGGGAGTAGCGCCCCGCAGCTTGGAACGCCACTCGCGCATGCTCGGGCGCCCTCTTGGAGCTCTATAAGCAGATGGGGCTCGAGCGCGCGCCTCGAAATGGCACCCTCGCAACGAAAAAACATGGGGCGCCTGGCTCGGGGAGCTCGTGCGCTCCAGCGTCCACGAGCATGGGCGAGGCGGGCTCTGGCTCGGCCTCCGCGTCGGCCTGGCTCCTCTCATCATCGCGCTTGTTCGTGATAAGCTTGTCGTAGTCGGCCTGGGTCGACGCGAACTTGCCGAACTGCAGCTTGATGTGGTTCTCGAGGGGCATATGCTCGCGCTCCTGCAGCGTGGCGGTTTCCGAGTAGTCCCGCCTGGCGCGCTGGTATTGGTAGGTCCGCCCTTGCAGCTCGAAGCCCATGCCGGCTGCCTTCTGACTGGACCAGCACCGCTTGATAATTGCTTGATTGGTGGCCTTGGCGACCCCGTCGGTCGCGATCGAGACCATGGAGGTCTCGTTGCACCACTTGACGTACTCTCAGGCCCTGCTCGGAATCACGGCGTAGAGCATCTCGGATTTGTCGGCGGGCCCCTCGCCCGAGTGCTCGACGGGCTCAAACTTCTTGTTGAGCGGCAGCACTAGCTCGTGGAGGTGAAGGAGCTCGGCGGGCATGCTTAGGAAGGCATAGCCGGTGCGCTGTGTAGGAGCCGCGGGTGAGCTTCTTGACGTTCTCGGCTCCGAGCTCCATGTCTCTCTTCTAGGCGAGCTCCCGCAGCTTGGCCCTGAAGCTCGGCATGAGCCAGGAGAGGTCCTCGGGCGGCTCTCCGTGGTTCTCGAAGATGTCGCGCACGTGCTCGTCGTTCTCGCAGTAGGTCTTGTAGCGCGCTGTCACGGCCAGCTCGATGCGCCTCTTGTCCTTCTCGTTGAAGATGCGGCCGTACTCGATGCTCTTGCAGGGCCCGCCTTGGCAATGTCGAACACGGCTTGCTGGGCGCTGCTTGCCACAGGGCGCTCTCGGCCTTGAAGTAGCAGCTCGTCATCCTCGCGGCATCCATGCCTTGCGCACTCGACTGGCGCTGGCGCATCTCGGCGATCGCGCACTTGCCCGCGATGATGGCTAGGCGCTGGGGAGGGGGACGTCGACCTGGAATCGGCGATGCATCGCCGATGCATCGGCGATGCGCGCCCGATCGTGAATCCGCGCGCGCGTTCCTGGGCAGGCTCGGCATGCCTATCCCCCCCCTATCGCTGCCCCTGGGGCGAGGGGGCTCGGCGCCTCGAAGAGGCTCGAAAGCTCGGGGTCTCGGGGGCTCAGGGAAGCTCGGGCCCGGGCAGCTGCCAGGGCAGAGCAGGGGGAGGAGGAGGAGGAGGAGGAAGAGGAGGAGGAAGAGGAAGGGCCACGAACCGTGCGAGGGGTGCGCAAAAAAAATAACCCACTTAACTCTCATGCTTTGGCTCGAAAAACGCATGCACAATCAAAATCCAATCGGCCCCTATGGCCCTGCCATGCGTTCCTGACTCGGGAACGACTAAGAAAATGAGAACCCCATGGCCCTGCTGCACGTTCGTAAGGTGGGCAAACTGAGCTGGTGAGAATCCCACAGCCCTGCCACGCGCTCGCGATTGCGGAAGCTGGTATGGTGGTGAAACTACCATGGCCATGCTCAGCGCGTTTGATGCTGTTGCTAGTCAACATGGCATGATAGCAATTTCGACCCCCGCAACTTTCCCGTGGATTATAAAATTCGTCCGCCGCGCCTTCCTCCACAATTGAATGTTGGGCGCGGATCATGAATTATCGCCCGTCGGCGGTTACTTTGTTGAACCACAAGCCAGGGTCGGCACTCAGGGTTGGTCTCGCCCCCTGGTGGATGTCAGCGCACCTCGTGCCAGCGGGGGCCTTGCCAGCAACCTCCCAACTGTCCGCCTACTCGTCGTCCATGTTCGCGATGAACTACGCAGGTGTCGACTTTGGTAACCTGTCGCGCCGCGTCGACACCCCCGCGCGCCTCGCGCGCCCCCAAGACTTTTTACCACCTCGGGTGTTGGCGCGCTCCACGGATCCATTGGCGAGGCTGGGTGTCCTGGGCAATTCGGTGGGTGGATTTGATTTGCGATTTCGCGTGCTCCTCTGTGAATTCTCTCCTCCGCTCCTGTTCCAAACGCTCTGTCCTCGAGTGCCTGGCCGGCGTCCAAGTCCCTGGTAACTCTGCGTGGGCCCGCGCTCCATGTTGGCCCAGGACCGCCTGGAAGCACGAGACGCCATGTGCCGCGATCTCTTCTGGTCCAGGTTAGCGCGCGCCCATTTCCAGATTCGTCTGGTCCGTACCCGATCTGATTCATTCCTGCACCTTCATAAGGTTCGTTCCAGAAGTCTCGAGGATCACATGTTCCGAAGGAGCACTGGGCCCTCAAGTACAGCTCTACTGGGTCGGTCCGGATATATCTCCGATTTCCTCGATCTGCCTCCTCCGATTAACTCAATATGCCGGCGCCGGCCTTGACTTTCACACGGGGGGCTCTTCTGACGTAGAAGCCGTTCGCCATGATCCGCGCGGGTTTCTTCAAGAAACCCTCTTTCCTTTTGCCGCCTGCTTGAAATCATACCAGCTCGTCTGCACGTCGTCGCGCTGAAACATGTTCTGCAGTGGCGGCGCGGTCCAACTTGAGGCCCCCAACGGGTGTTCGAAAAGTGAAATATAACCCAGGATTCCTCTGATCCCCCGGGTTCCAACGCAAACTTGAAGTGCTTGGCCCCAGGGTCAAGCATTTCTACATGGTGCCCCGCCCAAAGTTTGTCCGAACTACATGCCCGTAGCCTGTTGAAAGCTGCGCACATTCGACTCACAATGAACACTCGGGCTGCTGTGCTCTTGATGATGTTATCCGTTTTTCCTCGCGTGGACTGACAAGATGAGTCCCATGGGCTTCCATGCTCATCGCAAGTAATTAGGTCCATGGCTGACCCTGGAACGAGTTCCATCTTTTCCACCACACAAGCAAACTGACTGGCGAGTAATCCCCAGTAGCGCGCACCTGCGCGCCATTATGTCTGCCCCGTGCCGCATAGCATCACCGCTCTCCTGATCTCATTCTGTTGAATGACGTCCAAGCTGGCAACGAAGAGCCATCCCACCACATCCGCATCAAAACTCATCATGTGTAACCCTTTTGCGGACCTCCTCAATGTTCATGTTGTCCTGTTATTCTCGGACTTATCTTATTCAATGTTCTCGTCGTTGGGCTCCTCGCCACCTCTGGCTCCTGGACGTCCTTGATGTGTCTCATGCCCCATCTTCATATCATGGTACGCGTCCGCTCTTTCCGAAACCGTCCCTATATGAAATTGATATTGCGTCGTGTCTGATTTCCATGAGAACATGCTGTCGAAAGGAGTCGTGTCCTCGACCAGCGCTGGCTCGCATGTCACGCTTCCGGTATTTCCACACCGCCCATGTTTAGTACATCTCCCGTCCTGCGTCATGTCTGGTTTCCCGCAAAACCTGTCGTCGAACAAAAATTCGTGTCCTCGACCCGGCGTCGCTCTGCCGTGCTATTCTGCGCCGTGGCATGCCGTGCACCATCGTGCATCTCGTACCCTCTCGGGACCACTGCCCTGCTCGACGCCCGACTGTGCGAACACAGAGAATATCTTCGCCATGGGAAGGGGCGGGAGGAAGGGATTAGGACGTCAGATAAGACGCTTGCGCACCTAGCTGTAGGGGGCCACGTGCGAACCCTACCCCACCACCAAACGGCTTCTAAAGGGGGAGGTCAGGCTCACTTCGCTCGAGAGGTCCCGAACAAGTGAGTCCCACCTTCCCACGTAGACATCGTGGGGTGGTGGGGTAGTGTTCGCAGGTGGCCTCCTAAGCTTGACTTCCCCCCCCCCTCCCCGCAACCTCCTCCCCAGGGCCGCCCTGCCGGGCTGGCCAGCGCAAGCGGGGGACGGGACGAGTCCGCGGAGATACGTGCACGAGCCCTGGCCGGAAGGGCTGCTGCAGCATACAACATCTCCGGGTGTCGCCAGGAGTGCCCCTGGCCCAAGGTGCTCTCAGGCTCGGCGGCGAACGAGGGGGGAAGTGAGAAGGGGCGGGCCTCCTCAGAAGGCTCGGAGGTCCCCCCGGCCTGCTGAGAAATTTGCTAAGCCTTCCCGAGAACGGGAGGCCCTCTGAGAAGCCTTCCCGCCTCCCGAGAAGGCGTTCTACTTCTCGGGTCCCCGCCGCAGACAGGATTGTCGGGGTGGCCCCGACGGCCTCCAGAGCACAACTCACGAGGCCCAGTGGGCCCCAAGGGCCCCAAGATGGAGCGAAAAGCTGGGGGCACCTTGGGCCAGGGGCACTTCTAGCAACACCCAAAATCTAGATGCTCTTCGGTTGCCCGAATTCAAACGAATTCCCAGCGCCCCACCCGTCTCAGGGAGAAGGACGAGGACGAGGACGAGCATTAGGAGGATCGAGTCCTCGGGCCGATCTCGATCTGGTCCCCGGGAGCTCTCGTCAAACCCCCCGTCACATCCTCCTCCCCCCTCCCTCTCGGGTCACACGTCGGTCCAGCCCCTGAGATTCCTCGCAAAAATTGGGTCGGGAGCAAAACTCGTGGATTTTCCCATGCACGCCGTGCTTTCTGGTCAGGATGTCATCGGACATCAAGGTCGTCCACCCTCTTTCCCTCCATTTCCATCCCATCTTCCCTCCTCTGATTCATTCCTCCTCTCCCACCATCTTCATCATCCCTCCCTCCTCCCTCCTCCTCCCCGCCCCTCCCCTCCCTCCCTCCCTCCCTCTCATCCCTCTCATCCCTCCTCAAGCATACGGTTCTCCTGCTCCCTACAATGTCCGAATTCCGTGCGCCCGCAAGCAGCAGTTTCCAACGTGCGGGGCGATGTAATACCTGGCCTGCACGCAGATGTCGCGTGACCCACAGGCTCAAGCCCCGCTGGGTGCGGAACGCTTAAAAATCCGATCCGCTCGCCAAGGCGCCGATCGCACCTCAGGGCCAGGCAGAGAGCAATCGATACTCACCTCTGTCGGTGCCGAGCGCGTCCTCCCCCCACTCCTCCCAGGAAGAGGAAGAGGGGGGAGATCCACCACCACGAGGCCCTCACGAGGAGAACGTCTGGGTCCCCAAACTCGTGTTCCTCCTCTTCCTCCTCCTCATCATCGTCATCATCATCACAATCATCATCATCATCACCGTCATCACCACCATCAACATCATCATCATCACCACCATCAGCACCACAACCATCACTGTCACAATCACCATCAGCATCACCAGCATCGTCACCATCAACATCATCATCAGCATCATCAGCATCATCAGCATCATCATCATCAGCATCATCATCATCATCATCATCATCATCATCAGCATCAGCACCAGCGTCATCATCATCATCATCATCATCATCAGCAGCAGCAGCATCAGCATCAGCATCAGCATCAGCATCATCATCATCATCATCATCATCATCATCATCATCATCATCATCATCATCATCCCATTTTGGCCTCCTGAGGGGGGGGACCCTAATTAGGGCCCCCCCCCCTCCTGTGATCGATCTCACCCAGGATGGCCAAAAGATGGCCCCCAAGGCTCCCAAAGGTGCCCCAAGAGGGCCCCAAGAGGTGGCCAGGGAGGCCCAAGAGGCCCCCAGGATGCTCCCAAGAGGCTCCCAAGAGAACCCCAAGAGGCGCCAAGAGACCCCCCAGAGGCACCCAAGATGCTCCAAGAGGCCTCGGCGAGAATGCCAAATCATTGATTTCACAAAAGGTTTCAGCCACATGTTGGCCTCTTGGGGGGGCACTGATTAAGATAACTCCAAGAGCGCCTGGGAGAGCCCAAGATGACCTCCAAGCTGGCTGAAGATATCCCCAGGTGTCTCATAATGGCTTCCTCTGTGTGCTTCCCACTTCCCTGATCGAGGCAATTCCTCTGGGCATCGTTTCTGGATGGGCTGGTTTGGTTACGCGAAGCGTATAGAATTATCATAATCATCACGAGCACCACCACCTTCAGCGTCATCATTACTTACCACCACCACCATCAAGATCATCAGCGGCATCATCATCATCAGCAGCATCAGCATCAGTATCAGCATCAGCATCGGCATCATCATCATCATCATCATCATCATCATCATCATCATCATCATCATCATCATCATCATCATCAATCACCATCACCATCATCATAGTCATCCATCATCAGTCTTGACATCATGATCATCATCACCATCTGCAGCATCAGCAACATCATCATCATACTCATCCTCATCATCGTCAATTTGTCATGATGGTTATCACAATCACCAGAACCGTCAGCATAACCATCCATCATCAGTATTGAAATTAACACCAACATCATTAATACCACCATCATCATCAACATCAACACCACCATCACAACCATCATCACAATCATGATTATCGCCATCATCACCATCATCATCATCCATCAGAGTACCATTATCATCGAGGTGGCGTTTATTTCAGCGGCTTGCGGTAACCTCCTCCTTATGGGGTCGCGCACCTAGACACAAATCTATTCACACTAAGGCTTGCGGGGCATTGCCCGACGCTTAGTGCACATAACCTGGGGAACGCTTGGCGCTTGCAAACCTGCCCCGAAGAGTGTCCACTACACTGTGCGGGGTGGTGGTTGCAAACGTACAGTAGTTGGGGAGAGCAGACACAGTATCAATGACACGCCGCCGTGGAGGATCCGTCAGCATGCTGCTGGTGAAGAAGTGCCAGGCATTCGGACAAAAACGAAGGAGTAACACGCTGACGAGCTCCCAACGGCGTCGGGTCATTGATGTTCTCCAGACATGCGATGTCTTGCTGTTTCCGATACGGCCCCACCGGAAGTCTCGACCCTTTCCACAGCGCCGGCGGTTTGTTGACGGCCCTCGGGCCCAGCGAGGGCCCCCGCAGGCCGAAAACGGCCAACAAAACCATTCCCGTGATTTCTTGGGCATGACGCGACCCTGAGATCCGACGGCGCGACCGCGACACAACATCGAAACATCGTAAAACGAAAAGTACGACCCGAGCCCTGGACCCCATCCTCCTGCACCACTTCTCGAGCTGCATCGGTCTGTGAGGGCCCCGGGGCCCGAAACCTGACGAGGACACGCCCGGCGCGGAAAAACATCGAGACGCCAGCAGACTCGAATCGGGGGCGCGCAAACATGGATTAGCGATCCATGGATTTGGCGCGCGGTCGCCACATCCATGGATCGGGGGAGGTGCCCTCCCCAAAATGCGGCCAGAGCCGCCTCGCTCGGCGGCGGAAATCCGCGATTTCCCATGGGAACGGGACCCGTCGCTAATCCACGCCCCCCTGATCCATGTTTGCGATCGCCTGAGCAAAGGGGGAGCGCAAGCCCGGGCCCGTGCCCCACTCCCGATCGCAGCAAACCACGTGGCCAGGCTGCTGCTGCCCCGCGAGAGGCGCCCGTAGGGGGCGCGCCGCCGCACAGCGCGCGCGGGGGGTGGGGGGGGGAGGAGGAGGAGGAGGAAGGAGGAGGAGGAGGAGGAGGAGGAGGGAGGAGGGAGGAGGAGGAAGGAGGAGAGGGGGAGGAGGAGAGGAGGAGGAGGAGGAGGAGGAGTGGGAGGAGGAGGAAGAGAGGAGAGGAGGAGGAGGCGGGAGGAGGAGGAGAAGGACGAAGGAGGGCGGAGGGAGGAGGGGGGGAGAAGGTAGGAGGGCGGGGGGCCGCGAGGCCCCGCCCCCTCCCCTCCCGTGAGCACGGCGCGAGGCGCCTCGCGCACGCTGAGCAAGGACCGACCGCCCCGGCATTCCTATGGGGGCCTAACACGACATGTCCTCAGAGCCCGAAGCAGCTCTAAGAGCAAGAACAGTGCTCTCGGAAGAAAGATAAGCAGAAGCCTCCTAGATGGGGTCCGAGTAGGTGGGATCGGAAGACCGCTCCGCATCTCCGATGCATGGGCGATACATCGGCGATGCATCGGCGAGGTCGGCGATGCATCGGCGACGTCGGCGTTGGGAAACACGGTCTCCACATCGAGTCGCATCGTCGATGCATCGACGATGCGGCGCGATCATCCGACCCCATCTGCTCCAACCCCATCTAGGAGGCCCAGAACAAAGCGGACGTGCTAAAACAACACAGCCAGAACTGCTGTGAGAACATGTCGTGCGAACCACAAGCCTTCCTTGGTTTAGGTCGGGCATGTCCTCCTACAGGCGGATTTTCGAGGACAACTGAAAGATAGTCAACACAAGCTCGGAACTAATAAAAACATAATCGAATAATCGTCCCCCAACTATTTTTTGACTATTTTTGGCCCTTCCTCCTGTGTAGAGACAGGCCCGACTTACTCCGTGGTGGGCCCGCAGGCACGCCGGGACGCCTCGCCACTGCTGGAGCACGGGGGCCGGTCGCCCGATGCGCGTCACTTCTCCGTGAGATGCGTGACGGGGGACCACCCTGGCCCGGGCGGAGCCGCAAGGAGCTCCTGGGCTAGAGGCTCCACCTCGTCCTCCTCCTCCTCCTCCTCCTCCTCCTCCTCCTCCTCCTCCTCCTCCTCCACTGCCCCTCAACCTCCTGCGCCTCCTCCTCCTCCTCCTTCTCCTCCTCTTCCTCCTCCCCCTCCTCCTCCTCCTCCTCCGCCTCCTCCTCCTCCTCCGCCTCCTCCTCCTCCACCTCCTCCCCCTCATCCTCCTCCGCCCCCTCCTCCTCCTTCTCCTCCTCCTCCTCCTCCTCGTCCTCCTCCTCCTCCTCATCCCCGTCCTCCTCCTCC
>CAUYUJ010008324.1:27392-49892 GCA_963575745.1 Prorocentrum cordatum
CTCCTCCTCCTCCTCCTCCTCCTCCTCCTACTACTCCTCCTCCTCCCTCCTCCCTCCAGGCTTCTGCCCAGGGATCGACCTAAACAGTGGTTTGCGTTTTCGTGTTGTTTTCGTGCTCCCTCTCCATGTCCCCAATCTAACTGTGCGTCGCAAAAAAAACGAAGTCGAAACGACAACGGCCCACGAAATCGCCAAAACACCGTTTGGGCCGACCCCTGCAATGCCCATGGATGCCGACTCCGCCGGGTTTCAGAGTACCTCCTTCCACCTAGCGGGGGTACGCTGGGAGAGCTGACTTACACCGTCCTGGTGGGGGGGAATGAATGGCTCGGACGATGATGCAACAAGGTACCCAGACTTCCGACGTCGTAATTTTCATGACGTGACCCCCAGCAATCCGGGACCGGCTTTTCATCCTGAGTCGTTTCTTGAAGGCCCAGAGGCCCGGGAAGGGCCTGCCCCTGATCCCGACGACGGCGAAAAACCTTCCATCATGATTCTTTTTTCACGACTCGAGGGGGTATGCATGGGTGCTCCCCATGCCTCTCCCAAGGTGTGTGTGTGTGTGTATGTGTGATGAGGCCAGGGCCTCGGGGCACGGCCGTGGCGCGCCGAAGGCCCGGCGGCGGTGGCGGCATCTCCAAACGAACGAACCACGCGCACCCCTACTTCTGGCGGGGCTGACCCGCGCCTCGCAACTTGATGGGACGCACAGAGGCATATGAATACTATAGGTCCTCCTTTTGAGGCGCGCGTCCAACCCGAACATATAATATGCCCATCTTGTAGTACATCATTTCCCGAGCGGTGTGGCCAGAAAGCGCCCACCACGACGCACATACTATAAGATTTCTCGGTGCGCGCGTCGCCCCTGGGGGGGCGACGCACATAATATAGTATAAGCATGTTGGGGTGACGCCGACCTGAGGCTTCGCCAGAAGTATGGTTAGGTCGGGCATGTCCTCCTACTGGCGGACCCTGGCAGAGCAGTGCACACGAGCAAACAAAACAAGACATGCGAACATAGGACCAAACAAAAAAACGAGAAGTCGCCCCCAGACCAGTTTTTACCAGTTTTGAATCGTCTTCCCGTAGAGGGACATGCCCGACTTAGACAACTTAGACATACCGGTGCGGGTTCTCGGAGCCCGAGGGGGGCCCCCGTGCGGGCGGGGGCCTCCGTACCCGGCAGCAGGCACCCACAACTCTTCCAGAGGTCCAGCCCGACAGATCTAGGGGGCGCAGATAGGGAGCAACATTAAACAAAACATACACATAAAACATGCATACACATAGAAAAATACATAAACATCATAACCAAACATAGGAGCAACATACAAAACAACATATACACATAAATTCTCAGAGGCCGGCGCTGACTTCTCGGATCGGAGTTGGACGCCCCTTCCCGGCGCGCGGAGCGCGCCAAGGGCGACGCCGGAGGCGCCAACATTGGACCCCAGGGCCGATCCGGAAAAACACGCGCGGACAGCAGACAGTTGTGTTTATGCCATTTGTTACGTCGTACAGGTATGGGTGCTAAGTGCCAGCTCTGAGGAAATCACTACTGGGAGGTTATCGTCGGAGTAGTTGAATCAGATTAGAGCGCGTTTCTTTATCATCGGCGATGACGGGCGTCATGGGGGGGCGGGGGCGGGGGGGGTATGACGTAACGCCCCCCCCCACCCGCCGTGCGGCTCCAACACCACAACCGCGCCCGCGAGCACGACGACGATGAGCGACGAGCGACGAGCGACGAGCGACGACGACGACGACGACGTGAGCAGCATGTAGGTGGCAATCTGCCCCACAGCGCCCGTGTACACTACAGTGATCGCGTGCACCACAGCGCTTGTGTACACCACAGCGCCTGCGTACACCGCAACAGCCGTATGCAACGCAGCGCCTGTGTATACCACAGTGCTTGCGTGCACCACAGCGCTGGTGTACACCACAGCGAATGCATACACCGCAGCAGCCATGTGCAACACAACGCCTGTCTCCACCACAATACTTACGTGCACCGCAGCGCCTGTGCACACCACAGCGCCTGTCTACACCACAGCATCCGCGTGCAACGCAGCGCTGGTGTACACAACAGTGCCTGCGTGCACAGGACAAGTAGAAGGAGCATGTCAGTGAGGATCTGTTGCGGACAGCTAAACGCCACGCCAGGAATGCTGATACTAGAATGCGACGCTTTTCCCTCCTCCCTCCTCCAGCTCCGCCTCCTCCTCCTCCTCCGCCTCCTCCTCCTCCTTCTCCTCCCTCACCCTTCTCCCCTGTTGTGCGGGACGGCACTACAGCGCACGTGCGCGTCCCAGCGTGCAACACAGCATGTTCTATTCACTGGTGCCGTGCTGAGTGCACGCAGGCATTGTGGTGTACACTGGTGCTGTGTTTCAGACGGCTGATGTGGCGCACGGAGGCGCGATGGTGTACACAAGCGCTGTGGTGCCAGCAGGCACTGTGGCACACACTGGCGCTGTGAGCGTGGTGTACATAGGCGGTGTGGTGTACACAGGCGCTGTGGTGCACGCAGGCACTATAGTGTACACAGGCGTTGTGGTGCATATCGCCACCGACATGCTGCTGCTACCCGTCCTCGGCGATTCCTAGGCATTCCCAGACGCCGCCGGCGCGAAACGTGACGTCATCGGCCCCCCCCCCCGATGGTTGCCGTCATCGGCCCGGAATAAGAAAACAGGCTCCAGCTGCGTCCGCGCGCACGACGACGATGAGCGACGAGCGACGAGCGACGAGCGACGACGACGACGACGATGACGACGACGACGTCTGCGGACCAGACTCCTATGCGGATTCCTATGCGGACACCTATGCGGATCACGATGCGCACGACGGCAGTGCCCGAAACGCACTCGGGGGGGGGGAACGTTACGTCATAGGGGGAGGGGGGGGGGGCATTACGCCCGTCATGCCCCAAGCAATGAAACAAATTGCTCTTAAGCCCAATTGGGGGGCTACTACGCCGGACTAGGCCGCGGATTAATCGGGATTAAGCCGAATTGAATGGGATTCACCGATATCACGCGGGAACAAGCTGGATTACGCCGGATGTCGGACTAAAACAAAATCACAATGTGACCTCCCAGGAGATGCATCCGGACAGCTCGTGATCTCTTCCCCCCCTTTCTTCTGCGTCGCTCATTTGTTGCTTCTCTAGGCTCCTGGAGGGGGACGACCTCCTCCTCCTCCTCCTCCTCGCCCTCCTCCTCCTCCTCCTCCTCCTGCTCCTTCTCCTCCACCTTCTCCTCCTCCCCCTCCACATCCTCCTCCCTCCTCCTCCCTCCTCCTCCTCCTCCTCCTCCTCCTCCTCCTCCTCCTCCTCCTCCTCCTCCTCCTCCTCCTCGGTGTATGGGTGCCGAAGGTCAGCTCGTGATCTCTTCCCCCCCCCGCCGCCGCTCCTCGCACCGGAGCCGCAGCAGGCGGGCGGGCTCGTCCTCGGGCCACCGCGCCCGGTACGCCTCCAGCGCGGCAAGCGCCTCCTCGGGAGGAGCAGGCGTCGGCAGGAGCAGCGACTTCCGGGCGCTGCTGTGGTCGGAAGATGTACAGAATTGAGCAGGGGCCGACCGTCCCGGCATTCCTATAGGGCCCAACACGACACGTTCTTCGAACCCCAGAATGTCCCGAGAACAAGAGCCGTGCTCTTAGAACATGACCCCGATGTGTTGAAACAAGACAATCCCAGCCAGAACTGTTCTAAGAAAATTCCGAGGAAACCAAAGAAGGTTATGAGAACATTGTTTGGTAGGCCTATAGGCACGCCAGGACGCTTTGCCACTGCTTGACAGAAAAAAATTAAAGTTCGGCGGTGGACAAACCTTCATTCAACAAACCACCCTTGAGTGAAAACTGCCTCGGACCAAAACCGACGGACCTGGACCCGCAAAATGACACCGCGACGCCCTCTCGCGAACCGAAAACTGCCGATTCGCTAATCGACGTGTCAGGGTAGGAGGTCTAGCAGAGGGGAGGCGGGGGGCTTTCGGGGGAGTCCCGGAAGGGCCCCCTGGGGGCCAAGTCTTAGGGGCAGAGGAAAACAAAACTCGATGATCATAAACTTTCAGAGGCCAGTGCAGGAGTTATTGGATCGGCGCCGGGCCCCCCTCCCTGGCGCGTGGAGCGCGACATGGGCGGCGCCGGAGGAGCCGCCCGGGGGGCCCAGCGCAGATTCAAGAGCCTGTTTTTTTGGATTCAGGCAAGTTTACTTGCATGGCGTTCGCCCCCCCCCCCCCCCCCCTCGCCCCTCTTCAAGCGAATACTAGCGTGCACGTGCCTTTCGACTTGCGTGATTTCCGCGCCCCCCCCCCCGGTTGCTTCAGGCTCAGCCCCCCCCCCCGTCCATGCAAGTAAACTTGCCAGAGTTAAACAAAAAACAGGCTCCAAGAACTCCGCGCGGAGCTCCGAACGCTCGTGTTTTATGCCATGTTTAGGCATTCCTCCAGGCTTACCACGGAATGCTCTCAGAATCCAAAAACTTTCGTTTACGTTCTTCGAACATCTACGCAATGCGCTAACACAGAGCAGTCTCAGCCAGACATGCTCTGAAAACATTGCGTGCAGACCACACAAAGTTCTCAGAGCATTCGTTGGTGGGCCCATAGGCACGCCAGGACGCTTCGCCACTGCTCGAGAAAGCTTGTGTTCATGCAGTCTTGTCGTCTTCGAGGGGAGGCCGGCCTGTACGGCCCTCGCCCTCTCAGAGGGCCTCCCCCGTCGCCCTGCGCCCCCCATCCCGTCCCGACCGCCGAGGGGAGGCCCGGTGCGGCGGGCGCGGGGCCACTCTGTAGCCAGAGGAAAGAGAACTGTGCACATGCACCGCTTCTGGCCAGGCCCATCCTGAGCCCAGGATCGGTGCATGCGCCCTCATGCCCCTGGTCAGGAAGGTGTGTGCACCGACCCTGGGTCGGGGATGGGCCTTGCCAGGATGGGTGCATGTGCACAATTCTGAAGGGGAACTGGGACACACAAATAAGTACACACAAATACAAGTATCCCTTATATTTTCACATATTTTCTGGGTTTTTGTCTTCCCCCCCACTTCCCATATTTTCCCATATTTTCTGGGAATCGCCGATGAATTGTGTCTGTGTGTTTTTTCCCTCCTGAAATTCTCTTCGCCCGACCAGCTCCCACGGTCGGGCCCCGGCCTCGGGCCGAGGCGTGCGAGCGCCCTCCCCCGGCGAGGCGGTGCTCCGCCGAGGGGCTCCGACGGCCTACCGGGCCACCCCAAGCTGAGCCCGAAGACCCGAATCTCGGGGTCGGGGGCGGGGAGGAGGAGGAGGAGGAGGAGGAGGAGGAGGAGGAGGAGGAGGAGGAGGAGGACGACGAGGGCCGCAGCCCGAGGCTCGAGGGGGCTCGGCGCGAGGCGAGGCCGGGCGAGGCGCGGCCCTCAGCCTCTCGGCCGCCGCCCCAAGCACGGGGGCACGGCTTCCATGCGCAGCACCCCGCAGGTGCGGATGAGAGTGAAGGGGGCGGGGAGGACGTCGGCAATCTGCGAGTCTCTAGAGAAGCCCGCCGCAGGCGCCACGGACTTACAGATTATACAAGCCCGCCGTAGGCGCGGGTTTTTTCTTCAAACCAATGTGGATCGGTCGCGGGTGGGTCGCGGGGTGGCTTGCGGGTGGGTCGCAAGTTAGTCGCGGGTGGGTCGCGGGTGGGTCGCGGATGGGTCGCGGGGTGGGTCACGGGTGGGTCGCGGGGTGGGTCGCGGGTGGGTCGCGGGTGGGTCGCGGGGTGGGTCGCGGGTGGGTCGCGGGTTGGGTCGCGGCTGGGTGGCGGGGTGGGTCGCGGGTGGGTCGCTGGGTGGGTCGCGGGGTGGGTCGCGGGTGGGTCGCGGGGGGGACGACGACGACAACCACCAACAACAACAACAACAACAACAACAACAACAACAGCAGCAGTAGCAACAACAGCAGCAACAACAACAACGCAAAAACATAATCCTCACCACGGATTCTCACTTCATCCATGCACCCAGGAACAATGAATGACCGTCCGGCCCCCTCACTCTGATATGTATGTGTGTGTTCTCAATGTTCCCCGACCCCCTCGTCCCCACTGGAACTGGAGGGCACATCGAGGCCTTCGGGTTAGATGGGCTGGTTTGGTGGGTGGTGGTGCACGCCCCGCGTCCGCACATTTCACCGTCTGAGCTGTGCAGGCAGCGCCCATGCACCAAGAGGCAGGGCCATCGTCTTGGGCTCTGGAATGGTATGTATGTATACATACATACATATATATATATAAACTCCAGACCCGAATCAATTGATGTTTAAAAATAAGCGATATGGATATTGAGATCGATTGTAAGATCGATCGTGGAATCGATAATTGTAAGGTCGATCGTCAGACCGAGAGTGAAATCGATTCAATAAAATCTATAATGGGATCGACCCTGAGATCGCTCGTGCGATCCATAATGAGACCGCTCGTGAGATCGATAATGAGATCGATGGTGAGATTGATAGATTGGTGGGTAATGAGATCGATGGTGAGACCGATCGATAAAAAGATCGACCAAAAACCCAAGAACCGGAAATCCGGGAACCCCGCCGCCCACCAAAATCGGCCCAGAACCCAGAACCCGGGAACCCGGGAACCCAGAACCCGGGAACCCGGCCGCCTACCGAAATCGGTCCGGTGCTTTCGCCAAATCTTCCAATTACTCCAGAGAAAAACCCGAATCAGTGGACGCTTGAAAACAAGCCATATAGATATTGAGATCGATTGTGAGATCGATAAAGAAGACGATAGTGATGACGAATGTAAGGTCGATCGTGAGACCGAGAGTGAAATCGCTTCAATGAGATCTATAATAAGATCGATCCTGAGATCGCCCGTGCGATCTATAAAGAGATCGCTTGTGAGATCGATGGTGAGATCGACAGAGAGGTGGGTAATGAGATCGACGGTGAGACCGATCGAAAAGAAGATCGACCAAGAACGCGGAAATCCGGGAACCCCGCCGCCCACCGAAATCGGCACGGAACCCGGAACCCGGGAACCCGGGAGCCCAGAACCCGGGAACCTGGGAACCCGGCCGCCTTCCGAAATCGGCCCCGTACGTTCGCCAAATCGTTCAATCTCCGCAAGGGGCAAGCAAGTGCAAGCACTGATTTTGGAATCTCCGCTAGGACCCCTTCAGTACAAGCACTGATTTGGGAATAGTGCTCCAGAGAATAGAGAAACGCCCAATCAGTGGATGTTTAAAAAAGAGTGGCATGGATATTGAGATCGACTGTGATATCTATAGTGAGATCGATCATTTCATCGATAGTGATGGCGATTGTAAGGTCGATCGTGAAACCGAGAGTAAAGTCGATTCAATGAGTTCTATAGTGAGATCGATCCTGAGGTCGCTCGTGCGATCTAGAATGAGGTCGCATGCGAGATCGATAGTGAGATCGATAGTGCGATCGATGGTGAGATCGATAGGAGGTGGGTAATGAGACGGATGGTGAGACCGATCGATAAGAAGATCAACCAGGAACCCCAAACCCAAGAACCCGGGAGCCCGGGAGCCCGGCCGCCTCAATCGGCCCGGTACTTTCGCCAAATCTTTCAATCGCCACTAGGACCCCTTCAGTGCAAGCACTAATTGGGAGCTGTGTATATATATACACGCACAACACTGCATTGGCGCTTCGCGCCATGCACCTTGGTCCTTGAAGTTTGGTATGCAAGAGGAACGGCAAGAAGGTCAAACCGACAATTTGGCGATAACTCCTCGCTGCCTTTTCTGGCATCGCCGTTACAATGATGTTATCAGTTGTCCTTCCTTCATATTTGTTTCCTGATTCTCGCCTTACCCTGCGCATTTCCCCCATCCTCCTGAGCTCTTTTTGCGGAGGCTCCTCCTTGGAGAGCCTGTGGGGGCCTTAATGAAGTTTTCTAGCTTTCTTAAAGCCCTCTGAAGCCTCCCGGGCGTCTTCTGGGGGCCTCTGGGGGCTTCCTCGGGCCACCCTGCCTCCAACCGCGGTCTTCCTGAGCGAACAGGTCTCGATTTGGAATGCTTCGGAAAGTGTCTTGAGGCCATCTTGGGCCGTTATGGGGCTCTCTTAGACCATCTTGGAACCCTGGGGGCTCTCTTGGACTGCCTGGAAGCCCTTTCGGATTGTTGTGGGGCGATTTCCGAGCCTCGCAGGCGGATTCGGACGCTCAGAAGACCGCTGTCTTGGAGCGTCGGGAAGCCAAAAAGAGGAGAACCCCCAACTTCACCAAAAACACAACAAAAATAATCAGTGAATTTTGCCTCTCGGGGCCTTCTTGGGAGGCCTCTTGGGTCGTTTTGGAGCAATCTTTGAGGCGATGACGGCTTCTTTGAGGTCGTCGTGGACCGTCTTGGGGCTCTCTGGAGTCGTTTCGGGAGCGCGCCGGAACGCGCCGTCTTCGGGCTCTCGTGGGGTTCTACTGGGTCGTCTGGAGGGTCACCCGAGAGGCCCAAGGTGGGCCAAATTTGTTAGGGGAGGGGGGGCGCCTTTTCCGGGCTCTCCAGCCCTACAGAAATATCTGAATAGAAATGTGTATATATCTTGTGGAACATACACACACATACATATACATGTACATATACATGTACATGTTCATTTACATATACATATACATATACAAATACACATACAAATACATATTCATATACATATACATAGACATGATACCGGAGAAAAACCCAATCAGGGCTATAGGGCTAGGGGGATAGAGTTGTAGGGCTATACGGCTATTGGGCTATAGGGTTATAGGGCTTAAGGCTATAGGGCTATAAAACACCCCCGGGCACGCCTGGGCACCTGGGCACCCGGGCACCCAGGCAACCCGGGGCACCCCCCGGGCACCTGGGCCCCGGGCACCCCCGGGCACCCGGGCGTGCCGCGAAAATCGGCGACAAACCTAACCTAATCATATGAATCCGCTAGGACCCCTACAGAGGCAAGCTCTGATTGGGGAATATACATATACATACACATATACATACAAATATACATCTACATCTTCACATTCATTTCCATATACATATACATATACACATACACATACATATACGTTTACATGTACCTTTACTTACACACGCATGTTTACAAATATGCAAATATACACATGTATACATACCGCCCCCTGGCCGAGGCCAGGAGGTCCTGTACTCCATTCTTGGACCAAGGATTGCCCTGACCATGCATTGTGGTGCATGGATGACATCCGCGGATGCACGCTTGACATGTGGTGGGTGTCCATGTCATCTTTTTACCCCCTCTCGCTCGCTTGCTCAAGGCTCAAGGGCCAATGGGGCTCAACAAATGGCCACCAAAAACGTGTACACGCCGGAGGCATGCACGCAAATACATGCAGAGGGAACACACGAATTCATGCAGAGGGAGAGTCCTCGTCCTCCTGAACCCAATCCTGATCCATCTCGCACGTTCCCTAGAATCACCCCAAAAGAAATTATGAAGACCTTCCTGGCGACTCGTGTTCCCCAACAAAGACTCATCTTCCCTCCACACCTGCTTCCTGCCTGTCTGCGGCCTCCTTATCCCGTAACGAAAAAACTGCGCGAACAGAAATTTCAGCGTGTTCGAAGCCGCCCAGTGTGCTCGCATGACAGCAAAGTCCCCGCATAAGCTGCTGACAGCAATGCCGAAGACTCTGAGTGGAGGGGAGGGGGGGAGGACAGGAGGGCTCTAGAACGTCTTGAAGCTCGAAGGTGACTTTGTGAACTCCAGGGGTAGGCTCAGGGGAGGTGGGGCCGCGCCCGGGGAGTCGGGACCGCGAGGCCGTGGGATCCGGATATGCTCCCCGCACACGGCACGATGAGAAGAGGAAGCTGCGTAAACACAACGTTTCGAGGTCCGCGCGGATTTGTTGGATCGGCTCTGACCCCCCCCCCTGACGTGCGGTGAGGCTTGCGCAGAGCGCCGTGGGTGGCGCCGGAGGCGCCGTCAGGAGGGCCCGGCGCCGATCGAGAAAATCCTCGCGGGCCTCCGAAGGTATATGTCTATGCGCCTTTTCTTTTCTCCGAGGCTATAAGGGTGAACTGTCATTTCGTCCGCTTTCGTCTCGCCCCCTTTCGATTCGTCCTCTTTCGTTTCGTCATCACGAAACTCAGACGATTCGAAACTGGGCGAATCGAAGCGGACGAAATGAAATTCGGAGGACATGACACGGAATCGGCTATAAGAGGGGGGGAGCCAAAAAACGCGCCGCTCGAAGGAACCCATCCCACAGCGACTAAAATCGAGCGCCTCCCGCTCCGGGAAAAACCGCCCCTGCGCGAAGCGCGGCACTTTAGTGCGCCTGCGCGTGGGGCGGCTCGAGAGCACCACTTCGGATGCCGCAGCAAGGCGGTACGATTGAAGCTTAAACCTGAGGCTCCCGGCCGCCCAACACGTGGTCACGCGCAGAGGGCTGATGTGCACCAGAAATAGGGGGAAACGACCGCTGCGCACGACGCGCGGCGAGAGCGCACGGGGCGAGGCCGCGGCCATGGGGCGTGAGCCACGAGACCCCGCCGTTTGGCGCGCTCGCCCGCGCCATGCGTGGAGGGGAGCCGAGAGGAGGAAGAGGGAGAGGGAGGGAGATGGAGGAAGAGGGAGGGAGGGAGAGGAAGAGGGAGAGGGAGGGAGGGAGATGGAGAGGAGGAAGAAGAGGGAGGGGGAAGAGGGAAAAGGGAAGGGGGCCAATACCGGGCCCTCCCCCCTCTCCAACCGGTACAGTCCTACGACGACGACGGCGACGGCGACGGCGACGGCGACAGACAGCGACGGCAACGGCGACAACTACGAAGGCGGCGACGATAACGACAACGACAACGGCGCGCTGGTAAACGGGTCGGGCGGGCGGGACGTCCAATGCAACCTTCACTCTGGGAGACGGCCGTGGGAATAATATATATATATATATATATATATATCACTACCACCAAAAAACAAGCTGGGCAGACGGAACATTGAATGCTACCTGTAATCAATGATGGGGCGTCCATATTGAGCGGGCAGAGCATTCTATGCAACCTTTACTGTGTGAGGTGAAGATTTTCAAATAAAGTGCATCATAAACGCTGCGGACGCCAGTCGGTCGGGCGGGACACTCAACGAACCATTAACTCAATGATGGGGCGTCCATATCGGGCTGGCGGGACATTAACTGCAATATGCGCTCTGTGTTGGGACACGATCATAAGACAGTGTACCAAAACCGGCCAACACGCCGGTCAGGAGGGCGGGACACCAACTGCCCTGTAGTCAGTGATGGGGCGTCCAGAATGGGCGGGCGAGAAATTTTAAGCAACCTTTACTGTGCGCAGGGCGAAAGGTAAGGGAAAATCGCCCACAACCACCGAAGACGCCGATCAGGCGAGCTGGACAATAAGGGGACCATGCACTCAGTGATGGGGCGTCCATAATGGGCAGCGGTGACATGGAATGTAACCTTCACTCTGTAGTGGGAGGAAATCATGGGAAAGTATAGCACGATCGCCCAAGACGCTAATCGGGCGTGCAGAACATGAAATCCGCCGACCCCAGAGGCGTGTAAGACTCAACTGTTCGCCTGTGGACGACTTCCACCAGGACACTTCGTCCTTTGTGTTTGTGATGTTCAGCCCAACCGATACCCCCCACCGCGCCCCGGCATCACCAAGCCTCTGGATCAAAAACAAGGCCGCCCACCCAAAAAAATTCTAACCTGAAACCGACCGATGCCCCAACCGCGCCCCGGCATCCCCAGGCCTCTGGAACAATGTTGTTGGGACCCCTCACCCGACAATCTCTGGCCTAAAACCTACCGGTGCCCCCGCCGCGCCGAGGCATCCCCAGGCCTCTGGACAATGTTCTTGGGACCCCCCACCCGACAATCTCTGGCCTGACACCTAGCGATACCCCCCCGGAACAATGTTCTTGACCCACCACCCGACACTTCCTGGCCTAAAACCTACCAAAACCCCCCGCCGCGCCCCGGCATCCCCAGGCCTCTGGAGCAACGTTCTCGTGGCATCCCCGCATCCCCAAGTATCTGGAACATTGTTCTTGGGACCCCCCACCCGGCAATTTCCAGGCCTCTGAAGCAATGCTCTTCGGACCCCCCCTCCCGACAATTGCTTGCCTGAAACCTACCGATACCCCCACCGCGCCCCGACCCCCAGGCCTCTGGAACTATGTTCTTGGAACCCCCCACCCGACAATTCCTGGCCTAAAACCTGCCGATGTCCCCCGCCTTGCTTGCCCGGGCATCCCCAGGCCTCTGAGACAATGTTTTTGGGACCCCCCACGCGACAAGTTCTGGCCTGAAACCTACCAATACCCCGCCGCGCAGAGGCATCCCCAGGCCTCTTGAACAATGTTCTTGGGCCCCCCACCCGACAATTCCTGGCCGAACTCATGCCGATACCCCCCACCGCGCCCCAGCAACCCCAGGCCTCTGGAACAATGTTCCTGGGACCTACAATCTACCGATATCCCCCACCGCGCCTCAGCATCCCCAGGCCTCTGGAACAATGTTCCTGGGACCCCCCACCCGACAATTTATGGCCTAACACCTGCCGATGCCCCCCACCGCGCCCCGGCATCCCCAAGCCTCTGGAATTTTGTTCCTGGGACCCCCCAACCGACAATTATTGTCGAAAAACCAACCGATACCCCCCATCTCGACACGGCGTCCCCTGATGATCCGGGGCTCTGAAACAATTCATATACCCTAAAATCGACCGACACCCCCAACCGCGCCCCAGCGCCCCGAGGCCTCTTGAACAATGTTCTCGGAACCCCCCACCCGACAATTTCCAGCCTCGAACCTACCGATGTACCCCTCACAGCGCCCGGGCATCCCCAGGCCTCTGGAACAATGTTCTTGGGACCCCCCACGCGACAATCTCTGGCCTGAAACCTACCGATGCCCCCATCCGCGCCCCAGCGCCCCGAGGCCTCTTGAACAATGTTCTTGGGACCCCCCACCCAACAATTTCTGGCCTGAAACCTACCGATACCCCCTACCGCGCCCTGGCATCCCCAAGCCTCTGGAACGTTGCTTTTGGGACCCCCCACCCCATAATTTCTGGCCCAAAACCTGCCGATACCTTCCATCCCCAGGCCTCTGGATCAATGTTCTTGGGACCCCCCCGACAATTCCTTGCCCTCAAACCTACCGACACCCCGCGCCGCGACCCCCCACCGAACCCCAGCATCCCCAGGCCTCTGGACCAATGTTCTTGGGACCCCCTACCCGACAACTTATTGCCTGAAATCTACAAGCACCCCCCGCCGCGCCCAGGCATCCCTAGGCCTCTGGAACAATCCCTGTAATGCGTTTATATGCGATCGCGCCATGGTGCAGGCGAGAAGCCGATCGTATCTAGTTTTCTGCAACGAACTCGATATAGATATTGTTTTTGGATGCGCGCCGCTGGCCTGCGCGGGAGCGCCGCCGTATGAAAGCAAATATATGGTTCAAGCAAATCTAAACAAGAAGACCGTGACTATTTTTCTTCGAGGGAACACATACTGCAATATCTATTTTTCAAAAAATGGCAGTGCCGCGCCGTGTCTATTCGTATTTAATGAATGTTGCCAAAATGGGTGCTGTTGGCTGTGCTTTCGGGCCGGACAAGATCCATGATATTGGCCAAAGCAATGAGCAATGGGATGGGGATAGTTGGAAGCCGTGGCTATAATGAAGGGACGAACGACGACGACAAAACGACGAAGAGAAGGATTGATAACGACGACGAAACGAGACTCGAGAGTGAGAGACAGAACTGGGCAGGAACTGGGAACCGTAGGAGGGGCAGAGCAAAGAGGAGGGGGAGGAAGAGGAGGAGGCGGAGGACGAGGACGAGGAAGATGCGTCAGATCGAAAGTGGAGGGGGGGGCGTGGGCTGCGGGCGAGGAGTTTATAGGAGGACTGGTGGGGAGGCTGACGACGACGATGCGTTGAGGCAGGAGAATAGGGGCCCAGGAGACGGACAAAGGAAGGAAGAAGGAGAGGAATTACGACGCGGAGGACGAGGACAACGAGTAAGAAGCTCCTGGCTGGCATGCGCATTGTCGTCCCTGTTCGTGGTAATTGAGCGGCCTGGGCCTGGCAGTGGAGACATGGCGCCGGATCTATTCGTACCTGCTTGTGGCAAACACGTTTTCCAACGATGGGCGCAAATTTAACCGACTCTACACGTAAATCGGCATATGTATTTTCGCATCTACAAAAAACACCGTAACTCAAATTAGGAAAGACAACCTACCTTCCGTCATGAAAAACAAGAAACCGTATCTAACCGTTATCTATGTTTGAAACAAAATATTCGTATGAATGTCATTGCGTAATACACAAATGGTTCAGGGCAGATTGTTTGATACCGTGCGGCCCTTCCGATTACATCTGCCGCTGGGGAATGAACAAACAAAACAATGTTTTTAGATGTATCTTCCAGGGAGGTTCTTGGGACCCCCCACGCGACAACTTCTGTCTTATAACCTACCGGAACCCCCAACCGCGCCCTGGCATCCCCAGGCCACTGGAACGCTCCTCTTTGGACCCCCCACCCGACAATTCTGGCATGAAACCTACCAATACCCCCACCGCGCCCAGGCATCCCCAGGCCTCTGGAACAATGTTTTTGGGACCTACAATCTACCGATACCCCCCACCGCGCCTCAGCATCCCCAGGCCTCTGGAACAATATTCCTGGGACCCCCCACCCGACAATTTCTGGCCTAACACCTGCCGATGCCCCCCACCACGACGCGGCATCCCCAAGCCTCTGGAACAAGGCCACCCGCGCGACAATTTCTGCCCAACCGACCGCCGATGTCCCCAACGCGCCCTGGCATCCCTAAGCCTCTGAAACAATGCTCGCAATAATTTGTGGCCTAAAACCTACCGGCGCACCCCGCCACGCCCCGGCATCCCCAGGTTTCTGGAACCGTGTTCTTGGGGCCCCCCACCCAACAATTTCTGGCCTGACACATGCCGATACTCCCCACCGCGCCCAGGCATCCCCAGGCCTCTGGAACGAGCTCTTCCGAAAAGAGCACGTTCGGCGCCGAATGGAAATCCATTCGGCGGGTTTCCGCGCAAACGCTGGATGGGCTCTAATCGACCTAAGCGAAACGTGCAGACAGCATTGCAAATATCGGGTCGCGTTGCGGGATGGACTCTCTTTTTGCCGGATGGGCTCTGTTTTTTCGACGAATGATTTTTTTCTGAAAAGGGAATCCATTCGGCGCGCCGGGTGGGCTCATGTCAGCCGGATGGGCTCTCTTCCAGCCGGATGGCCTCTCCCGCCCGATGGGCTCTGACTTCGCCGGATGGGCCCCGTGCAAAGGCTTCGCCGAATGAACTCTTTGAGTCGGGAGTGCGCTTTCGGAAAAAACATCGCGATTTTTATTTTTCCATTGCCCCCGCCAAAAAAACTGAGGCTCGGCGTGCGCGCGTATTCCTAGTGGTCTCTCAGTGCGCACGGACTGCCATGCGTATGTTCCTTGAGCTTGTATTGGTATGTCGTTGGTACCCATTGCGTTCATGAGGTTCCCCCAAGATGTAAAACAGTCAAGCATTGCACTAGGGATCCGCGAAAGATCCCCCAGGATCCTCGGCGTTTCACTAAGAGATCCCCAAGCGGCCCTATTTCCCCAAAAGTCCGCTCAGGATCCCGAAGGATCCCTGAGGTTTCCTAAGGGATCCGCTGAGGCTCCCCAATGACCCCTGCGGTTCCCATGGTGATCTTCTCAAGGATCCTGAAGGACCCCGCGAAAGTTTCCCGTGGAATCCGTTCGGGATCCCGACAGTTCCCTCAGGTTTCCCTAGGGATCCGCGAACGACCCCGAAGGCCCGCTAAGGACACCCAAGGGGCCTTAGGATTACCATGCGGATCCGCTACGAATCCCGAAAGATCGCCCGGGTTTCCCTGAAGATCCGCTCAGGATCCCCAAGGCTCCCGAGGGTTCCCCTAGGGATCCGCAAAGGATCCCCAAAGATCCCTAAACCTTCCCTGGGGATCCGACGAGGATCTCCAAGGATCCGTTGGGTTTCCCTGCGGGGGCGCTGATGACCTTCACGCATCCTGCAAGGTTTCCTCGGGGGCGCGCTTGGGATTCCGAAAGGATCCCTTGACTTTCCTAAGGGATCGCTGAAGACCTCCAAGGAACCCCAGGGTTCCCCTGGGGGTCTTCCGAGGACCGCGAAAGATCCCGCGGGTTTCCCTGGGGCCCGCCGAGGGCCCCCAATGACCCCCAGGGATTCCCCAAAGATAAATATCCCGAGGGCCCGCTAAGGACCACAAGAGATCCTTCAGGTTTCCTTAGGGGGCCGCTACAGAACCCAAGGGCCCCCGGCGTTGTCCTCAGCATCCGCTAAGGACCACCGGGGGTCCTTAGGGTCTCCCTTCGTGGCCCGCCAAGGGCCCCCAAAGACCTTAAATGTCCCTTCTGGGCCCGCCAAAGATCCACGAGGAACCCCGCAGCTTCCTAAGAGGCCCTTGAAGGAAACAACCGAATCCTGAAGGTTTCCCTCGGGATCTGCCAAGGGCGCCCCAGGCCCACTCAGGGGCCCGCGATGTACCTCGAAGGATCCCAAAAGTGTTCCTAATGCCTAAAAGCAATTCTAAAACAAAATCTGGGTGGGATTTTTATGTTTCAACATGTTCGCGGCGCTCCCATGCGCATGTAGATAACAGGAGGAAGGCGGGGCAAACCGGGCCGCCGGGGACTTCCCCGCGACCGCCCTGGCACGCCGCGCCCAGGGGCAGATTCCTGCGTTGGCTTCGCGCAGGGGGGCAGGTCTTTAGAGCCCCCCGCGCCGGCGACGCTCGGCGCGTCGACGACGATCGTCGCCGACGCTTGGCACCGACGCTCGGACACTCGGCGCCGACGCTCGGCAGTCACACTCGGCGCCGGCATTCAGCGCCGACGCTCGGCGCGCGCACTCACCACGAGTGCGCTCTCAGCCCCGTCGCCTCGCCAGGAGTGCACTCGCCAGAATGCACTCTGGTAAATGCATTCAGGGCATCTAGCGGGGGATGTCCAGAGTGCAGTAGCCCGCGCCTGGCGCTTTTCCCGTTGCGAACAATGCAAAATCGCCACACGCGCGCGTCGGCATATTGTAAGCTGCGCCGATACACGACCGCGTAAAGACCGCATTCCAATTTGAAAACTCAGTCGGCAAACGCAAGAAAAGGTTCGCCTCAGTTCGCGGGCCAGCACGGCGACATTCCTATTGCGGACAAAACATAACGGCCACGCGAACGCGCGCGCCGGCGCTTTGTAGGCTGCACCAATGGACGAAAACGCAAAGACCGCACGTTACGGTGGAACTCCCATCGGCGACCGCTAAGGTTTCACATCTAGTTCCCAGACCAGCATGGAGACTTTCCTATCGCGGGCGACACAGAAGACGCCACGCGTGCCCGCGCGCGTCGGCGCACTGTAGGCTGCACTAATATACGAAAACGTAAAGACCGCATGTTAAGCTTGGAGCTCCAATCAGCAAGCGCTAAGGGTTCACTTTAGTTCCCAGGCCAGCATGGCGACTTTCCTATTGCTCACAATACACAAACCGCCACGCGCGCGTGTCGGCACATTGTAAACTGCACCTATAGACGAAAGCGTAAAGACCGCATTTGACGTTGGAAATCCAATCGGCAAGAGCTAATGGTTCACGTTAGTTGCAATGCCAGCAAAACGATTCTCCGATTGCGGACAAAACGCAAACCGACACGCGAACGCGCGCGTCGGCGCATTGTAAACTGCACAAATGGACGAACACTTCCTAGTCGGCGGGGCGAGAGCGAACCTCTTCCGATAAAAGCTAGGCGGGCTACGCACAGCTTTAATTAGGGAGACAGGGCACAGGCGGGCGGGGCCTCAGGCGGCCAAATGAACGAGCACACAACGGAAAGACCGCATGTCAGGTGGGAAATCCAATCGGCAACGGGTTCACGCCGCGCGCGCGCGGGCGCGCCGGCGCGCTGTATGTAGGCCACACCGCTAGACGAAAATGTAAAGACCGTATGTTACGTTGGACAGCAAGTCGGCAACCGTTTCGGGTTCACCTGAGTTCGCAAGCCAGCGCGGCGACTTTCCGGTCGAGGGCCGCCGCGCGCGCGGCGGCCCACGCGCATCTTGCATGGGAAAAACACCATGCGCGAGGCGCGACGAGGGCCGCCGCATCTTGCATGTGAACACACAATGCTCGAGGGGCCATGGGCCGCCGCACGCGCGGCGGACCACGCGCATCGCGCACGCAGAAAGAAAAACAACAAAACAATGCGCGAGTCGCCAAGGGCCGCCGCGTGCGCGATGGCCCACGCGAATATTGCATGACAGACGCAATGCGCGAGGGGCCAAAGGCCGCCGCCCACATCTTGCATGGAACTAAACACAATGCGCGATGGGGCCCGGGCCATCGCGCGAGCGATGGCCCACGCGCACTTTGCATGGAGAAACACAACACGCGAGTGTACTAAAGGCCGCCGCGCGCGCGGCGGCCCACGCTCATCTTGCACGAACGCAAGCAATTCGCGAGGGGCCAGGGTCGCCGCGCGAGCGATGGCCCACGCGCACTTTGCATGGACAAACAAAATGGAAAAGAAGAAACACACCCTCACACCCTCACACACACACAAACACACACACACACAAACACACACACACACACACACACACACACAAAATGCACGAGTGTGCCACGGGCCGCCGCGCTGGCGGCGGCCCTCGCGCATCTTGTGCCGAAACGCACAATGCGCGATGGGCCAAGGCCGACGCGCGCGCGGCTGCCCACGTGCATCTTGCACAGGAAAACAACGCGCGAGAGACCAAGGCCGACGCGCGCGCGGCTGCCCACGCGCATCTTGCATGGCAAACGCAAAATGCGCGAGGGGCCAGTGCCGCCGCGCGCGCGGCGGCCCACGCGCATCTTGCATGGAAAAACGCAACGCGCGAAAGCCAATGGTTTGCTGCGCGCGCGGCGGCCCACGCGCATCTTGAATGGAAGCAGACAGTGAGCGAGTGGCGATGGGCCGCCGCGCAAACGCTGCGGCCCACGCGCACCTTGCATGGACAAAACACCATGCACGAGGGGCCACAGGCCGCTGCGCGCGCGGCGGCCCACGCGCATCTTGCATGGAACAACGCAACGCGCGAGGGGCCATGGGCCGCCAAGCGCGGGGATCCCGACCCCGCTGTGCCTCCCAGAAGCCCACGAAAGTGGCGACAATTGCGCATGTCGCAACAGTCCAGGGAGCAACGAGGTCTCGTCTAGGTGCGCGTCGCCCCCGCCGTGCCTCCCAGGAGCCCACGAATATGGCGACAGTTGCGCAGCTCGTAGCAGCCCCCCAGGGAGCTGCGAGGTCTCACATGGGTGTGCGTGGCCCCCGGCTCCGCTGGACCTCCCGGGAGCCCACCAAAGTAAGCGACAGTTGCGCAGTTCGCAGCCCCCCGAGGGGGCTGCGAGGTCTCGGCTGGGTGCGCGTGGCCCCCGACCCCGCTGGACCTCCCAGCATCCCACGGAGGTGACGACAGTTGCAGAGTTCGCACCCCCCCAAAGAGCAACGAAGTCTCGGTAGCGTCCGCGTCCTCCGCTGCTTTGCCGTTCGAGCAACAACAAAATAACATAAACTTGTGGCGCTCCACGCGGATTTCTTGGATCTTGCGCTGGACCCTGCTCCCTGGCGCGCGGAGCGCACCAGGGGCGGCGCCGGAGGCGCCGCTGGGGGGGCCCCGTGTCTTGGCCACGAGCTTACGAGCTCTGGCTGCGCAAGGCCATGGTCGTGAGCAGTGGCAGAAAGCCGCATGCCCGGGCAATAGTTGTCACAAGTGGCCCCCCCTGCGGTTGTTGAGCTAATTTTGGCGTTCCCCGGGTGGGCTGGGCCTTCCTTAGGGGGCCCCTCCGCGGGCTTTTGCGCACCCGGAAGGAACGGGATGGAGGGACTCAATGCCGATCCGCGCGAAAATCCCCACCACCCCTGGCGTAGTACGTGCGACTCCAGGGGGGGGGGGCGGCCCGTCCACCCACCTCCCCACCATAAGGGGGGTGCGAAGTCCCTGGGGACGGGGTGGGATGGGCACTGAGGGGCACCATCGGCCCTTCTAGAACCAAAGGTGGGCACCATACGCCCGCCACCACCAGCGGAGGTACACCATACGTCCTCCACCACCCTTCATTCCATTCAACATTCAGTGAACTTTTTTAAATGTGATATTTCAACCTCTCTCCAAGAATTCCGCGCGGAGCGCTAAACATGTATGTTTATTGCGATGTTCCTTCTTCGAGCCGTGCCTCCCACGAGCCCACGAAAGTGACGACCGTTGCGCAGTTCGCAGGCCCCCAGAAAGCTGCGAGGTCTCCAATGGCGCCCTACCTCCCAGAAAACAACGAAAGTTGCATCAAGTGCACAATTCGCAACCACCCCAAAGAACTGCGAGGTCTCAAATGGTCCGTTCACCCCATCCTCGTCCTGGCCCCGTCCGGCATGCGCCGAACGGCGGGGACCCCCCCGCACGCGAAAACGAAGGAAGGGCAGCGGTATCGGTAGCTTTTCCCTCCTCCGACCAGCGTCGTTCCTCCATCTCGGCCTCCAAACGCCTGCTTCGGAGCCCTGGGGACCATCAAGCACCATGGACCTCCGGGACAAAGCGCTGCACCCCCCTGGGGGATGATGCGTCGAGACCCGTGGATTCCCCGCGGGCCGACAGAGACACGCCGCCATCTGTCCGGGGTGGGGCCCAGGGACACTCGAATACATAGACACAACCTTAGGCGTCCCTGTCTGTTTTCATCGTTTCTTGACTCTCGTCTTCCCCTCCGCTTCCCATCATTTCCCATCCATTCCCTGAAATCGACGACTGCCTGTGTCTGTGTGTTTTTCCCCCTCGGGTCTGGGACGGGGGGAGGGGGAGGCGAACTGGAGCTGGCGAGGCGACGCGGCGGGCTCTACCTGCCGGGCCCCTGGGGCGGGGGGCCGCAGGGGCCGCCGACCTCCGCCACCACCACCACCATGCCGCCGGCGAGGATGCCGACGAGGCGGCTGGTGCACCGGCCGTGTCGGTGAGCAGGGCACGCCAGGCGGAGCCGCAGGGAGGGAGGGGCGGCGGCAGGAGCCTCCGACCTCCGCGCGTCGTGCGTCGGCCGTCTCGCCCGGCATCTGTCTGCCGTCGGCCCCGCGCGGAGGGCAGCACCAGTGGAGGCACGGGGGAGGGGCTGCAGCAGGCGCATGCGATGGGGGGTCGCGCCACAGGAATCGCCGAGATCCCTGGAAGGCCCTGAGGCCTCTCAGGGCTTCTGTTGGGCCCCATCGGGCCCACGAGGGGGGGCAAGACATTTCCGTGGGGCATCTGCTGGCAGCCAGACGTCTCATCTGATGCCCCTGCTGCGTGCTGCGTCTTCGGGCGGCCTTGTCGTCGGTCACATCGCGTCGCTGTGCACGTCGACTGCGCGCCGAATCCATGTCGAGCGCATCGCCTACGCGCCGAATCCACCGTGCCGAGTCCGTGTCGAACCGTTGTCGAGCCCGCGTCGGGCACAAGAGATCATAGGCTCTCTGAGGACCTCCCCTTTGGACCTTGACCAGAAGGCTCGCCGCGTGCTCGACGTTCGCACCATCCCGGAACCTTGCACCCGACGCTCGCACGCGGATCATCCCCCTCCCGTGCTCCCGATCCCCTGCACGACCCCTGGCCCGACCCGGGCTCTGTCTCTTCCGACGCGTGCCGCGAAGTGCCGCGCGAGGAAGACGCCGCACGCCTGGCATGACGTAGACGGGCCACGAGGGAAACAGCTCAGCTCCTGGCACCCGCGGCATCCCCCCCGGCCTGGCTTCAGGTCGGGCATGTCCTCCTCCAGGCGGATTTTTGAGGAAAACTTCAACGTAAGCAATAAATGCTCAACGCCCCACCTAAGACTATAGTTCTCTTCATCCCGGTTCGTTCTTGACGGCCTTCTGCCCCTGGCGGGCCCCTGGAGGCCGCAGACGACGGACAACCTCAGGACCATCCCGTCCCCCTCGGTACCCTCGTCGGCGCGCACAAAGGGGGTAGGGGGGGGGAAGGCTTCTTAGAAAGAGGCTGCTTCTTAGAAGGCGCCAGCCTTACATCTACAGACAAGGCCCGCGCCTTCTAAGAAGCAGGGGCGCTTCTAAGGAGCCTTCCCCCCTCCCCCTGCCCCCCTCTGCGCGTGGCCGATCAATACCCACTTGCCTCATTGCGACTTCTGCCGCGGGACAGACAAGGGCTCCCGAAGATCGCATCGCAAGGAGGGGGCAGGGAGCGACAGTCGGAGGGGGACAAGTCGAGACCGCGGCAGCTCAAAAACTCTGCCCCCGCCCTCCTCCCGTGGTCCAAACACGCACCAGTTCCCCGAGCTGCGTCCAGCCGTGACGACGAGGGGGCCAACTTCGGCGTTGGTCCCTGACACCACGTCAGATCGTTCAACATCGACGGATCCTGGGTCGCCAGCGGCCGTCAACGTTGAAAACCGGCAGCGGGGTCGCCGCCGGTCGAC
>CAUYUJ010008324.1:54892-57392 GCA_963575745.1 Prorocentrum cordatum
ACACAAATAAATACACACAAATAAAAGAATTCCCCTATATTTTCTTATATTTTCTGGGTTTTTGTCTTCCACCTCACTTCCCATATTTTCCAATATTTTCGGGGGAATCGACGATTAATTGTGTCTGTGTTTTTTCCCCTCCTGACAAACCCCTGTCGGGCGAATGGGCGGGCTCCCTGTCGGTCTGGTCGGAGGTGGCTCAGGGAGAGAGGAGGGGAGGGGCGGCGTTGCTGCCGCCACTCCCCCACTCGTGGGCCGCCCCGCCCCCCCGAAGCACGCGAGGGCCGACAGCGCCACGCCGCCGGAGACCTGGGGCGTGCGGCGAGTCAAGGAGCAGGAGCCCCTCCCCCGCAGAAGTGCAGCCCGAAGGCGAGGAGCCCAGAGGGCGCTACCGTGGGAGCGCAACGCTGCGGCCCGGCGAAGAATATTGTGGCTGGACGCGCTCCGGGATCTCTCCGGCGGCGCGATGGTCGTCTCGGTCCCGGCGTCTTTTTCGCCGACTCCGCTGGGTGCGAAGCAATGGGGGGCGACAACTGGGGGACGGGCCCTGTAGGTCCCCCTTCTTGGCCGGAAAGGGTCCCTCTTTAGGGGGGCCCTAAAGGGCGCCTTTCCTGCACCCCTCGCTGCCCCCCCTCGTGCATCGCCCCCCCGTATTACGCGCCCCCCCTAACTCCGAAGGGTGCCCAAAGATCCGGGTGCGATTTCTTTGGTGTGGCGCTGTTTCCTGGACTTCGGCCTCGAGGGCCCGTTATCGGGCCCGCGGGGGCCATCAAAAAAGGATCCGATACGGAAAACCATCCCCAGGGAAGGAGTCGGCCGCGGATGGAAACCATCATATCGGCGGCTGTCTGGGTGTGGTTTGCAACGGGTGTGGTATGCAACCCGCACCTAGGGGGGGAGGGCTTCAACATAGCTATCTGCCACGCCCCGGCGAGGGCTCGTCAAACCTTTGGCGCAACGTGGGGACCCCCTAAGGCCCAACGTCGCCGATCGCAAACCAAAACAGTAGGAGCTCGACCCCAAGAGACCTTCCAGAAGAAACCCAACCCTGGACCCCCAGGATGTACATGTTGGCTTTTGGTGTGGGAACGTCGCCTGTTCCAGAAGCAAAACCATTATAACCCCAAGCAATCTCAAGGGCTCCCTGCAGGCAAGCAGGGTGCTTCTCGGCATGGGCTTCCACCGTGACCACACCCGCTGTGGCCGCCGACCTCCAACCCCGTGATCGGGCCGCGGGGCGACCAGAAACGGAGATCCAGGACGAGCAGCTAATTCTAGGACGAAAAACAAAACATACCCCCCCAGATGCTCAAACATACTCAAACAAAGACCAGAAAAAATCGTCCCCAGACTATTTCTGGGCTACTTTTGAGCATTCCTCCTGGAGAGGGACACGCCCGACTTAAGGCCCTAAGTATCTGGTGAGACGGTCGGGGCCCTGAGACCTGCTGCTGCAGCAAACACACGACCTCGCGAAAAGTCAACACCGGAGCCCTGGACCTAAGAGACGGAGCCAGGACGAGCAGCGAAAACCAGGTGCGGACAAACCGAGACTCTCTGAGACCCGGCGGCTCTGGAGGATGCCTCGGGCGCCGCGGCCTTCCCAGAGCGTATCCTCGCCCTGGCCCCGTCCGAGGACCACCTTTCTGCGTCATGCTTCGAGCTGGATCGGTCCGCGAGGGTCCTTGGGTCCGACACCTGGCGAAAACCTCGCTTTGAGATTCAGTGCATCGCCAGAAACTCAGGGGACCTCTGGGGCCCCTGATATCCGATGCCGTGATTTGTTCAACACGGGGTCCCAGGAAGTCTCGGCCCATTCGCCAGGACCGGCTTCTCATCCTGAGTCGTTTTTTGACGGTCCCGAGGCCCGGCGAGGGCGCCTGTGGGGCCTAACTTTGCGAAACATCTGTCTTGGTTTTCTCACTGCGTTGGATCTCTGGGGCCACGGATCGAACATGTCATGTCGGCGGATGTCCGGGCTGCTGTCGGTGCCCCGCGGCACGGCTTTCGGCGCCCCACCGGGAGCGGAGCAGCGCCGGCGGCGCGGCGGAGGCGGAGGCACGGCGTGCACGGCACGGCGCGCGAGGCGGCCACCTGTCCACATCCATCGCCTGGGGGACCCTGCGCGAGGCTGGCGGACTGGCCCATCTTTGAGTCGCGATGTTGGCGGGCTCGCAGCGAACAACGGCACACAGCGGCAGACAACGGCAGCCGGCCAGCGGCAGAGAGCGGCACACGCCCCGCGCCAACCGTCCAAACTATCTACCCCTGTAGGCCGCTGGTGGCCGCTCCACGCCCACCCCAAGAGATCAGTGACATTCCCAGCCCTCCATGGGAACAGACCTACTGGTGTCCTGGGACCCCCGGGCGGTGGTGGTGGACAAATCTCAGCCTCGCGCGACGGGCGAGCGAAGGAAGGGCGGAGGCGGGGGGGGGGGGCCGAGCACGGAGAGGACGGACGGCGTGGACGGCCACTGGTACTGACGTTCAGCGGAGTCCA
>CAUYUJ010008324.1:62392-64892 GCA_963575745.1 Prorocentrum cordatum
TCCTGCAAGAGCCGGCGCTCTGGCCGACCCCCCTCTGCATGGACCCCCGTCTCAAGGCCATCGAGTCCTTTTTGGGCGGCCCCTTGGGACCGAGGAGGGCCCCCATGGGGCCGAATGTGTGGCGACAGGCCGCCCGTCCGGACTCCTGCTTGCTCGCGACGCGACCCTGGCCTGGGGCCACGCCTCGACCTCCCGCCCACGGCACCGAGGCGCCCCAAGGCGCGCACGGCACGAGACGCCCGGCGAGGGCTCGGCCGCCCCCGCCCGGCGCCGCCAAGGGCGCGCCCGCGGGCGGGCGCCGGGCGAGGCCTCGGCCCACCCGCGGCGCGCGAGCTGGCGCACACGCGGCGCTCCCGCGGGCGGGGGCTGGGCGCGACCTCTCGGCCGACCCACCCGGCTCGAGGCTCGAGGCCCCCACGGGCGCCCTCGGGCGCTCCACGAGCCGGGCACCAGGCCCCGTGAGTGCCTCGGGGAGGTGCAGCGGAACCTCCCAGTGCGAGCGCTGCCTGGGGAAGAGCTCGCGGAGAGGATGCATGGCCTTCCGTTTTCAGCACGGGGCTCTCGCCTGGAAGGGCAGGCGCACAGGGTGCTTTGTCTCCAAGGGAGCACTTCAGGCACTGAAAGGTGAGACTCGCCAAGGGCTTCTGAGAAGTGGAGTTTGGATGGGAGGGTGTACTGAAGCATCGTTGATGATCCCTGGGTGTGCTGTGGTCCTCTTCCTTCTCCTGACTGCCTCCTTCTCCGATCCTCATCCGCCTCCTCCTCCCCGTCATCTCTCTTCGTCAACCATGTGTCCACACCCCAACGGGTTTCCACAACGGCTGGGGGAACACATCGTCCAACATCTTGGCCACACTTTGGCCCAACGTTTGGCCACACCGGCGGCTCCAGAAAGGCGGGGGACAGCGGCGGTTCGCCGCAAGCGTCTTCCATACACCCGTAACGACGTTCAATATCCGACACCGTACCTTGTGTACATTTAGGCGTGGAAGAATGCCAATGGCTGTCCGGTAGGGTCTCCAAATTCTAAAACGGGACGCCCCCCACTCGCGTTTCCTGCGTGCACCGCCCCCCCCATCCCGAAGCCACGACCCCTTGTAAAAAACGGTAGATCCACGCTTCCGAAGCCACGATCCCTCGTTGAAAACGATGGATCGGCGTCACTACATTCCAAGACGGCGAATGCAGGCAACCAAGGACACCAAGATGGCCCAAGATGCTTCGAAGACGGCCCATGATGATGAATCCAAGGCTGCCCAGTATGGCTTCAAGGCGGCCCAAGATGCGTCCAGGAGATCTCAAAAAGACAACAAAAGGACCTTCGACAAGGTCCGAATATACCAAAACCATTGATTCCACGGAAATAGTTGCATGATCCGCCACCGTGCCGCTGGGCACAGAGTGGGCGTGTCCTTTGATCATTTGCCCAATCCCCTGAGTCCCAGTCCTCGATCCTGGGGAATCGTTGTGGGGCCCCAGTCCAAAATTGTCAAACCTCTCGGGGCTTATCGCGTCTTGTCGCGTGACTGGTTCGGAGCCAAGAGGGCCCCAAGAAGGGCCAAGAGGGCTCCAAGAGATCTTCAAAACGGTCCAAGAGGGCCTCAAGTCGCCAAACAGTCAGCTCAATTAGCCTGGCGAGCGACCCAACCATATGCAGTTGTGAATGCCGCAATTGTGCTGGGTGGTGGCGGACGCATGCGGGCGGTGCCACTGGGACCTTCGGTGGAGCTCCCTACGGGGCCACGAAACGCTGTACTGGGTGGGTGAGACGCGGTCAGCAAGGGCTGTGCTGCGTGGTGGCGGACGCATGCGAGCGGTGCCACTGGGACCTTCGGTGGAGCTCCCTATGGGGCCACGAAACGCTGTACTGGGTGGGTGAAACGCAGGCAGGGAGCAAGGGCTGCGCAGGGTGGTGGCGGACGCATGCGGGCGGTGCCGCTGGGACCTTTGGTGGAGCTCCCTATAGGGCTACGAAGCGCTGTTCTGGGTGGGTGAAGCGCAGGGAACAAGGGCTGTGCTGGGTGGTGGCGGACGCAAGCGGGCAGTGCCACTGGGACCTTTGGTGGAGCCCCCTATGGGGCCACGAAACGTGCGAGGGGTGTGCCAGAATGGGGTGTGGAACCGCATGCCAGCGCAGCCACTGGGGCCTTCGGTGGAGCTCCCTATGGAGCCACGAAACGTGTGAGGGGTGTGCCGAAATGGGGGGTGGAACCGCATGCGAGCGCAGCCACTGCGGCGTTCGGTGGAGCTCCCTATGGGGCCACGAGACGTGTGAAGGGCGTGCCGAAAAAGGGGGTGGAACCGCATGCGAGCGCAGCCACTGGGGCCTTCGGTGGAGCTCTCTATGGGGCCACGAACCGTGTGAGGGGTGTGCCGAAATGGGGGGGGAACCACATGCGAGCGCAGCCACTGGGGCGTTCGGTGGAGCTCCCCATGGAGCCACCCACGAAGCGTGTGAGGGGTGTGCCGAAATGGGGGGTGGAACCGCATGCGAGCGCAG
>CAUYUJ010008324.1:67392-110331 GCA_963575745.1 Prorocentrum cordatum
TCACCATCACCATCACATTCATCATACGCATAATCACTATCATAATCAGCATCATGATCGTCATCAGCATAATCACCAACACCACCATGACCATCACCGTTGTGATCTTCATCATGTTAATCAGCATCTCCTGCATCGTACAGTAATCACCATCAGCATCATCCTAAGCCTCAGTCCCATCATCATGACAGACAGCAGCAGCATCAGCATCAGCATCAGCACCAGCAGCAGCAGCATCGACTTCATCATCATCACCACCATCATCATCGTCGTCTTCATCGCCACCCGCGCCATCATCACCATCACCATCACCATCATCAGCAGCATCGACTTCATTATCAGCATCCTCCTCCTCATCCTCATTCTCGTCATGCTCATCATCACCATCAGCATCAGATCGTCACAACCACCATCGCCATGGTCATCGCCGCCATACCATCATGATAATATTCACCATCGTCATCCTCATCCTCATCCTCCTGATTGGTCATCACCATGTCATCGTCAACGTTATCCTCCTCTCCCTCGTCTTCCTCCGCCTCCACACCATCATCGTCGTCAATCTAGCCATCATCATATTCATCAGCATGCCCACCATCATCAGCATCATCCTCACCACCACCACCAGCATCATCATCATCATCATCATCACCATCATCATCAGCATCATCATCGTCATCATCATCAGCATCATCATTATCATCGAACCCTCGAACAGTCGCCAACCCGAATGCTGGGTTGGCACGGTGGCGGGACCCGCCGCAGGCAGCCCGATGAAAAAGTACACAAAGGCAATATAAACGAGGAATCCGGCGGCCCCTGGCTCGGCCAGGGGCAGACGAGGCCTATGAGGTGCCTCGCCGTTACCGAACGCCCTCCCCCCCCGCACGCGCGCGCCTGCAGCGGCGCGCGCTGCAACACGCGCGGGGGCGCGAGCGAGGTGCGCCCGGGGGGGAGGAGGATGAGCGACGGGGGGAGGAGGTGGAGGACGAGGAGGAAAAGGAGCGGGAGGAAAAGGGGGGAGGAGGAGGAGGAGGAGCATGAAGCATGAAACAGCACTGGCGGTCCCCAGGTGCAAGCCTGGCCGCACGCAGCACCCACGAGGGGGGGGCCAACATCAAACCCTGGCCAGCATGGCCAGGGACATTGCAAGAGAAAAACGGTCTTGCGCCGCAACAGGGCGTGCGGTCGGGGAGGGCAAGATCCTCCCCCGTGCCTGCCGCGCGACCTATACAAACGGTGGCGGCCCCCTGAACATCGGCCACCGCAGGGGAGACATCACCCCACGGCCGTGCGACAGGGGGACGAGGACACCACGGGGCAGCGAAAAGGACGGCCAGCGGCGCCTGCCCGACGGAATTCCAAGGCCCGAATTCCAGGGCTGGCTGCGTGGCCAGCGCCGCCGAACAGGACGCGGCAAAACCCAAGATCGAACCTGCCGCGCGAGCCCATCGCACGCCAGGCCGCAGGCAGATTATCAGCACGCCAAAGGGCCACGGTCAGGGAGGACGTGCGCCTCCCCCGTGCCCTTCGCGCCCCTTGCACTCCCGGGCATCAGTCACCGCAGGGGAGACATCGCCCCGCGGCCTTGCGACAGGGGCGAGGACAGCACGGGGCAGTGAAAAGGGCGGCTAGCGGCGCCAGCCTGGCGGAACTCTAAAGCCCGAGTTCTATGGCTGGACGCGTAACCTGCACCGCCGAGCAAAACGCAGCAAAACCCCAGGTCGAACCTGCCACGCGAATCCACTCACGCCAAGGCCATAGCAAATCCAGCACGCCAGAGGGCATCCGTCAGGGAGGCGGCGCCTCCCCCGTGCCCCAACGCGCTCACATGTTTGGGGCGGCCCACTGAGCAGCGGTCACCGCAGGGAAGACATCGCCCCACGGCCGTGCACCAGGGGGCATAAGCAGCACGAGGCAATGAAAAGGACGGCCAGCGGCGCCTGCGCGGCGGAACTCCAAGGCCCGAGTTCCAGGGCTGGCTGCGTAACCAGCACCGCCGAGGAGGACACCGCTAACCCCAGATCGGGCCTGCCACGCGAGCCCCAACCACGCCGCCGGCAGGGGCGCGACCCCCGAGCAACGGTCACCGCGAGACACCCCGCGGCCGTGCAACAGGGGACTTAGTCCCGCGGGAAAGCCATTCCTGACTTTGGGGGAAGCCCACGGCTGAGCCTCCCAAGGGCCTCCCTACATTTAGCAGCGCGGCCCGCGGGGGGACATTCCCCCATCAAGTTTCGGGCACTCACACTACGAAGGCCCCGCGCTCATTGCAGAACAACGCCCCATTCAGCAAACGAAGGGCATGCGAGGGATGGGGGATGGAAGCGAGACGGCGGGGCGAGGGGGTCTCCTCCGTCCATTCCCCCAGCTGCGCCCCCCCATCGCCTGCAGGCTCGGTCAAGTGCACATGCTTGGACCCGAGGCATGGCCCTGGCCTGAAACAGGAAAAGGGGACCTTTCAGAGAACATTTCACGGAACAAATACTACACTTGATCAAAGTTCGGAGGGACACGGGACTGCGCTGTCGCTGGCGCACCCGCTCCACGCGCGATCGCATGCTAGTCCCAGGCCCACGACCGCGCGCGCTCATACCCAACGCGCGTGCGCTCACGGGCACAAGTCATGAGCACTTCACGAGGAATGGCAGCCAACCTACTTAAAATGCCACGACGGAGGTGGTCCTCTCAGTGGGTGCGTTCGATGAGGGAGACTGGGGCGCTGCCGCGGGCTGCCGCCTCGTTCGCAAGTCCGTCGGCCACCGAGTTTAAGGGCCGCTGAATCCTGGTCAATCCGAGCGCGGCACCCTCTCGCACCGTCGGGTGCGACTTAGTCCACCT
This sequence comes from Prorocentrum cordatum, assembly GCA_963575745.1. Lineage (NCBI taxonomy): Eukaryota > Dinophyceae > Prorocentrales > Prorocentraceae > Prorocentrum > Prorocentrum cordatum. The sequence goes on from CAUYUJ010008324.1 coordinate 70,234, forward strand.
AAGTTCAACTTCCCCCCCCCTCCCCTCCAGGATATTCCAAATCTCCACCCGGAGTCTAACATATCAGATTTCTGTACAATATCGGTGTTTCACGAAAACCTTGCACAACAGGTAGGTGATCAAAGAATATGAGCATTCCCCCCTCAGTATGACGAAGCAACATAACCGACGCCAGCATTCCAGCCCTCTGAGAGCTCTGAACTTCACCAGGAAAGGCGCCAACGAGGAAGCCATCCACGCCGGTGAGGGAGGGGCCTAAGCGGGCACATGACCAGCCGCGCCGCCTTAGTCTCCAGTCCTTAGCGCGATGCCCCCCCGACCCGTCGACCCCGATCACACCTCCAGGGGCGCGGCCCTCACCAAGAGATCCCCAAGAAAAGACTTGATCGGTGGGTGGGGGGAAATGACCGATCGACTTAGATTTAGGCATGAGCCCGCGACACCACAAGGAAGGATATGCATCAGCCTCTTCCAGTGATCGAGCACAGAGAGGCTGGGTGCGAAGAGCAGCTGCAGAGGGAATATCAGCATTGCACGGGCACTGCCAGAAACGGTGGAGAGGGGCTTCAGCTTCCAGACCACATCGCCGACAAAGTCCTGAGATCCCGTGTCATATCCATGTTCATGCAAACGAGATTCGGCCCAGAAACATCCTTCCAAAGTATTCCTCAAGATGCCCTGCCCCTCATAGTCAACATCCTTCCCCATTTCAGATGAAATGGAATGCGCACTCGCGAAATCAACGCCATCCTTAATTCCGCCCCCGAGATAATGTTGGGCAGCAGTCCCCAACGTTTCCGGATGCAAAGTAACCTTAAGCTGCTTCCTCAACTAGACAGGGAAGGGGGGTCAACGGGCGAAGCGGAGCCGTCCGGCACAATCCACTTCGTCGGGGACAACAGCTGTCAGCTGAGGTCAACCCAGACCGCGACAGTAGCGGGGGCAGGCCCACGGACACGGCGCCAAACGCGCCCTGGCGCAAGGCAAGCAAATTCTTCAGCACGAGCCTTGAATAACAGAGCGGTGCGCATCTTAGCCTTGGGCCCCAGATCGAGCCACAACTGCTAGAACCCAAGAAGCTGTTCCCGACGAAGCCTATATGCGGGACCCGCGGACGCGGCCTTCACCGCAGACAGCAGCGCAGTGGCACCGGACCCAGGACTCCACCATCCCAAACACTTGGCGGCCCGCGCTCGGGCCAACCGAACCTGGAACGGAGACAGCCACAGGACCGAATGACCCCGAGACGAAACAGACAGCGCACCAGGCTTGTACAATTTCGAGGCCCCTTGACAAATCCCCGTCAAATACTGCACCTTCTTAGCCCTACGACTGGCCCTAGAATGTCTCGCCTTAAGAATCATGGTAGACCTCCGTTTGCCAGCAGAGGTAGCAACTCCAAGATCACGAACAGTATCTTGCGCGCGCAAGCGAACGCCAACAGCCCGAAGCTCGTGGGCAATGCGGTGACTGACTGCACGCCTACTGCTGACAATCGCCGACTTGTCCGACAGCGTCAGCCGCAGACAATCAACTCCATGCGCAGGGTGCAGAGCTGCCAGAACAATAGCGCAGGCAACTTCATCGGCGCTGCCATGAGAGGTCTGGGAGAGGTCGTCAACATATCCCTGAGTGATGACAGAAGTAAATATTACGAATACCGGCCAGCATCGGATAGCAGTACGCTTTAGTCCATGGCACGCTCTGGAAACATCCTGGAATAATTCCAGCTCCTGACTCAATCACCCGAGAACAGTACCCTCCAGTGCTCCAGTGTCGAACGCCCTGGGAGAAACATGAATCAGTTAACCTATGCACGTGAGATGGGGAGGGAACTGCAGGTTGCAGCCGCGCCTGATCAGCGGGGCGGGGGAGGCAGCGTCAAAAAACCAGCGCGGGCCCCAATGGACGCCGACAGAAACTTGGCCTTCAGAGGCCGCCAGCCCGTGAGACACTTCGCGCCGCAAAGCAGCTTGCAATGCCGAGCTCCCCCTGATGGCGGCGCCCCAAAACGCCGCGCGATCTCTACTCCAAACATCCGGGGAGGTCCCGCGGATGTTGGCATAAACCCGGTTCAGGGTAATGCATTTACACGCAGGCCGCTCATCAGCTTTGCTTTTTTGGAGGGAAGGCAATAACACTGAGCAAAATCTGTTCGGGCCACATGAGGCCCCCCTTCAAGAGACCAGTAACGTTGGACAAGAGCTTCGAAGGCGTCAGGCTGAGCCCCCATGAGGCCCCGCGGCCGCCGGCGGCCAACCCCCGCGGCCGCGCCGTCGAAGAACATCCTGCCAGCAGCAAAGACATCTCTACATTCGATGTCGGGGAGCTCGGGCTGAACTTCCCTAGAGCGCCGACGAAGCTCACTTATGGCTACGCAAAGTTCCTTGTTTTGATCGGGCCCCGAGGCCCAAACTGGGCCCGACGGGCCATCGTCTCACCAGGCAGCTGGAGAACCCCCCTAGAGGCCAGAAAAACCCCAGCGGGTCGCCATCCACCTTTCGAATCCATTGGCGAGCTCTCTTCGCTCCTCGCGGAAGCGATTTAAGCAGCCAGTCTTTTGTCGCCTGAGCAGTGTCAGCGCGAGCAGCTGACCAGGCCTGACCGAGCGCAGCCGAGCACTCGGAGACCAGAAAATCGAAAATATCGGGGCTGAGTGCCGGACTTCCAGACTCCATCTGGGATAGCTGAGCCCGCCGCGCCCGGGCGTTCTGCGAGGCGGGGAGGCGCGGCGAACACTTCCCCACATGCTGCCCCAAAAAGGAGATTCGTCGAGCAAACCAACTCCACATCAGGATTCCTGACAGGGGGGGCCCAATCCCGAGACATCATATCAACGCGCCGATGCCGCGGAAACTCAGGCCCCAAGGCGCCAGGAAAAGCCCGAGGTTCACGTCGCTCGGTCATCTCTTGGAGCAAAGCCTCAAGCGGTAAATGCACTTGCAGGCGCGCGTGAGTCTTGAAAGGAGAATCGGGGCACCGTGAGACGCGCAGGAACGGCGCGAGGGTCTCCGGTGCAGCAACATAGTCAATAAGCGCACCTTGACCTTGCGATCAGGTGAAAGCAACGCCCTCTGGAGGGATGGCGCAAGCATGCGTCATCTTCAGGAGCCCGCAGAGCTGCATCAGCTCAATGTCGAAGTCGAAGTTCCCAATCAAAAACCAGGGGATAGCCAGCGTCTGCACAACAAGTATTCATCCCCAACATCTTACGAATATTCTCACCAGCGGACCCCCAGTCCAGGCACCGCGCGCACAATGCCGACCCCAACGACAGACTGCCGAGCACGACGCCCCAGAAACATCCACCCATCTCCAGCACGCGCCTCTTCCACACTCGCATCGTGAGAAAGAAATCGCTTAACATACAAACCATTACCATTGTGATCACATGGGGGGGGCCCCCCCCCCCCCCCCCCACACCCACCCACCCCTTCCACGCGAACCCCCTCCAGGGCCCCCCTTGCGAAGGGACAAAAGGCGGTCGCCACCTGATCGTGGCGCACTCCCCTTTTGCAGCATTCAACCTAGGGGGAGCAGGCGGTGTTCAGCAAAGAAGAAGGCGTCAGCCTTGCGATCCAGGTCAGTGATGAGGCTACGCGCAAGCGCACTCCATTGCGTCATATTGCAAAAAAAAGATGGTGGTGCCCTCATTCACTTCAGAACTGCACTGCAAAAGGACGCCAGGAACTCCGCGTCGGCAACCTGGAGACCGTGTCGCGGACGCGGTTGGCAAAATCTGCCGACGCTGCGTCGGCGGAGGACTTGATGCGCTTGGACTGGCGAGCCTTGGACTTCATTGACATGAGGGCCTCCATCCTGGCCAGGTCGTCAGCGCCCCAGGCGGCTTCGCAAGCTCGCTTGCGAAGCTGTCGTAATTCATCAGCTTCAGGCTGACCGAGGTCACCAGCATCGCTGCCAGCATCACTTTCAGCATCCATCTCGACGTCCTGGGCAACCTTCTTGGGCATCTTCTGGAACTGTAGCAGGAGTTCCAGAGGGAGGCCCTTCTCCACGGCATAGGCACGGATGGTGGCCTCGTCCATGTCGCCCAGGTTGGGAATGCTCTCAGGATCCACACGAGCGCCAGCAGGAGAAGGCTCTTCACGACCACCAGGACGTTCGCAACCCCCTCCATGTACCTCAGCTCCCTGTGGAGGCCCTCGAGCAGCTCCAGCTTCTTCACGAGCACGACGTTGATCCTTGCACTTCTCCTCCATCCAAAGCTCCTCGTTGAAATTCCGGAGCGCCTCATCCGAGTCGCGTTTGCATTGTGCAGTCTTCTCGTGGGCAGCCGTGTCCGTGGCCAGGAACTCCCTCGCCTCGACCAGCTGTTCTTCAAGCTTCTGCACGTTCGTCTTGCGATGATGTACATCTTGAGAGGCCAAACGCACTGCCTGCGCCGCGTCTTCAACAACTCGGGTGAGGCGGGTGCGCTCAACACTGGCTGCATCTTGCAAGCGTTCCACAGACCATTCAGGCTGAACTGGGGCTTCATCTTGAACAAATTGAGCAAGTCCGTCTCGAAGTTCGGGTTTCGCAGCGAGTAGAAGGGCGGCGGCGGCACGTAGCTCGGCATTGTCATCATTGGCGCATGCGGGTGCTGCACCGGCACCGCGGCCTCCATGCCCACGCCATGCAGCCCCTGAGCCGCGGGCCCCGCTCGCCGTGAGATACTCCCCCCCGCACTTCGAGCAGCAGAAGTTGCCGAAGGACTTGTACTCCCAATGGCCGCAATCCCCGCAGACATCATACGGGCCCTGGCCCTGGGAGTTCTTGCGACGCCCGCCACCACGCCAGGGGGCGCGCTGGCGCCACAACTGGAAGAACGAGAAAAGCAGAAGGAGGAGGAAGAGGAGGAGGAAAAGGAGGAGGAGGCGCGCGCGAAATGCGCCCGGGGGAGGAGGAGGAGGAGGAGGAGGAGGAGGAGGAGGAGGAGGAGGAGGTAGAGGAGGAGGTAGAGGAGGAGGAACAGGAGGAGGAAGAAAAAGGGCCAGTGTAAACCCAAGACGCATCAAGATGTTGCAATTCAGCCTCCCTCCAAGTTCCCTTTCCATGGGTCCCTGCAGTCATTGGACGGATTTGCCAATTAGAATTTGCCAGCAAGCGGCTGGAACACGGCCACTGGTACAAACGGAGGTCGGGAACGTGCACCGTTGGCGGCTGGAATGCTTCTCCTCCTAGAAAACTCCGGCAAGAACGCACTCGTCTTGTAGGCATGGGCGGCTGGAACACTTGCCCTCGTAAAGCTTGCGGGCTAGAACCCAAACCGTGGGCGGCTGGACAGTTTATCCTTGTAAAAATACAAGCTGGAACGAACTCGTCTTGTGGACATCCGAGGCTGAAACACGTTCCTTTGTAAAAGTTGGGGGCTGGAATCACGCCCCACATAGGGCTTTAGAAATATAGATACAGCTTCACGCCTCAGGACGCGCGCGCGCGTTCGTGCGCGTGTGGTCAGTCCGTCTGTCGGTCGGTCCGGTCCTCGGTAGTCGGTCGGTCGGTGTGTCGGTCCGTCCGTCCCCGTTGTCGTTTGTCGTCGTCGTCGTCTCGGTCGGTCCGTCGGTCGGTCTTTCGGTCGGTCTGGTCGTCGGTCGTCACTCGCCGTGCCCGTCGGCCGTCGTTGTCGGTCGCCGTCGTCTCGGTCGGTCTGTCGGTCGGTCGTCGTCGTCGGTCGTCGTCCTTGTCATCGGTCGTCGGTCGGTCGCTCGATCGGTCGGCTTGTCGGTCGATCCGTTGTCATCAATCCGTCCGCCGGTCGGTTGCCGCCGTCGGTCGGAATCATAAAGGATGGCGTCCGTTCGGCATTCTTGCGTCTCCCTCTTGGAACGCAAACATTCCCGATAATATATTGTTCAGATAATTACTACCAACCAGATCCCGCTGACTGTACAATATTACATTTTCACTGCTGGAGGTGCCCCATTAAAATACAACAAACAAACCACAATTCGTGGGACTTCAACGCCGCGAATCAGCGTGATTGTAGCGTCCGGACAAGACGAGGAGACGGAGAGGAGGAGGAGAAGGAGAAAGAGGAGGAGGAGGAGGAGGAGAATAGGGGCGGGAGAGGAGGAGCAGAGAGAGCAGGACGGAGAGCTCGGAAGCAGCTTCTGGGATGTCTTCGTCAAAACGACTACGGCTGACTAGTTATGGAGCTCGATGACAGGGCCCTGAAGCCAGACCAGTCCAGATCATACCCAGGCATAAGCTCGATAAAGCCACACTAAGAGGAATTGAACGGATTATTCTGGATGAAGCGGGCTCTCGGCCACAGATACTGATGCTGAGTTCAACATCCCAGGAGCTGCATCCTAAAGAGTGCACTCTGTAGGGCGGGGATTCAATTCGACAGGCCCTCTGTTGGGAGGAGAGGGGGGGGCGGAATGGCGCGGGCCTTCGGGATAACGCCACCCACAGCGAACTTCCTGTTCTCTCCAGCGGCTCGGTGAGCTCGTTCCAGCTGATGCCCCCAGACACCGCCCACCAGAGGCTCAGCATTGACCTGCGGGTGAGCAGCGAGGAGCAAGGAGGCATCACGACTCGGAAAGCAGAAAGACCGTCGTTTCCTCTCCCGGATAACCATCGTTACCTGGGGGATCAGGGGGTCTCGGGCGGGAAGGTAACGGTAACGGCGGCTGCGGCGAGCATCCGCCAGGGTGCGTTCGCGCCACCGGCGCATTAGCGTTACCTGGGGGTGGGGGGTGGGGAAGGGGATTGGCCTCTGTAAGGAGCGTTACACTCGGGAGGAAAACATCGCTCACAAGACAGTCGGGCCTAGGTCAGAAACATCTAGGCCGGAAGAAAATCCTTTAAGAAAGTGCGACCCTCCGTCGGCCAAAACAAACAGGACATCCAAGGGCACCCTCCCAAGGATGCACAAGGACATCCAACAAGCACGAAGAACACACTCCCCGAACCGACCTCGAACTTATACATCGGGCCGAATGTACGACAACTTTGCGTGCATGGCAAGGGAGAGTACGTCCTAAGTTTGGGACCCCACCGATGAGCGAGGTATTGCTGAGCACATTACGAACCACACTGATAAAGGCGATTCCCTGTTAGCGCCCACGCGCTTGGGCGTATGGCCTAGCGTACCGTTGTGTGCATGTCTGGCCTCCAACATGCGCACGAGGACAGGCGGCGGCTTACGCAGGCTACCCACGCAGGTCACTGCATACTGCGTGGCAGTGGGGTCGTTCACACGTGACCTCACGCAAGACGCTGACGTACGCGCAAACGTCCCCGCAGTCGTTATCGCCGCTGAGATGGAGAAGGAATATGACGACTTGCGGGGAGAACGACGAGGAGAGACCGATAGAGGTTCCCGTAATAGTCCATCAGAAGCTCGTCCTCGACTCGCGTGCCACTCTCGGTGTGCTCCGTCACGGCCTGGGTCAGGATAACTCCGAAGGAATACACGATGATGAAGAGCAGCAAAAGCGCCCAGAAGACAGACTTGCCAGCGCAGAACAGCGAGTGCAGCAATAACCGCAACGGTTTGAGCTGGCGAATAGTTCGGACAAGGCGGAGAAGCCGGGTCAGGCGGAAGAGGCGCAGAACCTTCGCAGAACCGCCAGCTGCCCCGAACATGTCACCCCTGGTGCCAGAGACCGCTTTCACAACGATCTCCAGGGCAACTTCGGCGAGGGCCAGGACAAGGATGATGACGTCGAAGAAATTCCACACTCTTTCGTGGACGAAGAAATCAAACCTGAACGCGTAGAGCCGCACCACTAATTCCGCCGTGAACAGCAGGGTGAGCGCGTAATTCGTTACCGACAAAGCACTTACCAACTGCTCCGAGCTGGACTCCTCCTGGCTGGACAAGCTTGACAACAACTGGGTCTCGACACCAATCATGACCGTGCTGAACAATATCAGGACAGCGATTCCGATGCTGAAGCCGCGGCTTCTCACGACCCGGATTAAAAAAGCATCGTCCTCTGGCATGGGGAGGTTGACTCTCATGTTGACCTCTGTCCTCCGCACGGCAGCTTTGAACCGCCTCTGCTCCTTCCAGGATGACCGAAATGGGGAAGGACAGAATTTGGACGACGACCGACAGCAGCTCCTGTCCGCCTCGAGTGTCGCCTGTCCGAGAGGGGCCGCTCGTGGCTTTGGAGAACCATCCGGCGCCGTCTCCCTTTGCGTCGTCCCCTTTTCTAGAGGCCTCCAAGATGGGGCCTGAGCAGAAGGGGCGGACGGATCGCACCGCAAGGCCGATGCATCGGCGATCCATCGGCGCTGTATTGGCGACGTCGGTTTTGATAAAATCAGTCTCCACATCGAGCCGCATCGGCGACGAATTGCAAATGCATCGGCTATGCGGCACGATCCTTCCACCCCATCCACTCGGATCCCATGTGGGAGGTCTCGATGTTCGTTGTGTTGCATTTTCGGGGGACCTCGTCTGTCCCATCGCGCCGCGATCCACGTCGAATCCGTGTAGAGCTCGTCGAATCCGTGATGAATCCGTGTCGGATCCGTGCCGAACCCACACCGGAATCCGCGTCGAGCCCACGTCGAAGGACGAGAGAAGACTGCCATTGGCAGGGGACAAATCCAGGCCCCCCGAAGATGCAGAATCACTTTTTCGGGCGCCCAGCTCCGTCAGCGTCGGGCACTGATGAGGGATGCGAGCCCTCGCGCCGTCACTCGAGCCCAGCCGGGCGGGGCCCCCGTCCAGCGAGCCGCTCCGGCCCGCCAGGCGCGGCCGCCTGGCCCGGGCGAGCATCTGGCCCGCGACGGAGCGCCCGGGGGTCCCTGCCCGGGCCCGGGCGCCTGCCGGGGCGCCCTTGCCTGTTGGAGCCAAGCAGGTCCGGGGCCCAGGGGGGCACCACAAACAGATCGGCACAAGGCCCCCGAGTCCCGGTTTTTGCTCATTGTTTTTTATATATACATACATACATATATATATATATATATATATATAGCACCCCGCAATTGCGGATAAGAGTGAGGGGGCGGGCGCGGGCGACGCGGGCGTCGTCAAGCCGGCGGACCTCGTGGCCCCCACCTTCCCTGTCGATGGCGCTCTCCTTCTCCCCCTCCTCCTCCTCCTCCTCCTCCTCCTCCTCCGCCTCCTCCTCCTCCGCCTCCTCCTCCTCCTCCTCCTCCTCTTCCTCGTCCTCGTCCTCGTCCTCATCGTCATCGTCGTCCTCCTCCTCCACCTCGTCCTCCTCGTCCTCCTCTTCTTCCTCGTCCTCCCTCTCCCCCCCTCGTCCTTCCATCATCGTCCTCCCATTGTCGTCATGATCCTCCTCGTCGTCCTCCTCCTCTTCCCCCCCTCCCGATCCTCCCCCCTCCTCCTTTTTGTCGTCGTCGTCGTCGTCGTCGTCGTCGTCGTCCGTTCCTCCCCCTCCTCCTCCTCCTCCTCCTCCTCCTCCTCCTCCTCCTCCTCCTCCTCCTCCTCCTCGTCCTCCTGCAAAAGCAGCCCGCCGCAGGCGCCGAAAAAATTGGTTTGTACACTGAACGTGGTTTGGGTCGCTGGTGGGCCGCGGGTTCTCCACCAGGAACGAATGCACAAGATGCCCGCCGCAGGCGCCGAAAAAATTGGTTTGTACCCTGAACGTGGTCGCGGGTGGGCTGCGGTCTCTCCACCTAGAACGAATGCAAAAGATGCCCGCCGCAGGCGCCGAAAAATGTGGTTTGTACCCTGAACGTGGTTTGGGTCGCGGGTTGGTCGCGGGGTGGGTCGCGGGGTGGGTCGCGGGCTCTCCACCTGGAAGGAATGCAAAAAAAGCCCGCCGCAGGCGCCGAAAATGTTGGTTTGTACCTTGAACGTGGTTTGGGTCGCGGGTGGGTCGCGGGTGGGTCGCGGGGTGGGTCGCGGGTGGGTCGCGGGTGGGTCGCGGGTGGGTCGCGGGTGGGTCGCGGGGTGGGTCGCGGGATGGGTCGCGGGGTGGGTCGCGGGGTGGGTCGCGGGTGGGTCGCGGGTGGGTCGCGGGTGGGTCGCGGGCTGGGTCGCCGGTGGGTCGCGGGGCGGGTGGCGGGTGGGACGACGACAACAAACAACAACAACAACAAACAACAACAACAACAACAACAACACGAATCCGCACCGCGGAATCCCACTTCAGCCACGCACCCAGGGACAGTGAATGACCGTTCGGCCCCCTCACTCTGATATATATATATATATATATATATATATATATATGTATATAAAAAATCGGGGGAAAAAAAAACGTTGGGGATATCCTCCTTTCACACTTTTTCCTAACAGGCATTGCTTCTGTGTGCGTGCGTGCTTGTGCCCATGTCCCCTCCCCCCGAGACGGGGAGCCCCTGGTGGCAGAAGGCCGCTCGGCTGCGGGGCCGCCCCCGCGGCCAGGCCGGCACCCCGAATTGTCCTTTGGCGGCCCCATCGCCGGGGAGGGCACAGAAAAGTCCCGGCGGGAAATGATCCGCTATTTTCTGCCTCTGGGAGCCCTCGCTGGGCCCCGGGACTGTCAAAAATAGGGGAAAACAGACCTACCTCGCTTTTGACCACCCTCGCTTCCACGATATACCAAACGATGCCAAACCACGGCCTGTACTGGTCAGCCCGCTTGACGAGGAAGCGCGTGGTATGACTTGGTTTTGCCTGAAAGCGAAAGCGGTGTAGGTAATTCACGCATTGGAAGAAAGAGAAAAAACGACTCAGGACGAAAAGCCCGCCCTGGGAAATGGGTCGAGCCCTCCAGGGGCCGACGTCGTGAGCAAGTCATGAGGTCGAGGGTCTGGGAGCCGAGCGCCGCTCGAGAACAAACTGCCGGAGGCCCGCGCAGAGCGCTTGGCTCGGCGCTGGCCCACCAAGGGCCGCGCCGGAGGCGTAGGAGGCGACGCCAAGCGACGCCAAGGGGGGGCCAGCGCGAACCCCAGAACTTCGCGCAGACCTCCGAGCATGGGTCGGAGTGGGTGGGATCGGAGGATCTCGCCGCGTTGTCGATCGCCGACTCTTAGGCGGCGGCCGCGTGGAAACGTTCGGGCGCCACATCGAACCGCATCGGCGATGCGTCGGCGGTGTGGCGCGATCCTCCGACCCCGTCTACTCTGACCCCACCTGGAAGGCCCGAGCCCTAGGAGCCCCATATCCCCCATGTGCGAGGCGGGAACTCGCCAATACTTCCACCGCCTGGAGACACGACGCCCTGGGGCCCTGACGTGCGGTGGATGAGGCCATATGGCCGTCTCCAGAAAAACTGAACCCAACAAGGTTGCCACTGTTGAGGCCCAGTAACACGACCTGCGTGCTGACCCCCCCCCCTCGCGACAAGGGGTGCGTCGCACGTTCGTCGCCCGTGCGCCGGCCGTGCGTCGGCCGCCGAAAAGGCCGGCCGTCCTCGCGAACGTGCGCGTCGCCCTCGCAGGGTAGCATTTTGGCGAGTGCGTCGCCAGCGTGGCGGGCACCCACTGAACAGTTGGCATCGGCTATACGCAAGAGTGACCCTGGATAAGAGTGACCTTTGGTGCGCGACTTTTTGGGGGCCGCGGGGGGACCAAACCTGGGCGCGCAAGCAGCTCCTACTGCTTCGCTTTCAGCCATCTGGGGACCCATCTGTGCCCGCACCAAAGGTCACTCCGGCGAAGGGTCACTCTTACGTCTAGTCGATGGCATAGCTCTGCACACCTTGGGGGCGCACGTGCTACTTCCGCCGGCCTCCGCCGGCGGAGCCGCCCTCATCTTGCTCCTCTCCCGCCACCTCCCGCCGCCCTCCGCCAGGGAGGAGGAGGAGGAGGAGGAGGAGGAGGAGGAGGAGGAGGAGGAGGAGGAGAGGCGCCAGCCCCTCCCCGCCCCTCGGGGGCGAGGCCGCGGCTGGAGCGCCGCCTCGGCGGCTGGCCCCCGGGGGTGCCGAACACGTCCAGGGGATGGCCTGATGACGCGTGGGATCGATGAAGACGTCGACGTCGTCGATGTCTTCATCGATCCCACGAGGAGGATCTCCTCGGCTGATGTCGTCGTCGATGTCTTGGTTCCCGGCCGATCTCCTCGGAGGAGATCGGCCGGGAACCAAGGAGCCCGGAACCCACCGACATCGGCCCGGAACCAATGACCAGGAACAGGGAGCCCGGGAACCCGGGAGCCCGGGAAGCCAGCGGGCCACCAGGATCGGCGGGGCACCTTCGCCTGCGGAGGCCCCCGAAAGTCGATCCTCCGGGCGGTGGTCGTGGAGAAACTCCCGCCGCGGAGGCCATGCCCACGGGCGAGAGACATGTCCGCGTCCGCGGCCTCGCAGGCCCGAGGCCCTGGGCCGCGACCCAGCGGACACGGGACACTTCTTTCGCGGATGTGCCTCGCACGGGTACCTGCGCGATCCCGCGCACTCCGCGGGATCGCGCACCGGAATCCAAACGGCGCGGGCACGGATACGGATTTTTGTCCACATCCGAAGTGGGGCTCTTGATATTGCTCTGGACACCCCGCGCAGGAACCCTTCACCCCCTCTCCTCTCTTTCTCACTCACGTCCTCACCCGCAATTTCTCGCTCACTCATCCACTCATCAATCACCCAATCACTCACTCACTCGCTCACTCAATAACCCACTCACTCACTGGCGATCACATTAGGACCATCACCATCATCATCACCACCATCGTCAACATCTCACACGAGTTTACGCACTCACCTCACACTCTCTCGCACACACACACATACACACACACACACACACGCACACACACACACACATTCACATACTCACCCCGAGGCAAGTCTCGAACGGGAGCCCCCTCCCTACGGGTCCATCACCTCACATTTTTCATCGCAACGGGTCATCCTCGAACCAGTCACTGTCGTCACTTTTGGGCTCTTCACGCCTGAATATGAAAGATATCTAGGGCGGGAGCCTCGTCTGTGAGAACATTGAAGGAAGTCTCAGGCGGGACTCCCCCTCCCTGTGGGGCCCGCATTCTCTGTTCTTCACCACATACACAGTGGGGTTTTGTTCGCAACCACGCTGTAGTGTTGGGTCCTCGTTTTGGAAAGACCATCCCCGCGTCTCCTCCTCGTCCCTCTCCTCCTCCTGCTCCTGCTCCTCCTCCTCCTCCTCCCACTTCTCCCTCCTCCAACATTCCCTCAGCACTCCGCATGTCAACCACTTCGGCACTGCCGTCACTCCCCTCACTTTGGCACACCACTCACACGATTCGTGGCCCCAGAGGGAGCTCCACCGAAGGCCCCAATAGCATGCTTCGCATGCCGCGCTCCCCCCGCCGCCCCCTCCACTTTGGCACACCCCTCACACGTTTCGTGGCCCGGCATGGTTCGCATGTCGCCCACCCACCCCTCCATTTTGGCACACCGGTCACACGCTTCGTGGCCCCAGAGGGAGCTCCACCGAAGGCCCTAGTGGCATGGTTCGCATGCCGCCCCCCCTCCGTTTTGACACACCCATCACACGCTTCGTGGCCCCATAGGAAGCTCCACCGAAGGCCCCAATGGCATGGTTCGCATGCCGCCACCCTCTTTTGGCACGCCCCTCACACGTTCCGTGTCCCCATATTGAACTCCACCGAAGGCCTGATGGGCATGGTTCGCGTGCCGCCCCCCGTCCACCTTGGCACATCCATCACACTTCTTGCGGCCCCAGGAAGAGCTCCACTAAGGGCCCCAGTGGCATGCTTCGCATGCCGCCACCCCCTCTATGTTGGCACACCTCTCACACGTTTCGTGCCCCCATGGGGAGCTCCACCGAAGGCCCCAGTGGCGTAGTTCGCATGCCTCCCCCCCTTCTAGTGTTGCACACCCCTCACACGTTCCGTGGCAACACAGGGAGCTCCACCGAAGGCTCCAATGGCATGGTTCGCATACCGCCCCCGTTTCCATATTGGCACACCCCTCACACGTGTTGTGGGTTCCACAGAGAGCTTCACCGAAGTCCCCAATGGAATGGTTCGCATGCCGCCCACTCTAGTTTGGAACACTCCTCACACGTTTCGCGGCACCACAAGGAGCTCCACTGAGGGCCCCAGCGCCATGAATTGCTTGCCCAGCCTCCCCCCCCTGCACGTTGACCCACCCCGCATACGTTTCGCGGCCCCATAGGGAGCTCCACCGATGGCTCCAGCGGCAGCGCCCGCATGGCGACCCCGCCCCATTGCGGCGCACCCATCGCGCGCTGCGCGCCCATAGGGAGCTCCACCGAAGGCAGTTCTCACAACGGTTGTACAGCCGCATCACAACTACGTATGTTTGAGTCCTTCGCCCGGGTAACTTTCTCTGTGCACCACACGCGTAGGAATCCCTCACACACCGCCCCTATTCTCTCCTCACCTCATCAACAGCATCAACATAATCGTCGTCATCATCATCATCAGCATCATCAGCAGCATCAGCGTCAGCGTCAGCATCAGCATCAGCATCAGCATCAGCATCATCATAATCGTCCTCATCGTCATCGTCATCGTCGTCATCACCATCATCGTCATCACCATCATCACCATCGGCACCATCACCATCATCACCACCACCATCATCATCAGCAGCATCATCATCAGCATCATCACCATTCACTCACTCACCCACTCATCCACTCACTCACTCACTCACTCACTCACCCACCCACTCATTCCCTCATCATCATCACCACCATCATCATCATCATCACCACCACCACCACCATCGTCAACCTATACGCAGTCACGCAGTTACGCGCACTGTCACACACATCCACACACTCACTCACTATCATCACTAAATGATACAGGCGAAGGAGCCAAACAGACGCAGTTGTTATCACAGCCGTTGTGAGAACGACCTTCAGTGGAGCCCCCATATGGGCGCGAAGCGCACCAAGGGTGCGCCGCAACGGTGCGGGGCCGCCATGCGGGCGATACCGCTGGGGCCTTCGGTGGACCTTCCTACGGGGCCACGAAGCGTATGCGGGGTGTGCCGAAGTAGAGGGGGTCGGAATGTGGACCATGCCACTGGGGCCTCTGGTGAAAATCCCTACGGGGGCACAAAACGCGTGAGGGGTGTGCCACAATGGAGGGGGGCGGCATGCAAACCATGCCACTGGGACCTTCGACGGAGCTCCCTTTGGGGCCACAGTACGTGTGCGGGGTGTGGCAAAGTGGAGGGGGCGCGGCATGCTAACCATGCCATTGGAGCATTCAATGAAGCTCCCTGTGGGGCCGCGAAACGTGTGAGGGGTGTGCCTAAAAAGAGGGGGGGGGCATGCGAACCATGCCCCTGGGGCGTTCGGTGGAGCTCCCTATGGAGCCACGAAGCATGCGATGGGGTGTGCCACAAAGGAGGGGGCTGCGTGCGAATCGTGCCAATGAGGCCTTCGGTGGAGCTCCCTATTGGGCCGTGAATCGTGTGAAGGGTGCGCCAAAGTGCAGGGAGGACAGCATGCGAACCATGCCACTGGGACCCTCGGTGGAGCCCCCTACGGGGCCACGAAACGCGTGAGGGGTGTGCCAAAGTGGAGGGGGGGGCGGCATGCGAACCATGCCAATGGGGCCTTCGGTGGGGCTCCTCATGGGGCCACGAATCGTAGGAGGGGTGTGGGAGGAGGAGAGGAGGAGGAGAGGATAGGAGAGGAGGAAGAGACGCGGGGACTATGTCGCCAAAACGAAGACCCAACACCACAGGATGATGGGGAAAATCATCATCATCGCCAATCATCGCAATCACACCATCAGCATCGCCTTCATCATCTCAGCATTGCCGCCGGTCATCATCAGCACACTCAAACTCTCTTACCCACCTACACACCCACTCACTCATGCACTCATAGTGTCACCCCGAAGGGAGTTTCGATCTGGAACCCCATCCCAGTCGGTCGCGCACCCCATGTGTGACTCATCACAACGGGTCATCCTCGAACCTGTAGCTGTTGTTACCGTTGGGCTATTCGACCCTGGGTGCTGTGGAAGTGTCGAACAGGAGCCCCGTCTGAGCAAATCGCAAGGACGTCTCCCGCGGCTTACATTTTACTCCCTGCAAGGGTCATCCCCAAACCATTAACTATCGTCACTTTTGGACTCCTCGGGCCTGAATATCGCGGATGTCTCAAACGGGAACCTCGCTTGTGAGTAGTTCGTGGAGAAAAATTCGAACGGAAGCCCGTTTTTACGGGGCACGCACTTCGCGCTTTTTAATCCCAGGGGGCCATCCTCAAACCTGTACCTGTCGTCGCCCTTCGGTTCCCCAAACCTGGATACGAAAGCAAGATTCGGCGGGAGCCTCGTTTGTAAGGCAACCGCGAGGACGTTTCAGGCGGAAGCCCCCTCCCTATAGGGCCCGTCTTTCGGATTTCTGATCCCAAGGAATCATCCTCAAACTTGTTACTGTCGTTACGCTTGGGCCCCCCAGAGCCTAAACATGGAGGGAAACGCGAACGGGAGCCTCGATTGTGACTCAATTGCGAGGTCGTCTCAAGCGGGAACCCCTGCCCTCGTGGGGCACGCACCTCACGCGTTTGAGTCCCAGAGGGTCATGATCAAACCAACAACAATCGTCACTTTGGGGCTATGGGGTCCCCGCTTCCACGTTCGAATCCGAGCGGGTCGTCTGACACCTGTTACTGCAGTGTTGGGTTCCCCAGGCTTGAATATGTAAGGAATTTCGGACGGGGGCGTCGTCGGTGAGTGACTCGTGAGGACGTTTCAGGCGGGCCCCCGCTTCCACGTTCGAATTCGAACGGGTCTTCTGGAACTTATAGCAATCGTCATTTTGGGGCTCCTCTGGCGTGAACATAGAAGAAGTCTCAGGCGTGAGCATCGTTTATGAGGGAACTGCGAGGACGTCCCGAACGGAAATCCTTCCCTATGGGGTCCCCACCTCCACGTTCGAGTCCGAGCGGGCCATCTGGAACATGTAACCGTCGTCACTTCTGGGTTCCCCAGGCCCGAATCTGGAGGCAATCTCGAGTGGGGCATCGTCTGCGAGTGAATCGCGCGGAAATCATCCAGCGTGAGCCCACCTCCATGTTCGACAGGAGGTCTGCGAGCTCCGGGGCTGAGGCGGAGCTCACGGCAGAGCTTATCTTCGCGCTGCCACCCACCTCTCTTAGCACGGCGGCGCCCAGCTGAAGGCATGCGGGCTTGTCCCGGCAATTCACTCCGAGGTCCCAACCCAACGGCCAACGGGGTTGTCCCAACGACCTGGCCCGTGGGGTTGCCCCAAGGGCTTCGCGATCCGGCCATCGGAGAATGCGCGCGCGCATGCCGTCCGTGGCCGCGAGGGCGCCGAGGAAAATCGGCATGCGTGCCCTGGCCAAAAGGAAGGGGAGGTGCATGAGGAGAACAGGCGGGATGGAGAGGACAAAGGAGGAGGTGGAGGAAGAAAATGACGAGGATGAGGAGGAGGAGGAGGAGGTGAAGGAGGAGTACGAAGAGGAGGAGGAGGAGGAGGAGGAGGGGAGGAGGAGGAGGAGGAGGAGCAGGAGGAATGAGGAGGAGGCAGGATGATGAGGCAGGAGGAGAAGGAGAAGGCAGGAGGATACCCCCAGCGAAGATGAAAACATTAGCATGCGGGGCCCTACCGTCGGAGTATTGTTGACAAGCAGACGATCGGCCACGTGGCCGTGGCGGTGGGGGTGGGAGGAAAAAGCTTCAACGTAGACGATGCCGTCCAGCAAGGTGTTACTTACATATTGACGCCACGATTCGGTGAGAGAGTGAGGACCCAGACCCCCGACGTCATGATTATTTCATAACGTCGACCCCCAAAAGCCTCGACCAATTCCCCAAGATCGCTTCTTCATCCTGAGTCGTTTTTGACAACCCCGGGGCCCGGTATGGGGCCCCCAAAAGCCGACAATAGTGAAAAAAAACCGTCGTGATTGTTCATGACTCGAGGGGGTCTGGGCAGGCAGGGGGGGAGGACGAGGATGAGGATGATGAGGAGGAGGACGAGAAGGAAGAAGACGAGGAGGAAGCGGCGGGAGAGGAGGAGGTGGAGGAGGAGAAGGTGGAGAAGGAGGGTGGAGGAGGAGGAGGAGGAGGCGAATGAGGAGGAGAGGAGGAGGAGGAGGGAGGGGAGGGAGGAGAAGGAGGTGGAGGAGGAGAAGGGGAGGAGGGGAGGAGGAGGAGGCGAGGAGGAGGAGGAGGAGGAGGAGGAGGACAAGGAGGAGGAGGAGGAGGAGGAGGAGGAGGAGGAGGAGAGAGAGGAGGGCGCGGATAAGGACATGTCCGTCGCGCGCGACGTGCCGCCTCTCTAGAGGCTTCCTCGATGGGGTCGGAGCAGATGGGGTCGGAGGATCGCGCTGCATCGCCGATGCGTCGGCGATGCATCGCCGATGCGTTGGCGGTACACCGGCGACGGCGGCGATGCATCGGCGCCGCCGGCGAGGAGAAAATCGGGCTCCACATCGAGCCGCATCGCCGATGCATCGTCGAAGCGGCGCGACCCTCCGACCCCATCTGGGAGGCCTGGGCTTTTCCCGTGTGCCAACAGCCTGCCTGCTGGCGGGGCGCGCTGCCCGCTGCCCTGGGACGACCGCATGCTGAAGGACCCGCCGACCGTGGGCACGCCCTCGCGAGGGGCCACGCTGGGATGGACCAGCTCCGGGGGAGGAAATATCCACTTGGAATTCGGTCGGGCATGTGCTCCCACAGGCAATTTTTTTTTAAGGAGACAGTAAACAATTCCAACAAATGGTCAAGAATCCGTCGGCCCCTTTACGGGGCCACCAGGCTGCGAGGGTTAGGGTTGCAGTGGCCTGCGCCAGTTCCCGTTTCCAGGGCCCTGCGCCAGCTCCAGTTTCCTTTCTTAAATGTTACAGTCTTGCTTTCTGCTTCCTACTGTAAATTGTTACTGTCCGCGCGAGAGGGGGACCGAAGAAACCCTGGCCACCCTTCCCCAAGAGGGTTCTCAGAATTTGTGGGGGGGCCCTGAGTAACGTGAACATGCATGGGATCGGCGCCTCCGAGGCACCCCCCCTAACTCACTACGTTAATACTTGATTTCCTACACTATACTTTGTGTTTCCGACATTCAATCCGAGGCAAAGTACTAGACTTGCTTTCCTGCATTAAGAATTCGCTGATCAGTTAAAACGTTATACAAAACGTTTGACAAGGACTGTCCTGAATCAGAACGCGATGTCATGTTTTTGTGGCTCAGGAAGGAAAAAAGCAGATGTAAAGGAATGTGGTAAGGAATTTTCATGAATTAGAAAGGAATGTGTATTTCTGTGGTTCAGGAACAGGAAGGAAAACGGACTTAGAAAGGACAGTGACAAGCAACCTCCCGAGTTCGAATGGAATTTTGAATCTGTTGAGGTTCAGGAAGGACAAAAGGAGTTATAAAATGAGCTTGAAAAGGGATTTCCTAGGTTAGAACAGAATGTTTTTTTTGTTTGTGGTCCACTGCGGAAAAACAAAGAATTAGAAAAGAATGTGATACAGAATTTCCTGGGTTAGAAAAGAATTCACTTTTCTGTAGTTCCAGAAGTGGGGAAAACGAGTTAGGAAGGACTGTGTTCAGAATTTCCTGACTTATAAAGGGAGTTCCTCCTTTTGGTGGTTCAGAAGGAGAGAAAGAAGGAGTTATACATGAAAAATATAAGGTATTCCCTAGCTTAGAACGGACTCTTGTTTCTTGGTGTGGATGGGAAAGAAAACAAAGAGTTAGAAAGGTATTGGAAAAGGAATTTCCTGAGTCAGAAAGGAATATCGCTGTTCGTTGTTCAGGAAGACAAAAAAAGAATTAGAAAGGAATTGGACCCATCATTTTCCGGGTAGAAGAGAATGTCGTGGTTTTTGTGCTTCAGGACAAAAGAAAGGAACAGGAAGGAATACGATAAGAAATTTCCTAGGTAGGAAAGGAATTTCGTTTGTTTGTGGCTCGGGAAAGAAAAGGAGCTGGAAAGGAATGAATGTGATACAGAAACTCCCGTGTTAGAAAGGAAGTTGCTGTTCTGTGTGTGGTTCAGAAAGGAAAAAAGGAGGTATAATGGAATGTGATAAGGAATTTCCTGAGCTAGAAAGGAATGCCTTTGTTATGTGGCCCAGGAAGGAAACAAGACGTTAGAAAGGAATTCATACAGGAATTGCCTGAGTTAGGAAGGAATTGCGTTGCTGTGGTTCAGGAGGGGAAGAAGGAATTACAGAGAAAGTATTCCGGGAATGCCCTGCGATAGAAAGAATGTTGTTGTTGTTTTTTTGTGTTGTGCCTGGGGAAGAACATGCAGAAAGTTCGAAAATAATGTGGTAAGGAATTTCCTGAGTTGGAACAGAATTTCCGTTTTGGTTGTTCAGGAAAGAAACAACGAGTTTGAAAGGAATGTGTCAAGGAATTTCCAGAGTTACAACTTGCGTAGTTGTAGTTCAGGGCGGAAGCAAGGAGTTATAACAAGATGTGACAAGACATTTCCTGACTAAGACAGGATTTGTGTTGTTCTGTGGTTCTGGGAGGAACAAAGGACTTCTAAATGAATGTGATAAAACAGTTCCCTCGGTTAGAAAGGGAATTCGTTTTTTTGGTCAGGGAAGAAAACAAGTATAGTTAGAAAAGGGGTGTGATGAGGAATTTCCGGAGTTAGCAAGAAAGTCCGCCGTTTTGTGGCACAGGACGAAATAAATAAGCCAGCAAGAAGTGTGATAAGGAACTGGGCTAGACAGGGATGTTTGTTTGTTCGCGACGGCAACAAAGCAATTAGTAAGGAATGTGTTAAAGCATTTCCTGAAATAGAAAGAAATTCCGTTCCTTTGTGGTTGAGGAAGGAACGAAGCACTTAGAAACGAATGTGATACATACTTTCCCCGAGTTCGAAAGGAAGATCGTTTTTGCTCGCGGCTCAGAAGAGACAACAGGAGTTAGAAAGGTAGCTGCAAAGGAATTCCCTGGGTTAGAAAAGCGTTTTGCTTTTGTTTGTGTATCAGGAAGGCATCAATGAGTTCGCAAGGGAAGTAATGAAGAATTCCCAGGTTTAGAAAGGAATGTGTGTTTTCGTGGTTCGGGACGGACAAACAAAAGGAGCTATAAAGGAATAGTATAAGGAGTCCCCTGACTTAGAACGGACTTTTGTTTTTTTGTGGCCGGGAAAGAATACCAGGAGTTAGACAGAAATGTGATAAGGAATTTCCTGAGTTAGACAGGACTGTTTTTTTGAGGTTCCGGAAGGTAAAGCGGAGTTAGAAAGGAAGGTGGTACGGACCCCCCCTTGGTTAGAAAGAAGTGTGTGATTTGTTGGGGACCAGGAAAAAAAGGAGTCGCAAAGGGATGTGTTAAGACATTTCCTAGGTTAGAAAGGAATTTCGCTTTTGGGAAGGTCAGGAAGGAACACACAAAGGAGTTATACAGGAATGGCTATAAGGAATTGCCTGGGTTAGGAAAGGGATTGAGCCTGTCTCTCATTCAGGAAGGAAGAGGGGTTAGAAAGGAATGTGGTAAGGAATTGCCTGAATTAGAAAAGAAGTTCGTCTTCTGATGGTTCAGGAAGGAAAAAACAGGAGTTACAAAGGAATGTGATAAAGAGTTCCCTGACTTAGAAAGGGACTTCGTCTTTTGTGGCTCAGGACGACAAAAATAATTCGGCAGTAATCCGGTAGCGAATGCGATAAAGAATTCCCTGGGTTTGGAAGGACATTTGCTTGTTGTGGTTCAGGAAGGCAACAAAAAACATACAAACAACTATCCGATGGAATTTCCGGGGGTAGAAAAGGCATTCCGTGTTGTGTGGTCCAGGCAAGTGAAAGGGCGTTAAAATGGTATGTGGTCAGAAATTACCTGAGCTAGAAAGGAGTATCCGCTTGTGTTCTTCAGGAAGGGAAGCAGGAGTTAGAAAAGGAAGGTGTTAAGGCATTGCCTGAGTTAGAACGGGATCTAATTTGCTTGTGTGTTTCAAGAAAGAAGGGAAAATATAACCGAATGTGGTATACATTCATGAGTCGGAAAAGGCTGCTCGGGAATCCCAAATGACTCATGAGATGAGTCAGTGAGAACGGAGTTTGAACATACTTTCCTGCGTTTGAAGGGATTTTTTCGTGGTTGAGAAAGGGAGCGAAGAACTTGAAAGGAATATGGTAAGGAATTTGTTGGGCCAGAAAGGAATTATTTGCTTGCGGCCTCAGACGGGGAAAAGAAATAATGTTGGAAGGAGTGCGATGGGGAATTTCCTGGGTTAGAAAGGAAGTTCGTATGTTGATGATTCGGGAAAGAAAGAAGGAGCTAGAAAGGAATGCGATAAAGAATTCCCTGGGTTAGGAGGGCATTCATGTTTTTGGCTCCGGAAGGCGGAGTTTGAAAGGAATGTGATAAGGAATTGCCTGGGTTAGAAGGAAGTGTGTGTCTTGGTGTGGTTCCGAAGGGTAAAAGGAATTAGGACTTTGATAAAGAATTCCCTGGATTCTGGAGTTTGACGGAAGCTCGTTTTTTCTTTGTGGTTGAGCAATGCACAAACTACAAAGGAATGTGGTAAGGAATTTTCTGTGTTAGAAAAGAGTTTCTTTCTTTGCGGTTCGGGAAAGGGAAAATGATACAAACATTTGATGAAACACTTCCTGAATTAGAACGGGATGTGGGTTTTCCGCGGTTCCGGAAGGAAGAAAGGAACCAGAAAGGAATGCGATTAAGAATCGCCTGGGTTATAACAGAATTAACCCTTTTAGTGTTCGTGGCTACTGAAAGATAAGAAAAAACAAGCCGTAACGGAATTTGATGAGGCATTTCCTGAACAGGAAACGGCATTCCTTTTTTTGTGGTTGTTTTTCTGTGGCTCAGGAAGGGAAAAGGAGCTAGAAAGGAATGTAATAATAATTTCCTGCGTTAGGAAGGATCCTCATTTTTGTTGTGATTCAGGACGGAATAAAGGAGATAGTAAGAAACATGATCAGGTACCCCCTGGGTTAGGAAGAAATTTCTTTATAGTGTGGCTCAAGAAGGAAAAGGAGTTAGGAACGAATTTGACATGGAATCTTTTGGGGTAGAAAAGGAATTCGGTGTTGTCTGGTTCGGGAAGGAAAAGAGGAGTTAGAAAGGTATGTGGAAAGGAATTTCCTGAGCTAGAAAGGGATATCGCTTTTTGTGGTTCAAAAAAAAAGGAGGAGTGAACAAGGAATGTGTCAAGGAATTCCCTGTGTTAGAAAAAGATTTAACTGTTTGGGTGGTTCAAGAAGGAACGAACAGAGGTATAAAGAAATGTGGTAAGGAATTTCCTGAGTTAGAAAAGAAGTTAGTTTTTTTCCTGCGCCGGGAGGAAATAAATATCTGAGAGAGCGTGATCCACCGCCGCTTTACTGTGGAAAATTGCCAACCTTTTCCTCCGGAGCCCGGGGGTCTCCCCCCCCCCCTCCGAAATCCCCCCCCCCCCCTGCCGGAACCCTCCCCCCCCCCCCCCCCCCTCCCTCCCGGCAAAACCCCCCCCCCCTCCCTAACCCCTCCCCCCCCCCCCCCTCCCCCTCGAAAACCGGGGGGGGTCACTACCGGTTCGAACCCCCCCCCCCCCCCTCCGGATCCGGAAAACCGGGGGGGGTCACTACCGGTTGGAACCCCCCCCCCCCCCGAAAACCGGAGGGGCACTACCCGACCCCCCCCCCCCACGCACCGCCAGCAAACGACTCCCGGTCCCTACCACCGCTCGCATCACATCCCCCACTGTTGTTCCCAGCACCACTGTCCTCACCACCACTGTCCCCACTGGTTCCACCACCGTCCCTATTGTCCCCACCAATGCCCCCACCACTGTCGCACTGTCCCCACTGTTCCACAACTGTTCCCACCACGGTTCCACTCTCCCCACTGTCTCCACGGACCCAACCACTGCCTATCCCCATTGTCCCCACTGTCCCACTGACTCCTCCGCTGTCCCACTGAGCTGTCCCACTGTTTCCACCACTGTCCCCACTGTCCCCACCACTGTCCCCACTGTACCTCTGTCCCATTGTCCCACCGCCGTCCTCGCCACCGCCTTTACCAGTGTCTCCACCACCATTGTACCCTCCACTGTCCCAGTGTTTCCACCTCATTCCCACTGTCCCCACACCACTGTCCCCACCACCACCGTTCCCACCACTGTCCACTGTCCCCCCTGTTCCCACCATTGTCCCCACCACTGTCCCCACCACTACCGTCCCCACCACTGTCCCACTGTCCCCCCACTGTCCCCACCACTGTCCCGCTGTCCCCTCACCACTGTCCCCACCAACACCGTCCCCACCACTGTCCGCACCCCCACTCGGTTTTCGAGGGGGGGGGGGGTTCGAACCGGTAGTGACCCCCCCCCCCTTTTCATGATGAGTTGGGGGGGGGGGGGGGAGGGGTTCGAACCGGTAGTGACCCCCCCCGGTTTTCCGGAGGGGGGGGGGGGGGGAGGGGTTCGAACCGGTAGTGACCCCCCCCGGTTTTCCGCCAGCAGCGGTAGAACACGCTCTTTCAAATATCTAGAAGTGAATGTGGTAAGGAATTCCCGTAGTTAGGTCATAAAGAAATTCCTGGGTGTGAACGGAAGTTCGTTTTTTTTGTTGTTGTTCGGAAAGGAAAGAAAGAAGTTAGAAAGGAATGTAATAAGGAATTTGAAGAGTTAGAATAGAATCTTGTTTTGATGAGAATCGCGAAAGAAACACAGAATTAGAAAGGATTGTGTTAAGGAAATTCCTATGTGAGCAAAGGGTTTTATTGCTTGGTGGCTCCAGAAGGAAGGAAGGATCTAGAAAGGAATGTGATAAGGAATTGCCTGAGCTAGAAAGGCATTTTGTTGTTTGTGGTGCAGGAAGGAAAAAAGGAGTTAGAAAGGAATGTGATAAGGAATTGCCTGGGTTTGAAAGAGATTGCGTTTTCTGTGGTTCAAGAAAGAAAAAAGTTATAAAGGAATGGTAGAAGGAATTTTCTAACTTAGAAAGGAGTGTCTTCTTTTGTCGTTCAAGACAGCAAAAAATCAAACATGAATGTGATCCATAATTCCCTGGATCAGAAAATAATGTCGGGTTTCGCTTCATTCCGGAATAACAAAAAAAAAGAATACTTACCAACAACAACAACAACACATATTTTCCTTTCTAACTCAATACATACCCGATCGCATTCCTTTCGAACTCTGTTTTCCTTCCTGAACCCCACAACAAACATTTCTGACTCAGGAAAGTCCTGGTCAAATTCCGTTAGAACTCCTTTTTCCGTTCTCAACCACAAACAAGCCCGTTCTAGCTCAGGATATTCCATGTCACATTCCTTTCTAGATTCTTGTTATCCTTCCTCAGGCACAACGTAGCGAAACCCCTTTCTAAATCAGGATGTTCCTTATCAACTTCCTTTATGGTACCTTTTTTTTTCCTGAACCACACACAAAAAACAACACAACTAACTCTGGAATTTCCTTTTGCACATTCCTTTCCAACTCCGTCGTTCCCAACCTGAACCACATAATAACGAAGTTCCTTTTCCAACTCATGAATTTCCTTACCACACCCCGTTATAACTCCATTTTCCCTCCAAAACCACAACAAATCCTAACTAACTCAGGAACTCCCTTATCACATTCCTTTATAACTCTGCTTCGCCTTCCTGAACCCCCAAAACGACGAAATCCCGTTCTAACTCTGGAAATCCCTTGTCAAATTCCTTTCCAACTCCTCTCTTCCCTTCCTGAACAACAAAAACGAAATTCCTTTCTAACTGTTCTTTCATTCCTGGCCCACACATCCTGGCGCCGACCAAAAAAAACTGCATTCCTTTCCAACTTTGAAAATTATCAATCCAAATCCTTTCTAACTCTTCAATTTCCTTTCTGGCCCAGACCTCCTGGCATGGTATACATGTATATATGTGTGACATCCCGAACTAATTCCATACATTCCTGACCCACTTCCGCTTTAACTCCTTTTTTCCGTCCTGAACCGCAAAAACAATTATATTCTCAAGCTGGCACGTGTCTTATCACATTCCGGTATGACTCCTTTTTGTCTCTTCCTGACCCAGACATGGCGTCGTTAAACAGAAACGTAATTCCGTTCTAGCTCAGGAAATTCCTTTTCAACTTCCGCTATACGTATATATGTATATAAATGTACTGATTCATTTTGCGTGTGTATATATATATATATATATACATATACACACACGTGGCACGTGTGTGCCCAGGCTCATGCAAAAAAAGTGAAGGGGCGCTTGAAGCAGGAGTGAAATGAAACAGCGAAGTCGCACTCGAGCGCAAGTGGGGTTGCCACACCTTGCGATGTGTGTACCAGAGCACACCAGGAAGCCTCAGGAGGCCCGACTTGGATACCAGAAGAGGCTCCAGGAGGCCCCAGTATTATGAGTGTTGTGTGTGTGATGTGTGCTCAGTGTTGTGCGCGCTTTTTGTGCGTTGTAGGTGTTGTGTGTGTTATGGTTGTCTAGCGTGTGATGTGTTTGTTGCGCGTGATTTGTGTCTCTGTGTGCGCATGTAGTTCTGAGGAGGCCCCAGGAGGCCCAAGGCGGCCCCAGGAGACCCCAGGAGGCTTCAGGAGGCCTCAGGAGGCCCCACGAGGCTCCAGGAGGCCGCAGGAGGCCCCAGGAGGTTTCAGGAGACCCCCAGGAGGCTCCGAGGCGGGGTCTGCGGAACCAGAAGGTTCAGAAAGCCCCAGGAGGCCCCAGGAGGTTCCAGGAGGCCCCCAAGAGGCTCCGAGGCGGGGTCTGGGGTACCAGAGGGTACGTCGGGGCTCGATGTTGGGAGGATGTTTCAGGCGAACCGCCATTTTCTGAGAATCGGGGTCAAAATTATTGAAGTTACCATGTGTGTTTGAAGGTTTTATGTTAAAACATTGAAATTTCCATTGTTTTTGGACCCTGACGTCACGATCTGCGTGAGGGGTGCCACCGATTTTCAGAATTTCGAGGTTGTCCCTAGCGAAACGGCAAGAAAAATCGCGAACGCCCCGCGTACGCACTAATCGCCTCTGAGCTCTACTCCCTCGGAGAGGTGCGTATGATATATATATATATATATATATATATATATATATATACATACACACACCAGACCCATCGCGCGCGCTTCGCGCGCGCCCAAGTTCTAGCTAGGCTTGCTCGGCTAACGAATGTAACATCATGTTGGTCGCTTCTTGCGTCCAAGGACTTCCTTGGAGGCCCTGCGCAAGCCTCGGAATCGTATAGAAAGGGAAATGCGGAAACGCTGAAATCATTAATTCCCTTTAGGTTATCAACGATTTGGGGCCCTCAAAGGCTTCCTGGGTTCTTTTTGGGGGAGGTGAGGGGGGTCTGAATTGTGGTCTGTTGTGCAAGAGTAGACCGGGGGCCAAACTTGGAGAACAATAAAAGGAATTGTAGGATTTCCATTCTTGTCCAGCTCCTCGGCGCTATTCGGTGCTGTTTTCTGTTTGTGCCTCGCGGGTTTTGTTAGCCGGGCCCCTCAGGGGTGTGGGATTTTCCGGCCCCCGTGGGGGTTCTGGAGGTCTCCTGGAGGCTTGGAGAGCCGTCGGAAGGGTGTCTCGGGCTGCGCGGGTGCGCAGTGGGGCGTTCTTTACGTTCTGGGGATTCTTTGGGGTCGTGTTGGGCTGTCCTTAGGCGTGGTGGGGGCCCCCCGGGAATCCAGGAGGCGCGGTACCGGTCAGATGTCAGAGGATGTGTGGGACCTCTGAATAATTAGGAGGCCCACTTTTTGAAGAACAAAAATCTGGACATTCCCATTCTTCCCAAACCTCTTGTGTTGGGTTCAGGTTTTGAATCGAGCAGTGTGGTCTTCACCCTCTCTCCGCCTCCCCTCACCTCCCCTCCTCCTTCTCTCCTGTTTCCGTCTTCCCCTCTCTTCTTCTCTCGTGCCGTCGGGCTTGCGATCTGCGCAACTGTCGCCACTTTCGTGGGCTCCTGGGAGGCCCAGCGGAGGGGGGTCCCACGCGGACCACCTCGGGACCTCGCCGCCCCCTTGGGGGGCTTGCGATCTGCGCAACTGTCGCCGCTTTCGCGGGCTCCTGGGAGGCCCAGCGGAGGTGGGTCCCACGCGCCGCCCCCTTGGGGGCTTGCGATCTGCGCAACTGTTGCCACTTTCGTGGGCTCCTGGGAGGCCCAGCAGAGGTGGGTCCCACGCGGACCACCTCGGGACCTCGCCGCCCCTTGGGGGGCTTGCGATCTGCGCAACTGTCGCCGCTTTCGCGGGCTCCTGGGAGGCCCAGCGGAGGTGGGTCCCACGCGGACCACCTCGGGACCTCGCCGCCCTCTGGGGGGCTTGCAATCTGCCCAACCGTTGCCACTTTCGTGGGCTCCTGGGAGGCCCAGCGGAGGTGGGTCCCACGCGGACCACCTCGGGACCTCGCCGTTCTCTGGGGGGCTTGCAATCTGCCCAACAATCGCCACTTTTGTGGGCTCCTGGGGGGCCCAGCGGATGTGCGTCCCACGCGGACCACCTCGGGACCTCGCCGCCCCCTTGGGGGCTTGCGATCTGCGCACCTGTCGCCGCTTTCGTGGGCTCCTGGGAGGCCCAGCGGAGGTGGGTCACACGCGGACCACCTCGGGACCTCGCCGCCCCCTGGGGGGCTTGCGATCTGCGCACCTGTCGCCGCTTTCATTGGCTCCTGGGAGGCCCAGCAGAGGTGGGTCCCACGCGGACCACCTCGGGACCTCGCCGCCCCCTGGGGGGCTTGCGATCTGCGCAACTGTCGCCGCTTTCGTGGGCTCCTGGGAGGCCCAGCGGAGGTGGGTCCCACGCGGACCACCTGGGGACCTCGCCGCCCCCTGGAGGGCGTGCGATCTGCGCAATAGTCGCCAGTTTCGTGGGCTCATGGGAGGCCCAGCGGAGGTACGCGCAGTGCCGGGTTCATCAGAATGCCAGTGAGCACTGAATGGTCCTGAGTAGAATCGCCACATGTATAAAAAGGGTTGGGTACGTCACGTGGTAATTTTTCCCAAACCCTCTATCTTCGAGGGTTGAAGCGGGAAGACGTGAGAAGGCGAAAAACATTAGAAAAACCAGTGGGAGTCAACGATTTTACCCTCTTTGGGCTCTCGTGGGACGGCCCTGGCAGCTCTCTTGCGCTGTTCTTGGAGCCTCGTCAGGGTCTTTTTGGGGCCTCTCAAGGACCGGGGGTGTGTTGGGGGAAGTCTCTGGAAGCCTCCTGCCCCCGCTCTTGGGTCCATCTTGGGCCTGTTCTGGGGTGGTCTGGGTCTGTCCTGGGTCCTGGGCACCTCTTCGGCATTCATGGAGCCTCCTTGGCCCGTCTCAGGGCCGTCCTGAGGGTCTCTTGGGTGGTCTTGGGGCGGTCTTGGGAGCCGCTTCGGCGCTCTTGGACCGTTCGAAGTTCGAAAACATGAGAAGCCAAAAACATTCAAAAACATTGAAATCTACAATTTGGGCCTCTTCGGGCCGTCCTGGGACGCCTCTCGGACCTCTCGTGGGGTCTCTTGGAGGTTACCTGGGAGCCTTGAGAGCCGTCGGAAGGCTGACTTGGGCGGCTTGGGAGCTTCTTGGACCATCCTTTCGCATTCTGGGGGCTCCTGGGAGTCGTCTTGGGCCCTCCTGGAGCGCTGTGGAGGCTGGGATGCAGAACAAGTTGTTTGCATTGAGAAAAACGTGGAAACACTACCTTCTGGAAAAACCAAATGTTTTAGCTTTGGGGAGCCCTCCTGGAGGCCCCTGGGAGGCCTGTGGGAAGCCTCTGGCACCAGGCGGGAGCAGCCCCTGGAGTTCCCTGCAACCTCCTGGGGCTCTGTCGGCTCTGGGTCGCCGAAACCTTTTTAAAAACATGAAAAAACACCGGGGAAGTGCGCGCCGATCCTCCCATGCGGAGCCATCTGGGGACAAGGTAGGGAGCCTTTGGACCGAACCGGGACGGTCTGGGCGTCCTCTGGGGCTGCCGTGCAGCGTGGGGGTGCAGAACAGGCTGCATGGAAAAAACGCGAAAACATGGGAAACCAAGTTTGTCAGCTTCGGGGAGCTCTCCTGGAGGCCTCTGGTAGGCCTGTGGGAAACCTGGGGCACCAGGCGGGAGCAGCTCCTGGAGCTCCCTGCAACCTCTTGGGGCTCTGTTGCCTCCGGGTCGCCGGAACCTTTTTTTTAAGCGCATGGAAAGTAAGGCCCTGGGCCCCCCATGCGCCGCCGAGGTCCCTGGGCGGCCCCCCCACGGCCACGTCCCCCGGGATCTCTCTCTCTCTCTCTCTCTCTCTCTCTCTCTCTCTCTCTATATATATATGTATGTCTAGACACTCATAAACATACACATTTATATATAGAGAGATGTATATATACACTTACGTGTGTGTATATGTATGTGTATACGCACGTATATATGTATATATTAAACAAAAAAGCGAGTCCTTTCTAACTCCTAAGAATTCCTTACACAATTCCGTTATAACTGCGTATTGTCCTTCCTGGCCCAGACCTCTAGTTCTTTTCTGACTCTGGAAATTCCTTACCGAATTCCCTTATGGCTCCTTCATTCCCTCCCAGCGTCTCGAAAAAAAAACATTTAACTCGTGCAATTCCTTATCCTGTTCCCATCTAGCTTTTCTTTTGCTTCCTGGCCCAGACCTCCTGGCGTCGTGCACAAACATTCCTGTGGAACTCCGGACATTCTGGACAACATACCATTATATATCTTTTTTCCTTCCTGGCACAGACCTCATGGCGTCGTGAACCAAAAGAACAAACAACATTCTTTCTAGTTATGATAATTCCTTACCAAATTCCATTATAAACCCTTCTTCGTTTTTCCTTCCTGGCCCAGACCTCCTGGCGTCGTACATAGGACAACGCAAGTCCTCTTCAAACTCTGAAATTGCCTGATCAGATTCCTGTGTAGCTCCTTTGTTCCTTCCTGCCCCAGACCTCCTGGCGTCGTAGACAAAAAAAAAAAAGGAATTCGTTCCTTTCTAACTCTGGAGATTCCATATTACATTACTTTATAGTTCCTTGTTTCCTTCCTGGCCCAGACCTCCTGTCGTCGTTTTTCTTTGGAAAGAATGCATAATCCTGTTAAACTCTGGAAATTCCTTATCACATTCCTCTCTAATTCCTTTGTTTCCTTCTTGGCCCAGACCTCCTGGCGTCGTAAACAAACAAACGACATCCCTTTCTAACTCAAGATATTCCTTGTCAAATTCTTGTCTAATTCGTGTTTTCCTTCCTGGCCCAGACCTCCCTGCGTCGTGCCCCCAACAAAATATTTATAAAAAACGAAGTTCCGTTATATTGCCGACTTCCTTTTTAACTATTTGTTTTCCTTCCTGGCCCAGACCTCCTGGCGTCTTTAGCAAAAGAACGACATGCCTAACTCTGGAGATTCCTGATTCGATTCCTTTCTAGATCTGTTTTCCCTTCCTGGTCCAGACGTCCTGGCGTCGTGAACCAAAAAAACTAAATTCCTGACTATTGCCAAATTCCTCTGTAACTCCTTTGTGTTCCTTCCTGGCCCAGACCTCCTGGCGTCGTAGACAAGACAACGAAATTCCAAACTCCGGGAATTCCTTATCAAATTCCTCTCTAGCTCCTTGTTTCCTTCCTGGCCCAGGCCTCCTGGCGTCGTGGAAAAAGAAAACGAATTCCCTTTCTAACTCAGGAATTTCCTTGCCAAATCTTTCTCTACCTCCTGTTTTGTCTTCCTGGTCCAGACCTCCTGACGTCGTAATCAAAATTATCCCAGTGCGACCCTACCTAGGAGTTGGAGCCTCGAGGAACGCAACATTAGTAGGAGCGGTAAAAGCCGTCCTCCTCCTTCTCCTCATGCTCTGCTATGCTATGCTATGCTCTGCTATGCAACGTTACGCTATGTTATGCTGCGCAATGCTATGCTGGCTAGGCTAGACTAGCCTATGATATGCTATGCTATGCTATGCTATGCTGCGCTATGCTATGCTGCGCTATGCTATGCTATGCTATGCCATGCTGCACTATGCTATGCTATGCTATGCTGCGCTATGCTGCGCTATGCTGCGCTATGCTGCGCTATGCTATGCTACCCTAGGCTGCGCTATGTTATGCTAGGCTATGATATGCTATGCAATGCTGCGCTATGCTATGATATGCTGTGCTATGCTGCGCTGTGCTATGCTATGATATGATATGCTATGTTATGATGCGCTGTGCTATGCTATGCTGGGCTATGCTATGATATGCTAAGCTAAGCTACAGCTACAGCTGCAGCTACGCGAAGCTAAGATGAAGCTAAGCTAAGCTCAGCTAAACTAAGATGAGATACGCAAAGCTAAGGTAAGGGGGCGCAACTGGGGGAACCGCGGGGCGGATACTGGGGGAACCGCCCGGGGCGAGTTGCACTGCCCGGCCCTTGAAGCATACCGAGTAAGAATCCTTCTAGGCAGAGCCTAGGTAGGGAAAAACGGCATTCCTTTCTAACCCAGGAAATTCCTTATCAGATTCCTGTCTAGCTCCTTTTTTCCTTCCTGCCCCAGACATCCCGGCGTCGTGCCAACAGAAAACGAAATTCCTCGTTGTCACAAAATTCCTGTATAACTCCTTGTTTCCTTCCTGGCCCAGACCTCCTGGCGTTGTGAATAAGAAAACGAAATTCCGTCCTTACTCTGGGAATTCCTTTTTCCGATTCCTGTCTAACTCCTCTTTTCTTCCTGGCCAAGACCTCCTGGCGTCGTAAACAAAAACGGGATTTCGTTCCAGCTCTGGGAATACCTTACCCAAGTCCTTTATAACTCCCTGTCTCCTTCCTGGCCCAGGCCTTCTGGCGTCGTGAAAAAATGAATTCCTTTCTAACGCAGGAAGTTCCTTACTAAACTCCTGTTATAACTCTGTTTCCCCTCCTGGCCCAGACCTCCTGGCCTCGTTGAAGACTTTGTTCAGGAAAACATTTCAACTCAAGAAATTTCTTATCACATTCCTTTTGAACGCCTTTTTTTCCTTCCTGGCCCAGACCTCTGCAATATTAATTCCCGTCTCTACTATAGCTGTACTTGCATACAGCGCGCGCTACAGCAAATAATTCCTAAACCAATTAACGCTGTACTGTAGCCCGGAAAACATTAGTACACCACGTCCGCGCACCTGGGACCACGATCCCTCGTAAATTACTAAATAGATGCGCCCCCGAGGCCGTGCACCCGTGTAAATTATACAAGATTCGCGTCCCCGAGGCCATGAGCCATCGCAAAATACCGATCTTCGTGTCCCCGACGCGTAGACCTTTTTGATCATTATACAATATTCGCGTCCCTGGGGCCATAAGCCCTCGCGAAGTATGCAATACTCGTGCCCCCCCGAGTCCATAAACCATCAACAATTACTCAATATTTGCGCCCCCGACGCCATAAACCTCCGTAAATTCCTCAATCCCCGAAGTCATGCTTGTTAATAAATGATACAATGCTTGCGTCCCCCCTGAAGTTACGCAATGCTCGCCTGGTAAATTACACCATATTCGTGTCCCCGACGCCATACACCTTCGTAAACTACGTCGTGTTCGCGTCCCCAAGGCCACAGCCCTTCGTTACTTATACAATACTTGCGCCCCCGAGGCCCCTCCACAAGACTCGCACCCCCGAGGCCAGGATTTGTGTTTGTACCTTACTACGCGAGGACCAACCCAGCCGCGCGATTTGGCCCACCCTGGCCTCAAGCAGCCCACAGTCTTTTCAAGAGGGCCCCCAATGCTCAACACGCAGGGCCAAGTCCAAAATAGACGCAACACCGAAATCAACAAGACCATCTGAATCTACATCTCTCTTGCTGACTCTTACTTATCGTCCTCGCATGATTTTCCGACATAGCTTCAAGAAGGCAGTGTCCCGCTGAGGGGCATGACGATTGTTGACGATTCTCATATTTTTGCACAAGCATTGCATCTCATTCCTGTTGCTCCTGGAATCGGCGAGCCATGGCGCCCCGCGGAACCGCCACGCGCGGTCGTCTTCGCGCCCTCGCGCCCGCGCCCCGCCCCCTGGAGACAAGGGCGGGCGCCCAGGCCCGGTCCGCCGCGCGCGCGCGCGCCGCGCGACCCTTTTTTCGCGCCCCCGCGGGGGGACCCGGGCTCGGAAGCTGCTGGGGGGTCTGCGCTGGTTGCGGAGGCGAGCCCGGGGGGGGGGGAAGCGCGAGGGGGCGGGTCTTCTCGGGAGGCTCGGGAGCCCCCCGAGCTCACGATAAGTCTTCTGAGCCTTCCCCCAAAGGCACGGGAAGCTTCTCAGGAGGCGCGAGGGCTCCCCAGAAGTCCCGCCGCCTTCTGAGAAGGCCTTCTCCTTCTCACTTCCTCCGCCATAGCAACCCGCGGAAGGTAGGCCCTTTGTAGCGAATCCGTGCGTTCCTGGGCGGGGTGGGCGGTGGGCTATCAGCCCCCTATCGGTGATCAGTGTGCGATGGGGGGTAGATGCATCCCTCCACCCCCCAGAGCCTGTCCCCCGTAATTAAATTTGCCCCTGACCTCGCCCTCGCCACCGGACGACGGCGAGCTGCGGACTGCGAGCCGCCTGGGCGAGTTGGAGGCGGACGACGGCGCGCTGGCGTAGAACGCTGGGGTGCACATCCGGCCGAACATGCTCTCGGCCGACAACGCCGGCGCCACGGCTGGCTCCACAGCCGACATCTGCGGCGACATGGGCTGGGCAGAAGAGCGAGAGGCGGCACTCCCCGATGCCATGATTCTTTCATAACTAAGGAAACGAAACATTACATAAACATAAAAGCTCTGAGGTCCGCGCGGGTTTCTTGGATCCGCTCTGGACCCCCATCCCTGGCGCGCGGAGCGCGCCAGAGGCGGCGCCGCAGGCGCCGCCAGGGCGGTCCAGCGCCGATCCGAGAAATCCGCGCAGACGTCAGAGCTTTTATGTTTATGTCACTGTTCGTTTACAGCGTCGACCCCCAGAGGTCTCGACCCATTCCCCGGGACCGGTTTCTCATCCCGACTCGTTTCTGGACGCTCCCGAGGCTCAGTGAGGGCCCCCAGAATGCAGAAATAGGAAAACGGCATCCCGCCATGATTCTGCCATGGCTCGAGGGGGTCTGGGGAGGCAGGGGGGGAAGGAGGAGGAGGAGGAGGAGGAGAAGGAGGAGGAGAAGGAGGAGGGAGGAGGAGGAGGAGGAGGAGGAGGAGGAGGAGGAGGAGGAGGAGGGAAGAGGAGGAGGAGGAGGGAGTCTGGGTACCTGCGCTCTCGGTGGTCCGCGCGGTCTCCTCGGGCCGGCGCTCGCTGGCTACCCCCCGGGTTTCGGCGCGGAGGCGCAAGGGCGCCGCAAGGCGCTGCGAGGAGGGCCTGGCGCTGAGCCGAGAAGAGAAGCCGCGCGGACCTCCGAGAGCAGCAGGAGAAGAAAACACGGCATAAACATACTCTTTGGCGCTCCGCGCGGAGTTCCTGGATCTGCGCTGGGCCTGCCTCCCTGGCGCGGTGCGCGCGCCAGGGGCGGCGCCAGAGGCGCCGCCAGGGGGGGCCCAGCGCAGATCAAGAAATCCGCGCGGAGCGCAAGACATTTAAGCTTGTGGCGTTCCCTGGCGGCTCGCACAAGGGCAAGGGGGTGGAGGGAGGGGGGAGGGTCTCTTAATTAGAAGCAGGGTGCCTCTAAGAAGCCCTCCCCCCTCCCCCCCTCCCCTCTGCGCGTGGCTGCAGTTCTGCTCTCCTTCGAGAGGAGCAGGCCGGGCTCCAGCTCTTCCCCTGGAGGCTCGCGCTGCTCTCGGCCACGCTGGCGCTGTCCACCAGAGACAGCTGCTTCCGGCCGTGGACCGCAGCGCGGTCGGCGCCGCTCGCGTGCAGGCTCTCGTACTCCGCGGCCAGCTCGAGGAGCCGGTGCCGGAACTGCTCGGGGCTCGGGCTCATGGCGGGGAGCTCCGAGTCCCGAGGGGCAGTCGTGCACGCGGTGCGTGTCCCCAGCTTCGGTGGCAACTCGTGGGAGCCTCCAATGCCAGCTTGCTGGCCCTTGCTGATCGACGCTGGATCGGCGCTTCCCCATCGATGACAGGACGCACTCCCATGCACTCCAGGGACGGAGTTGCGAGGACATACAGGGCTCCCACGATTTGCTACCGAACGGTACGCGTCCCTAGTTGCTTGATCCAAAACTGCTCATCGCAAGACACCGCGGCCGAAGACATCTGGGCCACCTTACCGGAGATCAACGGACCCGGATCAATCCAGACCCAGGTCAGTCAGGCCTTGCAGGATCCTGCACGATCCTGAGGGATCCTGCAGGATCCTGCACCCAAACCAGGGCCAGTGCAACCCTGGCTCTGCAGAATCCTGCACGATCCGGCGCTCTGGCTGACTCCCGTTTGCAGTGACCCCAATAACTGGAGCCCCGACCTTCACATCGCGCCCTCGCGCCGACCACTTGGAGAACGCCAACCGCTCTGGCCCTGGCGGCGACGTGCATGGCGCGGTTGTCTTCGCGCCCCTGGGGCGACCCAGGAAGCATATGGTGGTGATGGTGATGGTGGTGGTGATGGTGGTGGTGGTGATGGCGATGGTGATGGTGATGGCGATGGTGATGGTGATGGTGATGGTGGTGGTAGTGGTGGTGATGATGAGGATGATGATGATGATGATGATGATGATGATGCTCGTGGTAATGATGATGGCGGTGAAGATGATGATGGTGGTGGTGGTGAGAATGCTGGTGATGATGCTGACAATGATGATGCTGATGATGACGATTGCGATGATGATGCGGATGAGGAGGAGGATAAGTATGAGGACGAGGATGAGGATTGGGATGGGGATGTGGATGGTGATGATGGTGATGATGATGATTGTGATGCTGCTGATGATGATGGTGATGATGATGATGGTGATGATGATGACGCTGACGATGATGATGCTGATGATGATGCTGATGATGATGATGGTGATGACACTGGAGATGACGATGCTTATGCTGACGATAATGATGCTGATGATGCTGATGATGACGACCATGACGACGACGACGACAACGACGACGAGGATGATGATGACGATGACGATGACGATAACGGTGATGATGATGATGATGATGATGATGATGATGATGATGACGATGACGATGACGATGACGATGATGATGATGATGATGATGATGATGATGACGATGATGATGATGAGGATGATGATGACGATGATGATGATGATGATGATGATGATGATGACAATGAGCGGAGGAGGGAGGAGAAGGTCGTTTTTCCTGCTGCACTCACAGCGGCTGAGTGTGCGTGACAAGGGAGGCACGCCGACGACGGCGGGCGGGAGGACGCAAACTCCGAGAAGTAGAAAGGCAGATCACGCAGATTGGGTTCAGGCCCTCCCAGAGAAGAGCAACACACAGCAAGAAGGCACAGCGAGTCTGGAAGCAGGAAGGCGCTTGAGGTAGACTGCAATCTGAGAACCTACAAACACTTACTTTCAACGTCGGGCGCGTTATGGGGGAGCGACAAATTGGGGGCGTAATGGGATGGGGGAGCGACAAATTGGGGGGGGGGGGGGGGGGACGTGCACCTTTCCTGCCCCGGGGGAGGCCCCGCTTAGGTTCTTCAGGGGACAGTGCACTGTTCTTCACTGAAGGGGCCCTGGGACACACAAATAAATACACACATAACAGGATTCCCCATATTTTCCCATATCTTCTGGGGTTTTTGTCTTCCCCCCAACTTCCTATATTTTTCCATATTTTCTGGGGGGCCCGACGATTAATTGTGTCTGTGTGTTTGTTTCCCTCCCGATTCACACCCTGATGTATCGCCCTCCCATTCTTACGCAGCGCCCGAAACTTTCGGACCACCGTCGGATCGGGCCGGCCGATATCGATCGGATCGAGGTGGTCCCTGCCCCTCTGGAGAACAAACATCACTTCTCGGAAATCCGCACGGATTTCTTGGATCGGCGCTGGACCCGCTCCTCGGCGCAACGAGCGCACCAGGGGTGGCGCCGGAGGCGCCTCAAAGGGTGCCCAGCGCAGCTCCAAGAAATCCGCGAGGCCCTCCGAAAGCGTGGTGTCAGGAGCTTTTACTTGGCGTTCCGCGGCGACGGCCTCCAGCGACACGCCATGCCCTGCGAGGCGGATTGAGGACGAAAAATACAAAATACCCTAAACATATCAAACATACGCGAAAGATCGTCCCCAGATTCTTTCTTTTTTATTGGCTATGTTTGAACATCATTCTTCCTGTAGAGGGACATGCCCGACTTAAATATGGCGCGTCGCTCCGCTCCGCGGGGCGGCAAGCGGGGAACGGCTCGGGACGTTGACCCCCGGGGGCCGCGACGTGACCGGCGCGTCGCGCCGAGGCGAGGTGGGCCAGAACCAGCGGAGCGACACGCCAATTAAGCAAACGCGTCTCGTTGCATGGCTTTCGGGTCATAGCTCGAGGCTCCAGCGGCCGTTCGGGACGATCGGGGCACCCCTGGAACGCTCTCGGCAAGGCGCAGCTGCTGGAAACCGAGGCTGGAGAACCGCCGAGAGCCGACGAGAGAAGGGTCGAAATCCTCCAACCTCGAACGTCCGTGCCCTCGAGGAGTCCTGGAAACCTTCGCGAGCAACTGGTGTTCTCATGGGGACAGCGCCCCCCAGTCGATGCCAGTCCAGAAGAACGTCCACCGTTGCTGCCACCGAGGTTATTTAGCCGAAGTCGCAGAAACTCTCAAAGACGAGATGCAGGGCCACTTTCTCATCCCAAGTCGTTTTTGACTGCCACGGGGCCCGTCAAGGGCCCCCAGAGGCCGAGAACGACCATGAACCTCCCGTCGTCAATGGTTCACGATGCGAGCATGTCTGGCAAACGTTCCCGACCGTATGCTTGTCTCGCCGTCGCTCGGACGTCCCTTCCCCGTACATCTTTCTAGGTAGTGCGTGTGCTTGTCCCGCAAAATGATCCAAGATGCTCCTCAATGACCCTAGAGGCCTCCTAGATGGGGTCGGAGTTGTTGGGGTCGGAGGATCGCGCCGCATCGCCGCATCGGCGATGAACCGGCGATGCATCGTCTGGGGGGCCAACAAAAATACACCACCACCACCACCTCCCTCCCCCCCTCCCTCTCGCTGGACAGAGGAGAGAGGAGGAACCGACGTGGTGGTGGTGTATATTCTTTGGGCCCCCATCGTCGACGTGGACGATGCACCGGCGACGTCGACGTGAAGCAAATCGAGATCCACATCGAGCCGCATCGGCGATGCATCGGCGATGCAGCGCGACCCTCCGACCCCATCTACTCGGACCCCACGTGGGAGGCCGAGAGATCCTCGCCGAGGCAAAACGCACACGTCCGAGCGATGCCAAGCTGTGCTGATGCAGATCCGCCCCCGTCGATCCTGGAAGCGCTGCGCGCGGAAGAGGGCGTGCGCCTCGGCGAACAGCCGGCAGAAGGCCGCGGCGTCCGGCTCGTCCTCCAGGAGCACGCAAAGGTGGGCTGGGGTTAGGTCGGGCATGTCCTCCTACAGGCGGATTTTTGACGAAGGAATGGGCAAAACATGATCGAAAGTAGCCGAAAATGGTCGACGAATCGTCCCCTGGTCTTTTCCCTGGCTATACTTTTGAACATTCCTCCTGTAGAGGGGCATGCCCGACTTAAGGCTGGGGGCATCGGCGAGCCTGAGCGACAGGTATGGATCAGCTCGAGGCTGGCTACGCCGACCCCCGACTCCGGTTTTTTGTTTTCATAACGTTACCCCCAGAAGTTCTTCATCCTGACCGTTTTTCCCGAATCAGTACTTGCACTGAGGGGGTCCTCGCGGAAATTGAAAGATTTGGCAACAAAAATCCCGCCGATTTTGGTAGCTGGCTGGGTTCCTGGGTTCCCGGTTCCGGATTCACGGGTTCCTGGTTATTGGCTCCGGGCCGAATTCGGTGGGTTCCGGGTTCCCGGGCTCCCGGGTTCCCGGTCGATCTCCTTATCGATCTCTTGATCGATCCAATTTAAAACCATCCACTGATTTGGGTTTTTCTCTGGTATCAAATTCTTGACTTGCCTTCGCCCGATGTTATCCTCCTCCTGGCTTCCTCTTGGGTGCCCACATCGCAAGCCAGCAGGCCCAGCCGTGCTTTCCCTGTCTCGGTAAAGGGCGAGTGGAGACGACGGGCATGGTAGGTTCACGTCTCGAAACATCGAGACCGAGGCTTCCATACTTTTCGGCCTGTCGGGGCCCTTCCTGGAGGGTTCCTCCGAAGGGCTTCGGCGACCCGTCCACCTCCTCCTTCTCCTCCTCCTCCTCCTCCTCCTCCTTCCCTCCCTCCCTCCCTCCCTCCCTCCCTCCCAACCTCCCTCCTCCCTCCTCCCTCCTCCCTCCTCCCTCCTCCCTCCTCCCTCCTCCTCCTCC
>CAUYUJ010008324.1:110431-142490 GCA_963575745.1 Prorocentrum cordatum
ACTTCTGGGGACCACGTATTGAAAAATCACGACATCGGATCTCAGGGGAAGGAGCAGCCTTCTCAGAAGGCTCGGAAGTCCCCCGGCCTTCTGACAAGCTTTCTAGGCCTTCCCCGAAGACGCAGACAGCTTGTCGGAAGGCGCGAGGCCTTCTGGGAGGTCCCGCCGCCTTCTGAGAAGGCCTTCTCCCTCTCGCTCTCCCCCCCTCGCTTGCCGCCGAAAACGGCTCCTGGACGATAGGAAGCTGAGCATCCGGCTGGGCTCGTGCCGCCGGATGCCGCCTTGCGATGCCTCCCCTGTCCCAGACCCCCGAGGTCGTGACTCCCAGGAGTCTGGACCCCATCGTCCCCGGGGACCGGACTCTCCTCCGGCCCCCCGGGCACAGAACAGAGTGCAAAAAACCTCACGCCGTGATTTCTGTCACGACTCGATCTGGGTGCACGGTGTTCCCCCGGGGCCGCAGGGGTCCCCAGGAGGAGGGGGAGGAGGCGGAGGAGGAGGGAGGGAGGGAGGAGGGAGGGAGGGAAACGGAGGAGACGGAGGAGGAGGAGGAGGAGGAGGAGGAGGAGGAGGAGGAAGAGGAGGAGGAGGAGGAGGAGAAGGAGGAGGAGGAGGGGGGGAGGGTGGAAGGGCTGCATCCTTCGGGCTCCCTCGCCCCGCGCAGCAGCAGCGGGGGTAGGAGGAGGGGCAGAAGCACATAGAGGGGCTCTGGTTATGCTGCTCCCATCGTACTTAAGGACCACATCCCAGAGATAATTTCGAGCACCCGGAAGAGTGTCGAAAGAGTGTCGAAATCGTGTCGAAACAATGTCGGACGAGTGTCTCCCAGGGCCCGACACGTGAAAACCTTGCGTTTTGGGGGTGCTTGCCTGGCGCTCGACATTCTTTCTAGTGATCAAGGGTACAGTAGGTTGGAACATCATAAGGCTCTGGGGTATACCTGCGGGCCCCCGCGTCCTCCTCCTCCCCCTCTTCCAAGGAGGAGTAGTCGGGACAGTGGATGAGTAGTGATGCGGAGGAGGTTCGTCTTCTTCTTCTTCTTGATTCGTTTGTGTCCTGTTTGCCAGGTGTCTTCTCCCCAACCCCGAGCTCGCCTGCGGCAAGCAGCAGCACCCTGGTGATGTCAAGTCTGTCACCCTTTTGTAGAGGGGCTCCGGGCACATCTGCGGACCCCCCGGCGTCCTCCTCCCCCGCGCCGGGCCCGGGCGGGAGCTCGGGGCGCCGGCCCACCAGCTCGAAGAGCTCCGTGGGCTGGGTGCGGCCCTTCACCTGCGGGGCGCGCGCGAGCATCGGCACGGCTGCCGGGGGACTCTCCGTGGGCTCAGAGGCCCGCCTCGCGCCGTGGGACAAAAAAAATATCCCAGTGCGACCCTACCTAGGAGTTGGAGCCCCTAGGAAAGCAGCATTAGTAGTAACAGAAAAGCTAAGCTAAAGCTAAGATAAAGCAGAGCTAAAGCTAAGCTAAAGCTAAGCTAAAGCTAAGCTAAAGCTAAGCTAAAGCTAAGTTAAAGCTAAGCTAACGCTAAGCTAAATCTAAGCTAAATCTAAGATACAGCTAAGCTAAAGCTAAGCTAAAGCTAAGCTAAAACTAAGCTAAAACTGAGCTAATGCTAAGCTAGAGCTAAGCTAGAGCTTAGCTGAAGCTAAGCTAAAGCTAAGCTAAATCTAAACTAAGGCTAAGCTAAAGCTAAGCTAAAGCTAAGCTAGAGCTAAGCTAGAGTTAAGCTAGAGCTAAGCTAAAGCTAAAGCTGACGCTAAGCTAGAGCTAAGCTAAAGCTAAGCTGAAGCTAAGCTGAAGCTAAGCTAAAGCTAAGCTAAAGCTAAGCTGAAGCTAAGCTAAAGCTAAGCTAAAGCTAAGCTAGAGCTAAGCTAAAGCTAAGCTAGAACTAAGCTGAAGCTAAGC
This sequence comes from Prorocentrum cordatum, assembly GCA_963575745.1. Lineage (NCBI taxonomy): Eukaryota > Dinophyceae > Prorocentrales > Prorocentraceae > Prorocentrum > Prorocentrum cordatum. Next base: position 112,335 of record CAUYUJ010008324.1, read on the forward strand.
TAACGCTAAGCTAGAGCTAAGCTAAAGCTAAGCTGAAGCTAAACTGAAGCTAAGCTAAAGCTAAGCTAAAGCTAAGCTACAACTAAGCTAACTATAAGCTAAAGCTAAGCTAGAGCTAAGCTAAAGCTAAGCCAGAGCTAAGCTGAAGCTAAGCTAACGCTAAGCTAGAGCTAAGCTAAAGCTAAAGCTGAGACGAAACTAAGCTGAAGCTAAGCTAGAGCTAAGCTAAAGCTAAGCTAGAGCTAAGCTGAAGCTAAGCTGAAGCTAAGCTGAAGCTAAGCTAGAGCTAAGCTAGAGCTAAGCTGAAGCTAAGCTGAAGCTAAGCTAAATCTAAGTTAAAGCTAAACTGAAGCTAAGCTAAAGATAAGCTAAAGCTAAGCTAACGCTAAGCTAAAACTAAGCTAAAGCTAAGCTAAAGCTAAGCTAAAGCTAAGCTGAAGCTAAGCTAAGCTGGGTGAACCCAGGGGGCGCAACTGGGGGAACCGCGGGGCGGGGACTGGGGGAACCGCCTGGGGCGCTTTCCATTGCCCGGCCCCTTTAAGCTAGAGAGTAAGAACCCTTCTAGGCAGAGCCTAGGTAGGGAAAACCACCAGAGGAATCCCAGAGGAAAGCCCCGAGCAGTGGGTGGCTTGATGAGGTCGAAGGTGAGATCGATTGGGTGAGATGAACCGATCGGTCGTGAGATCGATTGGGTGAATCGATCGTGAGTGGATGGGTGGGGTGGATTGAGTGGATTGAGTGAGATCGATTGGGTGGATTGAGTGAGATCGATCGTGAGATCGACTGGGTGAGATGGGCGGGGCGCACGAGCATCGGCACGGCTGCCGGGGGGCTCCGTGGGCCCAGAGGCCTAAGTCGAGCGGGTCCCCCATACAGGGGGATCTTCGACGAAAAATAGAAGAATGCTCAGAACATATGCCAACAGTGTCGAAAAATGCTCAGAAAATAGTCCCCAGACTATTGTTTGACTATTTTTTATATTCCCACTGTAGAGGGACAAGGCCGACTTGAGCCTAGGCCCCCATCGCGTCGTGGAACAAAAAAAAACACAAGAGGAAAGCCCCAAGCAGTGGATGGTCTGTTGAGGTCGAAGGTGAGATCGATAGGGTGAGATGAGTATAAAGTGAGATCGATCGTGAGATCGGGAATGAAACGTGGGATCGATGAAGAGATCGATACGGAGATCGACCGGGAACCCAGGAACCCGGGATCCTGGACCCAGACCCCCTCGCGTCGTGAAAACGTCACGACGTGAGGCTTTTCGCTCTTTCCTGTGTCTGGGGGGCCCTCAGCGGGCCTCGGGCCGTCCAAAAACGTATTGAACACATCAAGACGGAGGTTTTTCGCAAAGTTCGGCCCCTAATTAGGGCCCTCGCCGGGCCTCGGGACCGTCAAGAAACGACTCTGGAGGAGAATCGGGTGCCCAGGAAGGGGCCCAGACTTCTGGGAGTCACGTCATGGAAGCATCTCGGCGTCGGGGGTCTTGGAATCTTGCCATCGCTCGGACGTCCACTCCCCGTGCATGTGTCGGTCTCGCGCGTGCTGTCTTGCGTGCGACAGACATCATCGAAGGGGGCTCCTCGACGGTCCGCGCCTGAAAACACCAATGCACACGTCCGAGCGACGCCACGGGATCCAGCGTGTGGGGGCCAGACTCATGGATCGGGGAGGGCGCCCTCCGAACAGTGAGGAGTCAGTGCCCCGTCGTGTGGCGACGCAGCGCGCCGAGGTCGTGTGGGAACCCTGAGCTCCGACGTCGTGTTTTTTCCATACGGGGTCCCCGTAAGCCTCGACCCGTTCCCCAGGACCGGTTTTTTCATCCTGAGTCGTTGTTTGACGGTCCCGAGGCCCGGCGAGGGCCCCTGGGGGGGCCGAAGTTTGCGGAAAAACCTCCGCCGTGATTTGTCCAATGCGATGGATCTCTGGGGAGGGGGCCCGTCGCTAGTCTCCACGCTCCTCGAGCCATGCTTGCGCTTTCTCCCCCTCATCACCGTGACGAGGTCGATGGGCCGGGTGTCGCCAAGGAGGTGCCCCATGGCCCAGGGGGTCCCCAGGAACTCCCGAGGACACAGACCTGGTGGGCTTGTTTCCCACAGCCCCCACATAAGCAGGAGGGGGAGGGGGTCCTCCTCCTCCTCCTCTCCTCTTCCTCCTCCTCCTCCTCCTCCTCCTCCTCCTCCTCCCCTCCTCCTCCTCCTTCTCCTCCCTCCTCCTCCTCCTCCCTCCTCCTCCGTCTCCTCCTCCTCCTCCTCCTCCTCCTCCTCCTCCTCCTCCTCCTCCTCCTCCTCCTCCTCCTCTACCTCCTTCCCCCCTCCAGCTTATGGTCGTGGCGGTGGTGGAAAACAGGCCCGTCGAGACCCCCGGCGTCGCTTTTTCGTTTCACGACATGACCCTCAGAAGCCTGGACCCCTGACCCGGGGACCGGTCCCTCCTCCTGCATCGCTTTTTGACGGTCCCGAGGCCTGGGAAGGGCCCCCGCCGAGACCGAAAACGGCGAGAAACCTCGCAGTCGTGCCCTTCTCGGTGCAGGGGAGGCCGCTGGGTGGCCTCCTCGGAGCACCCCTCACGAGGCCGCAGGAGGGCCCCGGGGAGCCAGGATCGCGCGAGCGCCTGGGGACACCCTGCGGCCGGGGCCACCGCCGGCAGCACCCGAGCTGGGGCGGAGCAGGAAGCGCTCGGCCACGCCCGGCGAGGTGTGGACGTTTTCCTGCGAGGACGGCGCACATGCACCGTACCGCGTCTGGGCTCCGCTCCGGCCCCGCTCCCCAGACCTCCTCGCGTTGTCCAAAGATCACGACGTGACGTTTGTCGGTGTTTTCTGAATCTGGGGGCCCTCACCCGTCAAAAATCGACTCAGGATGAAAATCTGGTCCCCAGGAAGGGGTCCAGACTTCTGGACGTCACGGCATGAAAAACATCACGACGTCGGGGATCTGGGTGCAGCGTGCCATGTCTGGATTCCGTTCAGGCCCCGCTCCAACGCGGTACGGAGCATAGCTTGTTCGCTCTGAGGTTCTGAAGCCCAGAAACGAGGCACCGCACAATCGAAACGCTGTCATAAGGAACCCTACGCAAGGAACAAATCCTTTTTGTTCCATAAGCTACACTTCGATTCCCAATAGAAACCTAAGGAACACCTAAGACAAACTGTAAAACAATTAAGGGACACTGAGCCCCTCCCCAACGAAAAGCGTTCCTTCTTCAGCGGCCCGACTGTACCATTCCTGGGTCGAGAATCGACGACGCCTCGGGAGACGCCAACGCGGTACGGTGCACACGCGTCGTCTGCGGACGTCCTCCACTAGCGACCCCACGCCGTAGCGCCTGCAGAGGCCCTCCAGGCGGGAGGCGAGGTTGACGCTGTCGCCCACGAGGCCGTACTTCATCCGCTTGCTGCTGCCCAGGTTCCCAGACAACACTCGGCCGCGCGCCAGGCCCATGCGCATCCTCATCTCTGGCAGCCCGCGGTCCCTCCACCGTGCTGTGGCAACTCAGGGGAGCCTCCCGTGTCAACTTGCTGGCTGGTGCGAATCGACGCTTACCGACGCTGATCGACGCTGAGCGAGGCTTAGCGACGCTGAATCTGCGCCAATCGGTGCTAATTCGGCGCTTTCTCATCGATTACCAGGCGCTAGCGCACGCGAGAGCACTCCAAAGACGGAGCTTCGAGGACATGTGAGGCTCCCCTGGTTTGCCACCGAACCTCCACTGAGCGTTCAGATTGGCCAGCCGCCGCTGCTGACTCAGGGCCGCGGCCACCGCCGCCTCGCTGTGGCCCTCGCCATACTCCAGCGGCGGGGCGTTCCACCAGGCCATGATGGCGTCGCCGATGAACTCGCCCACGACGCCGCCGTAGCTCATCACTATGTTGCTCATCTCCTCGAGGTAGGTCCCCAGCAGCTCCATGAGCTGCGCCGTGTCCATGCTCTCCGCCATCGTGGTGAAGCCGACGAGGTCGCTGAAGAAGATGGTCACGTCGGCCGGGGCCATGCCCAGCTGCGCCTGGCGCTTGCTGCGCACCAGGATCTGCACCAAGTGAGCGTCCATGTACCTGGCGCGGGCGATGGTGACGGAAGGAGGGCGATGGGGAGAGTGAGCTTGGCATGAAGAAGAAAACGGGCCCTGACGGAAACGGGCCCTGGAACCCTGGGCCTCCCTCCAGGGCCAGGTCTGCAGCCTGGGTAGTCTGCTGGGGGAGAGGAGGAAGGGAGAGTACGGACTTCCTCTTTCTCTCTCTCTCTCTCGCTCTCTCTCTTCTCCAGCGGTTGCCACACCACCCACGCCGCCCTCCACAACGTTGCCCCTGCCTGATACCGAACCTTCGAACTTCAACCTCTGTTTCATTTCGACGCCTGGCTTCCGCACGTCCGTGCATAACCGCGCATATGGCACTTTGGGACGCCTCTGGATCATCAAAATGATCCTAGTACGACCTCCCGCCGATGATCCAGACGAGACCGCGCGTTGACGCTGACGCGCGAGTTGTCCACGAAGGCCCCATCGGCTCGTGGAGCGAGGTAGCATCGAGAGCCCTGGAGCTCTCCCGTGACCAGCGGAGGCCAACGCAGCAAAAACTTAACCCGGGCCATATAGGTCATCGATCTGCCGATGACGCGCCAGCCCAGGCCAGGCCAGCTCCACGTGGCTCCCCAGGCCCGGGCCATCCGAGAGGGCTCGTTGTCGTCGATCGCCGTCGTCGTCGTCGTCGATCGTCGTCGCCGTCGATCGTCGCTGCCGGTCGTCGTCCTCGTCGGTCGTCGGTCGTCGTCGCTGCCGATCACGAAGAGGACTTGCCGACTCCTGTCTGTCAGCGCCAGCCGCTGAGCCCCGTTTCGGTCGGGAACCTCTGCTTGGCGTGTCGCGGCGGCGGGCCCGGCGGCACGCCATGCCCCGCGAGCGGACAGCGTGTCGCTCCGCGCCGCGGGGCGGGAGGCTCCGGCGAGGCTCGGGACGTCGACGCCTGCGGCCTGGGGCGTGGTCGGCGCCTCGCGCCGCAGCGAGCGAGGCGAGGACCCGCGGCGCGGCACGCCGAGGCAGACGTTCCCGACCGCACGTGCGCCCCCCCCCCTCCCCCTCCCGCGCAGGGGCCTGGCGAAGGACTGCAGGCCGCCAGCCTGGGGGCAGCCAGAAAGAGAGAGAGAGAGAGGGAGGGAGACGAAGGGGGCGGAGCGGTCGGGGGTGCGCCCCTCCCGCCACGCGGACTCCCTGCCTCCCTCCATCCCTCCCTCCCTCCCTCCTCCTCCTCTCCTCCTCCTCCTCCTCCTCCTCCTCCTCCTCTCCTTCCTCCTCCTCCTCCTTCCTCCTCCTCCTCCTCCTCCTCCCTCCTCCTCCTCCCTCCCACTCCTCCTGCCCCTCTCCTCCCTCCTCCTCCTCCTCTCCTCCTCCTCCTCCTCCTCCTTGCTCATGCTCTTGCTCTTCCTCTTTCTCCTTCTCCTCCTCCTCCTCTTAGTCCTCCTCCTCCTCCTGCCTCCTGCTCTGCTCCTCCTCCTCCTCTCCTCCTCTCCTCCTCCTCCTCAATCTCTCTCCTCTCCTCCTCTCCTGTTTTGCTCTTGCTCTTCCTCCTTCTCCTTTTCCTCCTCCTGTCCTTTCTCATTCTCTCCCTCCCTCCCTCCCTACTCTTCCTCCCTCTCCTCCCTCTCTCCCTCCCTCCCATCTCATCTCCTCCTCCACCTGGTCCCCCTTTCTCCTCCTCTTCCCCCTCCCCCCTCGTCCCCGTGCGTTATGACACCGCCTTCCTCCTTTTTTGTTGGGGGGCGAGCTGGAGCGACGTGGCTGTAGGGTGCATATGACGAAGCGGATTCCGACGCAAGTGAACAGGCAGTGCAGTGATGAGCTCATCGGCGAGTGCAGACCCCGAAGTGCAAAAATCGCAAGGGGAAAACATAACAATCAGATACGTAAGCCTAGGGGGGGGGGGGGGCAAAAATAACGCTGCCAAGAACTGCGGTGGAGGAGAGGAGCAGAACCTAGTCCTTCTACTCCTCCTCCTCCTCCTCCTTCTCCTCCTCCTCCTCCTCCTCCTCCTCCTCCTCCTCCTCATCCGCTTCCTCTCGGCTCCGCCTCCCTCGTTCGATCACAGGGGGCAGAAGTGACGCTGCCAACAACCGCGGTGGAGGGGAGGAACGATACCGAAGAATGAATGCATCGCCAGAACCACGCGCGCACTTCGCGCGCGCTTGGGTTCTGGCCCAGCCCGTGGCGCTGTGACGACACGAAGGCCCGGGTTTGCGGGCGACTCGCCGTCGGAGGAGGGTTGCGACCATCTTGGGCCGGTCATGGGATGCAGTCGTGAGTCGTGCGTCGTGGGTCGTGCGTCGTCGACGTCATCGTCGTCGGCGGCGGCGTCGTTGTCATCGTTGTCGTCGTCTTCATCGTCGTCGTCGTCGTCGTCGTCGCCCGGAGGGTGGGCTTGTCATGGACATCCTAATAATTTTCCCGGGGCGAGGAAGGGGGAGGGGGGATGGTCTGGCCGGTCCTCCCTTCTAATTTTCTCAGGGGTGGGGAAGGGTTCCGGACCCTCCCTGCTAATTTTCCTGCGGTGGGGGGGTCCGACCCCCCCCCCTCACTAATGTTCATGGGGGGGGGGGGCCGGGGCGTTACCACTACGGGGGGGGGGAGGGGGAGGGTAACATGCGTTATCCCTTGGGTGGATAAACAAATGGTCTCCTCCCCCCCTGATTTTGAAGAGGAGGGGGCCCCCCCCACTGCCTGCAAGCAGCGGCAGGACGCGCCCTTTCCTGTGTCTGTTCACGGTGTGAAGCCCTCGGGGACATCCTCGCAAAGCCTGGCACATTCGCCTTCAGATGTTGCTCGGGCGCTTCATGGACATAGGACGGCTCCTCTTCCAAATGTGGAAATCGCCAGAGCCCCGCGCACACTTGGCGGCGCACAGAGGTGGGTAGGGGGAGGGGGGAAGGCTTCTTAGAAGGGGGCTGCTTCTTAGAAGAGCCTGGCCTTACATCTATAGACAAGGCCCGCGCCTGCTAAGAAGCAGGGGCGCTTCTAAGAAGCCTCCACTCCTCCCCCTACGTACCCCCCTCTGCGCATGACCGGCACATTCGTCTCAAGAGCTTGCAACCGCTACGAAGACTCTTCTGGCTGACGCCCCGGAAATGGTGTGTCGGCACGACGTAGGCAGGACCGGGAGCAGCAGTTACTCTTTGGTTCGCGGCGTTGAAATCCCAAGAACGGTGCTCTGGCAAGATTCAGGATGGTCAGGACGCAACCGTAATTTTGATTCGCGGAGTTGAAGTCCCAGAAATAATTAGTGTTCTGGCACGGTTCAGAATTTTCACACGGTCGTGGTCCAACGGAGCACTTCCCTCAGTGAAAATAAATCCTTGTCGAGGCGTATGGAGAGGGGGATTCGGAAGAGGGTGTGTTGCAACATCGATGGTGATGCGTGGATTTGCACTGGTCCTCCTCCACCTCCTCCTCCTCCTGTTCCTGTTCCTATCTGTTCCTCCTCCTCCTCCTCCTCCTCCTCCTCCCCCTTTTCTTTCTCATGATGTCATCCTCCTCCCTTCCTCCCTCCCTCCCTCCCTCCCTCCCTGCCTCCCTCCCTCCTCCTCCCTTATCCGTTGCTTCCCTCCCTCCCACTTCCTGGCCGGAGCGCACCTGGACCTCTGCCGTGGCGGCGGGGGCTTGGTGGTCCAGAGAAGAAGAGAAGAACGCGAGGGAAAGGCACCTGCATCTGCAATCCTCGATCTGCCGCCTGCCGGTTCAAGGTCCGTCCCGGCCAATTGCCCGTCTAGGATCGACCCCTGCTGGCCCCAGGGCCCGAGATACACTGCACTCGAGCTTCGATCCTCAAACCTCGGTGTCGGCAAAGTTTTCTCCTCCGAGCCTCCCCGCGGAAAGCTGCACAGGATGCCATCGCAGCGCATGTGAAGGACGGGCGGTGAGGACTCAAGAGGCCCTTGGAGACCGCAGGCGGGATTTTTGGGGGGGGCAACGGGCGATGCGTCCGGGACGGGCCCCGCAGAGGTAGGGACACAAGGGTACTCCCTCCTCCTCCTCCTCCTCCTCCTCCTCCTCCTCCTCCTCCTCCTCCTCCCTCCTCCGTCCTCCGTCCTCCCTCCTCCTCCTCCTCCTCCTCCTCCTCCTCCTCCTCCTCCTCCTCCTCCTCCTCCGTCTCCCCCTCTTGTCTTGTTCCTCTCTTGTCCGTGTCATTCTCTTGTCCTGGATGAAGGCGCACGTCCTTACCAGGCGCGTTGACTGTATGCTTCTGGACCCCTCGCGGGGTCTGTCCTGGCCAGGTTCTCCTCCTGGGTTCAGGTCGGGCATGTCCTCCTACAGGCGGACTATGCAAGAAAACGAAACCAGACTCCAAGAATGCTGAAAGAATGAGAAGAGCATGAAACATCGTCACCAGACCATCTTCCCTCGACTCTCGCATACTCCTGCTGTCGAGGGACGTGCCCGACATCCCGGGCTGATTCTTCCCACGGCCCTGGGGCCCGCGGGCCGAGAGCGACGAGCACCCCCCCATCCTCGAGCCCCAGCTGCTCCTCCCGGATCGATGCCCGGAGGCACGGGCCCCGACAGCCGGCCCGTGGGGGCCGAAGCCGTGGAGCGGCGCACCTCCTCGGAGCTCGGCGTCGGCACGGCGGATTCGCGGCGTGGCGACGTGGGCACACTCCGACGGGCACACTCCGAGAGCGCAGGTGGCTCGGTGTCGGCCGGCTCTGGGCCGCCCGTGCTGGGGTCGCCGGTGCATCGACACGGCACGAACCTGCCGTACCTGTCTTTCGGGGGAGGTTGGCAGAAGCAGTGAGCAGGAGGGCGCTGAAAGCAGATCGGTCTGCGGCCCGCCCGCTGAATTGAGCGGAGGTATGAGCAGCATCCGATTGGTGTGATCACAGGGAGGCGGCCAGTCGTCCACCGACCCCCGCTTGCCAGGGGTGACAAGGCGTGCGAGATGATTGGCTTGCCCCCCTGTCCCCCATCCTCCTCCCTGGGGGAGGGGGGTCCTGAATGCCGTTTGTGGAGGGGGCGCGGGGGGTCGACGGGCTCCCGAGATCGCGTCTCCTGGCCATGCGAGCCTCCAAATCCACTCTCGACAGTACCCAGGATTTGCCCTGCGAGATGGCTCGAGAAGCCCCCCCCCTGCGCGGAAAGACTGGTCAAAGCGGCCACGGAGCTTCCAAATGAGACCCCCGAAAGGTCCGATGGGATTCCGAAGTCTCAAAGTGGCTCCAGCATCCGCTACACCCCTGCTTAGAGTTAAGAACATGTTACGCTAAGAAAGTGGACCTCACACCAGGCGCTCTCTTAACCAGTAGCCCAGGTCCACAGATACGAAAACTCGACGAAGAAACGAAGCTCCAAGAGAATGCCCAGGGTCCAGTCCAGATTCCAAATTTTCCTAAGCGAAATCTGGAGTCCATGGAATCCGATGGTTTTACTTAAGATGTCTGGTCGGTGTATAGCAGCCTCAAGAGGGGCCCAGGGCGCCCCAAGATGGCCCAAGAGCCGAAAGGTCGGGCCCCCAATGGGGGACCCTAACGTAAGGACCGCCGATCTAAGGACTCCGACTCATGCCATCCAGGATGGCTCTCAGAGGGTCTCCAGGGCACCCAACAGGGACCTCCAACAGCCCCAGGAGGACAACAAAGACTCAAAAACGGGCTCCGAGAGACCTCCAATATGACTCCAAGAGGCTTCTACTCAGAGGACTCTGAACGGATCATTTGCTTGCATGCTGTTTTACTATGTGCTTATCTGCTGTCCCTTCTACCACCGTTCGCCTGGGCAGAATTGTTGGATGGGTTGCTGGGGTTACGGGAAGCGCCCGAGATTATACCACCTCTGGGGGGTCGGCGGCGAAATGGCGTAAGCCTCTTGGGTAGACCGGGGTCTAGAGTTCCAACAAAGCCCTTGCCCTGGCGCTAATTCTCGAAGCCGGCACTGCTCGCAGGGGTGAAGACATGGAACCGAAGGACTTGGGGCCACAGATCTGGCAGAGATGGGCGCGCTTCCCCCCGACGCCGACCGCCGCCCTCAAGCCGCCTCGACTCCAGTCGGCCGAAATCTCAGCCGGTGCCCACAGACAGTCCACAAGCGGCGCGAGCGCTCGCTTTTTTTTCTCCTCCGCCCACAGCCATGTAGGAGAAGGAGTCGCAGATCTCCGCGATCTCCAGGGCACCCAACAGGGACCCAGGGTCTCCAGGAGTCGCCAGGTTCTCCAGGGCACCCAACAGGGACCTCCAACAGCCCCAGGAGGACATCAAAGACTCCCAAACGGGCTCCGAGAGACCTCCAATGTGACTCCAAGAGGCTTCTACTCAGAGGCTTCTTTCTCCTCCGCCCACAGCCATGTAGGAGAAGGAGTCGCAGATCTCCGCGATCTCCCGGATCTCGAAGGTGCGGTGCCTCCTCGCGCCTGCGCCCGCCGCGCGCGCCGGCGGAGGCGCGAACGCGCGCCCCACCGTGCCGCCCTCCGTCCCCCCTGCACCTCCTGGTGGGTCAGCCGGCCTCCTCCGTGCTCCGTCCTCTGCCTTCTGCCTTCCTCCTCCGTGCTCCGTCCTCTGCCTTCTGCCTTCTGTCCTCCTCCTCCTCCTTCTCCTCCTCCTCTGCCTTCTGCCTTCTGTCCTCCTCCTCCTCCTCCTCCTCCTCCTCCTCCTCCTCCTCCTCCTCTGCCTTCTGCCTTCTGTCCTCCTCCTCCTCCTCCTCCTCCTCCTCCTCTCTCCTCCTCCTCCTCCTCCTCCTCTCCTTCTCCTCCTCCTCCTCCTCCTCCTCTCCTCCTCCTGTATTTTTCATGAACAACTGATGCGCGCCGCACCCCGGAACGTGTCGGTAGGGCGGGCTGGGCGTTCCGCCGGAGAACTCCCCACCACGGAGCGCCCCTGCGGCCTGGAGTCCGCAACGGCTTCGAGGATGGAGCAGAGGTGCTGCTCAACGCGTGGCTGAAGCACCAGTGGCTTTCAGAGTGTGGATCTCGCCGTACCGCCGCCGCGCACTCTCGTCATACAGTCGGGGCGTTGACCTAAGGAACCATAAATAAGGAACGAGGCCCCTATTTTCCATAAGTTGAACTTCGATTTCGTATCGAAAACCTGAGGGAAATCCAAGGCAAGCTGCGAAACAATTAAGGAACACGGAGCCCCTCCCCAACGAAAAGGGTTCCTTCTTCAAGGCCCCGACTGTAAGAACATTCAGCAGCATAGTGGATGGATGAGGGCCTTTTCAATGTGGCGCTCGTTATTCGCCGTGAACTTTCGGCTTACAACTCTGCAGTGGCTTCAAGGATGGATGGGGCGGGGACTTACAAAACATGTGGCGCTCGTTTTAGCTCCGCGCACATTCGCCTCAAGAGTTCGCAACACCTTCATTGGAACGGAATAGTTTTCAAAATGTGACCCTCGCTTGAGCGGCGCGCGCCTTCGCCTTACACAAATGCAACCAGCTTCTGTATGCTTTCAAAAATGAAAGGGGGGCGTTTTCAAGCTGATGCGGTGTCGCCTGATCACCGCGCAGCTTCGTTCTAACAGCTTGGAATAGCTTCAAGGATGGAGGGCGATTTCCTTTCAGAGTGGTGCTCGCCCCGAAGCACCGCGTGCACTCGTCTCCAGATCTTGCAACAGTGACAGGTACAAACCATGTTCAAAATGAGCTCTCGCCTTAGCGCCACGCGCATGTTATTTTACGCAATAGTTAGAAGGATGGAAGGCTGCTCTTTTCAAAATGGAGCTACCGCTCGAAACTCCGGTCAACTCAAAGCCCGAATCGTCAGCACATGTAGCACTGCACAAATCTGGGGCGGCTCTATTGTAACATGGGGATGTTGATTGAGATTTCCTCGAAGTCCATGACCACAAACAGAGACCCGTGCAAAAGTTGCACGGGTGGGTGGCGGTCCTGCTTCGCTGACACCTCGTGGAACTCCATGACCCGTGCTTCTCGCAGTCCTGGCCATGCGCCACGCGGTTTCACGGCAGCTTCATTCCAAAGCGGGACCCTCGCGAACATGGCAGGTACAACAGTGCTGGTATTTGAAGAGGGCGCTACTTGTAATGAAGAAGAAAGCACGTAGGGACGTCTGAGGAGGAACTTGGGACGGGAGGGTGTATTGCAACATCGCTGATGCATATTGGGTTTACACACTACGGTCCTCTTCCCTCCTCCTCCGTCCTCCTCATCCACCTGATCACTCTCCCTCCTCCGTCCTCCTCTCCGTCCTCCTCAACCCCTACTCCTGATGAGTACATGGTCCCGCTCTGCCACCTGACCAGCCGATGGCCAGCCAATCCAGGCCCGTCCATCTTAGCAGTAAACTCAGCATGGACGGTGCCGTCAACGTGGCAGAAGGCGGCACGCCTGGCGCGGCGCAAGCTGTTCGCTGGCAAGCTCGCCGGCACGCGAGCACGCAAAAACTTCAGCTCTCGCCTCGGCGCCGCGCTCTTCTCCTCTGAGAGTGGCGCTCCCGCTGCGGCGCGGCGCACATGACTGCCTACCAGGCCACCCCAACCCAACCCGAGGACCCGAATTTCGGGTTGGGGGGGCGGGGTACGGGTTCCGCACGTGTTTTGCCAGTGTTCCCCGACCCCCCCCCCACCCCCCACTGGAAATAGAGAGCAAATCGGGGCCTTCGGGTTGGGTTGGGGTGGTTTGCTGGGCGGTAAGCATACTGTTCACTCGCCGAGTCGTTCGGGGGGATGAGGGGGGCCGCGCGCAAGCAGGCGCCTTGCTTCGTGCAGACTTCTCCTCTCCTGCGGCGCACTTTCCGCTCGCCGATCTCGCACGAGAGCGGCAGCGGCAGCGGCAGCGTGACCGCGCGAGACTGGGCAAAATGCCAGCCACCCTGCGCCACAGCGCAGCGCAGCTGTTACGTGAGGGTGGCAGTGCTGCTTCGGCGCGGCGCATGCCTCGTCATGCTTCGCGGGCTGGATGGCGCTTTCGCCGTAGCGCTGCGCAAGGGTTGTCTGAATTTCGCCCGCGGTCACGCGCGGCCCGCACTCTTTCCCCTCGCCTGGTCGTCGGCAGCGGAACCGCGCGCGAGCGCCTTCCGATCGTCGGGTGGGAACGCGTTCCAGTCCCGCTGACTCGTTCGGCCTGGCTAACTTGACTCCCACTCCTGCCCATACTCGGTGCCATCTCCCCAATCTCACGCGCCTCAAGCACCCTGGTCTGGTGGGGCACGGCAAGAATGCAGCAGGCCCTCTTTCAAACCCCAGCTCATGCTCCTCCGAACTCTTCCTCAAGCCCAGCCTCACTCCCGCGCGCATCCTTGCTCTGACCGCCTGTAACTTCTTTCGGCGAGCCCGGGGACCCGGGGGGAAATGACAAGGGGCTGGCCTTCTCAGAACGCTCGGAGGTCTCCAGGCCTTCTGAGAAACTTCCTCCGCAGTCCCCGAAATCGCAGGAGGCCTCTCGGAAGGCTGGAGGGCTTCCGAGAAGCCCAGGCGCCGTCCGAGAGAGGGCCTTCCCCCCCTCCTGCAGCTGCTGCTCTCCCCCCGACGCACTCCTTCCTGCGCGCAGACCCGGCGGGGGAGAGGGGGGGGGGGCGGGCCCGAAGAGGCCGTGGTGACCATGTCCTCCATGGTCTCGGGGTCGAACTTCGCGAAGGCGCGCATGTTCTCGCGGGCCCCCGCCGCGGGAGGAGACGGGGGGGGAGAGGCCTCGGAGGCTCGCGCGTTCGAGGCTCGCGGCGGGCAGCGCTGGGACGGGTTCGGCGGCGGTCGCGTGGGAGGAGGAGGAGGAGGAGGAGGAGGAGGAGGAGGAGGAGGAGGAGGAGGAGGAGGAGGAGGAGGAGGAGGAGGATCGGCGGCACGTCGCCGATGGATCGGCGGCGGGCGCCCGATGGCACATCGGGGCGCGCTTCCGGCCCCCTGTCGGCGATGACTGGGCGGCTGGGGGTCCGGGAGCTCGTGCTGACAGCAGAAGCTCGGCCACAGGACACCTTCCACGAGGAACCCCACCCCGAGACCCCAGGACGTCCACTGACCTTTGGTGTGGGAGCGTCACGCTGCCCATGGCAACAACATCGGAACCTGGGGCATCCTGGAGGCAAGCAGGGTGTTTCTTGGCATGGGTCTCCACTGTAGCGTGTCGCGGCAACCGCCCCGGCAACACTTAGAGGCCTCCTAGGTAGGGGTCGGGGTAGATGGGGTCGGAGGATCGCACCGCATCGCCGATACATCGGCGATGCATCGGCGATGCGCTGGCGATGCATCGGCGCCGTCGACGTGGAACAAGTCGGGCTCCACATCGAGCCGCATCGGCGATGCACCGGCGATGCGGCGCGATCCTCCGACCCCATCTACGCGGACCCCATCTAGGAGGCCTCGAGCTGTGCCCTACGAGCGGAAAGCATGCCGCTCTGGGGGGGGCGGAAGGTCGGGCAAGGCTCAGGACGTCGACGCCTCAGGACCGGGCCGTGGATGGCGTGTCGCGCCAAGGAGCGGTGGGCCAGCACCGGCTGCGAGACACGCTGGGCTAAAGTTCCTGGCCGCCCATGTCAATAACAGCTGAAACTGTGTTCGCCAGCGTGGGCCCCAAACGGTGTGTTTCTAGCAACATATGCGTTGTGCAGTCGATGTGTTACAGTCAATAAAATGCAATATGCGTGGTGCGTGCTATATGTTGTGCGCAGCAAGTGCAACTGCAACGCATACAAACACACATATATATATATATAGAGAGAGAGAGAGAGAAAGAGAAAGAGAGAGATACAAGACTGCATTGGCGTTTCGCGCCATGCGCCTTCGCTTCAGCACCGCTCCTCACGGGAGGAGGTCAGGAAAACAGTTGTCGGGTTTTTCATCTGCCACCTCTAAGGTTTATCACTACCCATCCCTTCCTCCTCCTTTCCTCCTCTTCCGCCTCCTCTGGTGGTTGAGCCCATCCCTTGAAGAAGTAAGGAACGTTCCCATGACACGCCCAAGAAGTTGCACGCCGGCGCGCGCGGAGGGGTACCCAGGACAGGTTCCGAACACACGAAGACTGGGAACTCCAAATCTGGGTTCCCGCCCCCGCGCCCGAAAACACGGCCATTCGCCTGCACGCGATTTACAACATACTGCTGTTGTTGGGTGTGGCAGCGCGCAGCTTGCGATTGCGATTCGGTGTGGATTCATCCATGCGTGTCTGCATGTATGCGTTCATTGATGCATGTATGTCTCCACGTCTGCGTGTGTGCATCCACCTCCTGGCAAACCGCAGTATAACGTACCGCAGAGCAGCGTCACGGCGAAGGCGCTGCCACTCTGGAGGGCATCCACAAAAAAATGATGCCCCCTGATGGTGGAGGAGGGTTTGACATGGCCGCAGCAATATTTATCTCGAGCTTTTCGGCCCTAAGAGACTTGTCACCGTTCGCTTTTCGGTGCCACAACATGCCCGCCGTTAGCCCTGCAGTGGTGCTGCCAGAGAGCTTGGGGACCTCCCTCGGCCATGTCGACTACGCGCCAGGCCTCACGTTCGGCGAAGCCCTGCAGCACGTCGAGAACCAAAAGGCGAACGATCACCCGTGCATCAACGCCAGCAGGTTGGAGACGGCAGGGCAGTGCAGAATCGCCGATCTCCCCGCGCAGTTCGGGACGGAATGCGGCAAGATGATCCAGCATTTCGAAGATTATATGGGCGACTACGAGGCCGAGGTTCCTCGGGACACTCTGCGCGAGCGCGCAAAGGCGTGTAACTTCAAGGGCATGCCCGAGCCTTTCTCCCTGACGAAGGCGCCGCCTGGACAGTACTCCGTGCAGGTGTTGATTGCCAGGAAGTCCAACAGCAAACACGACATCTTGAAGGACGTGAACCTCTTGGGGGTACCGGCCAGGACGGACTCGTGCCTTCAGGTGTGTCGCGGGACTGGTCTGATATGGCGCTATGGCAACCAGTTTAGGGTTGGCCGCTTGACCGTGCAGTAAATGCTGGAGAAGCTGGAGGGCTACCAGCTGCGCTACCACACCGCGGTTCCCAAGGCTGGCAGGGGCACTTCCAGGAAGACGGCCGCGTGGGAGTTCAAGGAGGCATGGTACAAGTTCACACGTGATAAGGGGCCGCGCGCCAACAATGCCAACCAGCTCATGGCCTTCGCGGTTCGGGAGAGCCCTCGGCCAGAATATCCCATCTTTGGCTGGGAGGAGGTCACATCGAGAGGGCCCTCAACAATGATGCGAAAAGGCAGGGCAAACGCCAAGGGCCTCAAGATCTGGGTCTTTACGGTTCGCGAATCTGACCCTTGGTTCCTCAACAACGTGATCAAGCCCATCCTGGCTTCCACACTCAGGGCATTTGGCGTGGCGTGGATTGGCAAGACTCGCGTCGGGAAGAGCGCTGGGTCGAAGACCCTGGCCTTCATGATGAGCCGCGTGGAGATCGAGGAGCTGGAGCAGCCTGGAGAAAGCGAAGCGGGGGAGCTTGTCCCGACGATCGGGACCGCCAAGCACTTCGATTTCTTCAAAGGTGAGCCAGTGACCCGCGTGAAGCCCGCCATCTTTGACGACTGCGAGTTGGCTGTGGTCTGTGGTGAAGCGTTGGGCCCGCCGCAGGTGTGGCGGGCGGATGCCGAGCCACTCTGATCGGCAGAAGTGGCGCGACCTGCTCGCAGAGCTGCAGTGGCGAAAGATGGCGGCCACCCAGACGCTTGACTACGGCCACACCTTCTTTTTCGTCCCATTCCGCTCCTTCGCACGCGCGTGCGTGCCAGAGCCGCACAGACCTTGCCAGGGGTATTGTTCAGACGCTGTCGCGCAAATGGTTTCACGCATGATAAGACGCCCTCGAGGTGTGAGGTCGCCAGGAAAAAGCCAGCCATCATGTTCATGTACTATTGTTTGCCATTTTGCGGGGGGGGGGGCTGTCACCCCCGCGCCAGTAGATATATATATATATATGTGTGTGTATGTATGTATGTATGTATGTATGTATGCATGCATGCATGCATGCATGCATGCATGCATGCATGCATGCATGCATGCATGCATGCATGTATGTATGTATGTATGTATGTATGTATGTATGTATACATATATGTATATGTATATGTATGTATGTATATATATGTGTATATATATATATATAGATCAGTTCCTGTGCGGTGCGGCCAGAAAGCGTCGCCGCCACTGAGCTGATACCAGAAAAGTTCTCGGCGCGCGCGCGTCGCCCCTTGGGGGAGGGGGGGGGGGGGCGACGCACACAGAGTATCAGTATGGCTGGCTGACGCCGATGGGGGAGGCGAAGACGGGGCTGTGGTCAGGAAAATCCTGGAAACCTCGCGCGGCCACTTGAGACCCAACTTACGCCGGACCCGCGTCGGATTCACGTCGGGTTTCCGTCGGGTCAGCGTCGGATGTCCGTCGGACTTGCGTCGCAGCAATGCCGCGCGAGCGTCGTCCCACGTCTGACGGGGAGGACGTGTGGACTGGCTGGTCTACCTTGTGCGCGCCGCGCGAGGCCCCCAGGATTCTCCTCATACAGTGGAGGCCCGACTACACAAGAAACCCGACCCTGAGGCCCCAGGACGTCCACTGATTTTTTGGCGTGGGAACGTCACGCATTCCACAGCGAAACCATCGAAACCCGAAAAGCCCAGGGCACCCTGGAGGCAAGCAGGGCGTTTCTTGGCATGGGCCTCCACTGTAGAGGATGGACGGTACTGGTGGCTGGCGTGGAAGGCGGGCCAGAAGAGCCTGGACAGCCTCGGCCTCGGAGGGCTGCGACTCGCTTTAAGTCGGGCGTGTCCCCGGACTGGGGGATTTTCGACGAAAAATAAAAAACATCAAAAAATACTCCAGGATCTTCAAAAAATACTCAAAAACATGTAGAGGGAGGGTACATACTTAAGACTCGCTGTCCGGGCCCTCACGGGGAGTGCGCTCCCCAGGGGCTCTGACCGTGGGGAGGTCCTCCACGCCGAGGCCGACGAGGCATGGAAGAGGCGAAGGCGCACGAATGAGGAGGCGGGCAGCGACGAAGAGGAGATGGAGGAGGAGGAGGAGGAGGAGGAGGAGGAGGAGGAGGAGGAACAGGAGGAGGAGGAGGAAGAGGAGGAGGAGGAGGAGAAGGAGGAGGAGGAGGAGGAGGAGGAGGAGGATTTTTTTTTGTTTTTTTTTTTTTTTTTTCGACCCACGAACAGCCACATGACTCCGCTGGCGTGGCGAGTGCCAGCGAGAAACCGGGCCACAGTCGGGGCCGTGCCCCCGTGGCGCGCTCAAAGCGCGAACAGGGCACGCAAAAAAGGAGCCCGTGCTCCGCGTACCCTGATCGGGGTAGGGGGCGCCGGAGCCCGTGCTCCGACGCCCATCCTACCCACCACCTGCACCACAGGTGGCCGCGGTTTCGGACCCAGGGACCCCCCAGGACCGAACCAAAAAGAAAAACGAAAAAGGGGACCAAAAAAAAAAAAAAAGGCGCACGCGCGCCACAGGGCCTGGCGGGAGCCCATCCCCGCCTAGCAGCCCGAACCACCCGCCAGCGGGGGGGGTGTGACGGGGAATGGACGGTGGCCCGAAGCGAGGGAGGAGCCGGGGAGAGGGGGGCCCCCAGGAGGAGGAGGAACCCCACCTGGGACGCGCACAGGGACCCCGCGCCAGGAGGGACCTGGACGCGGGGGGGAGCCCGAGCCCGCCCCACACGAGGCCCCCCCCCCCCCAGGGAGAGCAAGCCGGGAGAGAGAGGCAAAGGCAAGGGAAGGAGAGCCGGCAGCCGAGGGGGGAGCCAAGGAGCGAGGGAGAGAGGAAGCGGCCACCGCCCAACCCCCGCCAACCCCCCCCCCCAGGCAAGGTGGGGGGGATTTTAGTGCACCCCAGGGCCCTGGTCGAAGGAGGAGGAGGAGGAGGGGGAGGAGGGGGAGGAGGAGGAGGAGGAGGAGGAGGAGGAGGAGGAGGAGGAGAGGAGGAGGAGGAGGAGGAGGAGGAGGAGGGGAAGGAGGCGGAGGAGGAGGCGGAGGAGGAGGAGTTTTCAACAGGCGCGGCGCAAAGCGCGCCAGGGGCACAGCTAGGCGACTCGGAGAAGGGGGAGGATGAGGAGGAGGAGGGGAACCAGAGTAAGCCCAAGGTGTATCAATGGTGCTGCAGCGCAGCACACCCTCCCGTCCCAAGGCCCCCTCTTCATGGGTCCTCACACGCCCTCGTGTATTCGCTGTCACTGCGCGGGGCGATCCCCTTGGGAGGCAAGCGCCCCCGTGGGCCTGCCATGCGAACGAGAGAGGTCATGTCCGAAAGAAGCGTGCAACGAGGGAGGAGGAGGAGGAGGAGGAGGAGGAGGAGGAGGAGGAGGAGGAGGAGGAGGAGGAGGAGGAGGCGACGGGATGACATTTGGAAGGGTCGAGGATTCGTGGGGGGGGGGGCGGGGGGGCCAAGTGCGCGCGTTGTCCTTGTGGATCTCCCGCAGGGGACTGGTGATCTTCCGCGTGATGCACGACAAGGTGGCGGCCCCCAGGATGACCGAAACGGCCCACGTGCCAATGGTGTACCCGAGCACCTGCAATTGGCAGCGAGGGTGCACCAGCACAGCAAAGCCTGCAAGAGTCCGACCTTTCGCCCTCCACCTTTTTGCATGCACTCCTCACGCACGCAGCCTCGTCTCCATCATCTGGGCGGAGCGACCGAAACTGTGCAAGCAACAGCTGCCCGAGTGTGACCGACTTGGGCGCCCGAATTGTTCCGAGCGCGCCGGAGTGTGATGTGATGTGACATCCTGGGCTCGGAACCACATTGACTCTCAACATCAGTCACGAATACGGTCTCAATGCGTTTCTGGACATCAGCGGCGCAGCAGGCGCCGCCCGGGGGAGGCCCGCGCAGCGCCCAGAGATCCACGAGGACCTCCGAACATGCACTATGTTTATGTCTGTTATCTCCCTCGAAGCATACGGTGCGGTTCCGACGCGGTCCCAAGTCCGTGCGGCCTGTGACCCACCCCGGCGGTGCCCACCCCTGCCGGTTGCAGGCCGATTGGCCTGCGGCCCTATCCGCCGTCGTCGCGCTCCCCCGCCTCCGCAGGGGGAGGGGCCGCCGGGCTTTCACCACGATTGCTGGAGGGGCTCGGGGACATACACAAAACAATTGACACGCATCCCAAACTTCCCCATGGGCTCCGTGTCTGGATGCTCGTCTTCCCCCCATCCACCTCTCCAGCTCTTCTGGGGAACCGACGAGTCTCCGTGCCCCTGTGTCCCTGTGTGTGTGTTTTGCTCCCCCTTCTGACTTGCGAGGGCGGGAGCCTTCCCGCCGCCCGGGCCGCAGCTCTGCAGGCCTTCGATGCATCCGAGCGCCCCGCCGCCAGGCGTCGGCGGAGAGGGCCGTGGCTCCCCCCCCGCAGCGCAGCCGCGCCTGGGACAGCCCTCCCCACGCCGTCGCCGGGGGGGGGTCCACCGTGTGCGTAGGGGGCTACATGCGAACCCTACCCCTACCCCCAACGATTTCTGAAGGGGAGGGTGGGGTTCACTTCGTTCGGGACCTCCCGAGCGAAGTGAACCCCACCCTCCCCCTCAGAAATCGTGTGGGGGGTAGGGGTAGGGTTCGCATGTGGCCCCCTAGTGCGGGCGCCCCTCTCCATCGGCATGGCCGCAGCTCTTCCTGCTCCGCGCGTCCTCCTGCCTCCTCCTCCTCCTCCTCCTCCTCCTCCTCCTCCTCCTCCTCCTCCTCCTCCTCGGCGCACGACCTCGGAACCATGTTGCAACAAAAAAAACTGACCCATCGTGCTCGTGAGCACGTACCAGTGACGACTCAGACGTGGCAGCTGCAACAATGCAGCTCGCCTGGCAAGCGCCGCACCGCCGCTGGCCCCCAGTGGACCGCTACAGCCCTGGCCAGGAGCCGCTCCTGCGGCTTCGCTGCCAGCGCTGGCGTCGAGCACAGATGCTTCTGTGGCCAGACAGCCGTGGCACTTGCCCGCGCGCCCCGCGCTCAAAAGATGGGCTCAGCCCTGGCTTCTGGGACGACATAAAGGTACCCATCGGTCGGATGAAGTGGTTAGAAGCACGGAGTAGGAAGCGCTGAAAGTAGATTGAGCTTCCGCCCGCCCCATGACGAGGAGGGAAGAAAGAAAACCGCTCGACTCTTGAAACAAAAAAGCGCCTAACATAGATTGGGACCTGGGGATCCCAAAATACGTGTACCCGCACCGCTACTCCCCGGACCTCTCCTGGGGCGCTTTTCTGATCAGGGCTTCGAGGCGAATCCAGCGATGGCGACGAGGGCCTCCCAAGAGGCCGAAAAAAAAGGAAAACGGGCGAAGGCTAGCGGTATGGCTACTGATCCCGGCCGCCTGTACTTGGGTCCCTCCTGTGCTTCTCCCTCGCGGGCCCGTGGCGGCCTGGCGGGCAGGCGGCCGGCGGGGGCGGGGGGCGGGGGATGGGGGCAGCCCCCATCACGAGGAGGAGGAGGAGGAGGAGGAGGAGGAGGAGGAGGAGGAGGAGGAGGAGGAGGAGCAGCAGGGAGGAGCTGAGGAGAAGCCTCAGAGGACGCGTTCTTGGCCACTCTACGAGCCGCGGCAGCGAGAGAGCCCAGCCGTGGCGTACACGAGGGCCGCCCGGGAGGCCCACGAGGGGCGTGCACGAGGCACGAGCAGCGCTACACATCGGTGCCTCTGGTCCCCAGAGATCCGACGTCGTGACCTTTTCCATACGGGAACCCTGGAAGTCTCGACTTTGCGACAAACCTTCGCCTTGATCATTTCAATGCGTGGGATCTCTACAGTCGGACTCGATTGGACGGGACACGCGAGAGAACACACGACCCTTTCCGAGGGCCACACTGCCACAGGAACGTAGGAAGCATGGGCCGCGAAACACAAGACACAAAGGGTACCTTTGATCCGGCAGGGTCGACCTACTGATCCGGGCCGCCTGTACTTGGGCCCCTCCTCTGTGCTTCTCCCTCGCGGGCCCGTGGCGGCCTGGCGGGCAGGCGGCTGGCGGGGGGGGGGGGGGCGGCGGATGGGGGCAGCCCCCAGGCGGGGGGGGGAGAAGGAGGAGGAGGAGGAGGAGGAGGGAGGAGGAGGTGGGGGGGAG
Organism: Prorocentrum cordatum; assembly: GCA_963575745.1. Lineage (NCBI taxonomy): Eukaryota > Dinophyceae > Prorocentrales > Prorocentraceae > Prorocentrum > Prorocentrum cordatum. Next base: position 134,293 of record CAUYUJ010008324.1, read on the forward strand.
GAGGAGGAGGAGGAGCAGGAGGAGCAGGAGGAGGAGGAGGAGGAGGAGCAGGAGCAGAGGAGGAGGAGGAGGAGGAAGAAGAAGAGGCTGGAGGAGGAGGCTGGAGGAGGAGCGAGAGTCGCCGGAGAGCGGAGCCCTGGGGCGCGAGGGCGAGGCGTCTTGTCTCGTGTCGCTGTTGCTGTTGTCGTTGCTGATGGTGGTGCCGCTGTTGGTGGTGTGGTTGTTTGTGGCTGTGGTTGCGGTTGTGCTTGTGCTTGTCGTGGTTGTGGTTGTTGTTGCTGTTCGTGGTTGTGCTTGTGCTTGTCGTGATTGTGCTTGTCGTGGTTGTGCTTGTGCTTGTCGTGGTTGTGGTCGTGCTTGTTGTTGCTGTTGCTGTTGCTGTTGCTGCTGCTGCTGCTGTTGTTGTTTATGTTGTTGTCGGTGTTTTGCTGCTGTTGCATAATGATTACCAAATAATCCGCCGGCCCCCTTGCGGGGCCACCAGGCTGTAGGGCGAAGATTCGCAGTTTCCTGTACCAGTTGCAGCTTCCAGTTTCCACTGTTACAGTCATGCTTCTTGCTGCTTACTGCTCCACTGTTACAGTTCTGCTTCTTGCTGCTTAGTGTTCCTTGTTGATGGACCGCGCGAGGGGGGAGGCCCGAAACGGGCATTTTTACCACGCCCTGAGCGTGTGCTCTGAATTGCTGGAGTGGGTAAACATTAACACCCCTCACGCAGATCGGCGGGGTCAGGGTCCAAAAACACACTGGATTTGCCACATTTCTAAAACTCGGCGGCACCCCTCACGCAGATCGGCGGGGTCAGGGTCCAAAACACATGGGATTTGCCACATTTCTAAACAAAATGCTGGCACCCCTCACGCAGATCGGCGGGGTCAGGGTCCAAAAACATATGGGATTTGCTACATTTCTGACATTCGGTGGCACCCCTCACGCAGATCGGCGGGGTCAGGGTCGAAAAACATTCGGGATTTGCCATATTTCTAAAACAATTGCTTGCACCCCTCACGCAGATGGGCGGGGTCAGGGTCCAAAAACGCAAGGGATTCGCCACTTTTCTGAAATTCGGCGGTACCCCTCACGCAGATCGGCGGGGTCAGGGTGCAAAAACATAGGGGATTTGCCACATTTCTAAAATTCGGCGGCACCCCTCACGCAGATCGGCAGGGTCAGGGTACAAAAACACGCGGGATTTGCCACATTTCTCAAATTCGGCGGCACCTCTCACGCAGATCCGTAGGGTCAGGGTCCAAAGACGCAAGGGATTTGCTACATTTCTGAAATTCGGCGGCACCCGTGACGCAGATCCGTAGGGTCAGGGTCGAAAAACAAACAGGTCCCGACGCTGCTTCACGGCGGCGCCCAGACCTCATGATTTAGATGTTGCATCTCCCATTATCCGAGACAGGGGGCCGGCGGCATGGAGCGAAGCCCTTGCGGATCATTATTGTTGGACCCCCTCCAGGCGCTTTGACGCTCTCGCCTGGGCGCCAGCTACATGTTCATCGAAAATGAGGCTCACGCTCGAGCGGTTTGGGGGGCGCCGAAAGCGGCCCCCCCAACAACAACAACAACAACAACAACAACAACAACAGCAACAACAACAACAACAACAACAACAACACCAACAACAACAACAGCAGCAACAACAGCAACAACAGCAACAGCAACAGCAACAGCAACAACGACAACAACACCAACACCAACACCAACACCAACACCAACACCAACACCAACAATAACAACAACAACAGTAACAATAACAACAGCAACATCAACAACAACAACTACAACACCAACAGCAACAGCAACCGCAACAGCAACAACAACAACAGCAACAACAACAATAACAACAATAACAACAACAACTACAACAACGCTCCCGCTCGAGACTTCCTCCTTTTTGGCTCAAGGCAGGTGCTCTTGCTCGCCGCCGAAAGCCGCCGTCCCAACCAAACCAGCGCTACCGCTCGAGAGGTCCTCCCGTTTGACCTTGGACAGGCGCGCTACTCTTTCTCTCATCGGCGCCGCCCCCAGCAGCAACAACGCTCCCGCTCGAGACTTCCTCCCTTTTTTACTCAAGGCAGGTGCTCTTGCTCGCCGCCGAAAGCCGCCGTCCCAACAAAATCAGCGCTACCGCGCGAGACGTCCTCCCGTTTGACCTTGGACAGGCGCGCTACTCTTTCTCTCATCGGCGCCGCCCCCAGCAGCAACAACGCTCCCGCTCGAGACTTCCCCCCTTTTTTGCCCAAAGCGGTGCTCCTCCTCGCCGCCGAAAACCGCCGTCCCGACAAAACCAGCGCCCCCGCCCGAGACTTCCTCCTGTCTTACGCTGGATGCTCTCTTTTGAACTGGCGCCGCGGCGCCGCTCCCGGCAAGAACAGGGTTCCCGCTCGAGGCGTCCGCCCTCTTTCCTCGGGGCGGCGCTGCTCCTCGCCGCCCGCCGACGGCCCCCGCCCCGACCAGACCACGGCTCCCGCTCGAGACCTCCTCCCTTCGTGCTCAAGGCGGTGTTCCTCCTCGCCGCCGACAGCCGCCGTCCAACAGAACCAGCGCTCCCGCTCGAGACTTCGCGCCTGGTCTTACGCTGGACTAGCGCCCTGCTCTCGTCAGCGTTGGCGCCGCTCCCGGCAACGACAGCGGCCCTGCTCGAGATTTCCTCCCTTTCTATTCAGGGCCAGGTCCTTGCCTCGCCGCCGACAGCCTCCGTCCCCGCCAAGGCAATCCTGTCGCTCGATACTTGTGCTTTACCCTTGGCTGGGGCTCCACTGGCGGTCTCGCATCGGCGCAGCAAGGCGCGGGCATGCGTTTTCGAGGCGGGATATGTTGAAATTCGTCGGAGGACCTCATTGGGCGGGAGACCTGGGAATGGGAACAACGGACCCCGCTATAAAACAATACCCCCCCTATGATGGGGATGGTTATCATGATGGTCGCATGCTTCGTGTGGAAACATCGCGCATGCGGGTAAAACGATTGTTGTTGTTGTTGTTGTTGTTGTTGCTGTTGTTGTTGGTTGTTGTTGGTATTGTTGTTGTTCTTGGGAAGCCGGGCAAGGGCTGCTAAATCCGTGGCTGCTAAAATCGACCTCCGGGAAATTGTCTTCGTCCTTCCGAGAAGAAGCCCGTTGACTGTTTCGCGTGCCGCGCCTCATTCCGGGAAGTTGTTTTTTCCTTCCGGAGGGCCGTTTTGGCAGCCACGGTTTTAGCAGCCCTTGCCCAGCTTTCGAGTTCTTGTTGGTGTTGGTGTTGGTGTTGGTTGTTGTGTTTGGTTGTTGTAGTTATGCTGTTGTTGTTGTCGTTGTTGTTTGGTGCTTCTTGTTTTTCTGATTTCAAATGTCTGCTTGGATGTGCTCTCTCTCTCTCTCTCTCTCTCTCTCTCTCTCTCTCTCTCTCTCTCTCTCTCTCTCTCTCTCTCTCTATTTTTGCGGAGTCGAGGGGGACGGGGACCAGAACGATCAGGACGCGGAGGGGCGCACTGGTGCCCATGCGCCCCCTTCGGGGATCTCCTGACCCGGGTCAGTCCAGACCCTGGTCAGCCAGGCCCTGCAGGATCCTGCAGGATCCTGCACCCAAGCCCGGGTCAGCGCCAAGGATCCTGCAGGATCCTGCAGGATCCTGCACCCAAACCCGGGTCAGTGCGACCCTGTCCCTGCAGGATCCTGCAAGATCCGTAGCTCTGGCTGACACCCGTTTGCATTGACCCCCGTCTCGAGGCTCCCGCCCCCCTCGGAGAAGCGCACGTCCGGGCCGAGCACAACACCTCCTGCACACCGCCACCCAGGCGGCTCGGCCAGGCAGCGCACGCCACCGGGCAGGTGCTGTGAGAGTTCTGCGCGCGCGCGTCGCCCCCTGGGACGGGGGGCGGCGCACGCGTAGTACAGTCATCGGCCTAACCTAAGGAACGATAAATAAGGAACGAAGCCCCATATTTGCTCCCGGGAATAACGCACAAGGAACGATTGATAATGAATAACGCATAGGCAACGACAGATAGCACAGTCAAACCTAGGGAACGACCGAGCCCCTTTTGAGAAGTAAGTGTTCCCTATTCAAGCCGCTCGCTGTACTGTGAGTTATGCGCGCGCGTCTCGCCCCCTTCGACTACGCGCAAGAGTGACCAATTTCGCCAGAGTGACCTTTGGTGCGGGCCCACGGGGGTCTCCCGATCGCCGAGCGCGGTGCGGTGGTAGCGCCTTGCGCGCTCGTGTTTGGTCCCCCCGCGGCCCCCTAGAAGCCGCGCACCAAAGGTCACTCTTACCCAGGGTCACTCTTGCGTGTAGTCGACCCCTGGGGGGGCCGACGCACGCGTGGAAGCATGTTCGGGTGATGCGGCGAGGGCGGGGTGCACGGTTTCCCCCGGGGCAATAGGCGACCCAAGGAGGAGGAGGAGGAGGAGGAAGGAGGAGGAGGAGGAGGAGGAGGAGGAGGACGGGGAGGAAGAGGAGGAGCAAGAGGAGGAGGAGGAGGAGGAAGAGGAGGAGGACGGGTCGCCTAAGCCCTTCGGAGAAACCCTCCAGGGCGGGGGAGCGAGGGAGGACGTCGGCGAGGTTCGAGCCTGGCGCTCCAGGCTGACTTCCAGCATCTGCCTGCGGTCGGCGAGCTCGGCCTCGACCTCGGAGATACTGTCTCTCGTCTCCCTCTTGTAGGTCGCCGTGCGCTGCACGTCGACCTCGTGTAGGATGAGGAGGAGGAAGAAGAGGAGGAGGACCACGGAGGAGGTTCGAAGGAGATAAAATTCCATAAACACTACGTACAGGATGGGGCCGGACCACAGGGAACCGTCCACAAGAAACCCAAACGTGAGACCCCAGGACGTCCAAGGATTTGTGGCGTGGGACGTCGCGCTCTCCATCGCAAGACCATCGAAACCAAAGAAACCCAGGGCACTCTGGAAGCAGCAGGGATGTTCTTGGCATGGGTCTCCCCTGTATGCCGCCGTGCATACATCCAGAGGACGCGGGGGGGGGACGTGCGCACGGCTCCAAGAAGGTTTGACTTCGCGTGGCGGCTCGAGCGCTTGACTGGGAGAGCCGCATCGGAGAACCCCCCTGAACAGGATCTAGAGGACCAAGCGCAGCGGAGGCTCCTCTTCGTGAAAGGAGGCGGAGGAGGGACTGCTTGAGGGAAGAGTCTGGGACAACCGAACCTGTTTTTAGCAAGTTTGCCAGCCGTGGCAAAATGGTCCTCCCCTCCACCTTCTCCTCCACCTCCTCCTCCTCCATCACTATCTCCATCTCCTCCTCCTCGTCCTCCTCCTCCTCCTTTTCCTCCTCCTCCTCCTCCTCCTTTTCCTCCTCCTCCTCCTCCTCTCGACAGGAGGGTGTAACAATCGATGGTCCGAAAGCTGTTCGCCATCGCCTGGCCGCGGGGGCGAGGCGAGCGGCCAACTCGACACGGGCACCAGATCTTTGAACTCCTTGAAAACCGTTCTCCAACTGCCTGCCATTCTGCATCTCGCCATCGCTCGGACGTCTATTCCCCGTGCATGTTCCGGTTGTGTGCGTCTACTTTTCGCAAGACGACCCAGCGTGCTCCTCGATGGTCCTCGCCAGAATAAAACGCGCACGTCCGAACGATGCCAAGTCGTGCAGTTGCGGGGTCGCGGGGGGATGTTCTCGCAGGTGTCTCTGTTTCCCGCTCCGCAGCCGAGCTTGACGTTTAGCGTGGGTGAGCCAAGGACGATAGCGCTACTGAGCTGTACCCAGCGTTTGAGACAGGTCAAATTCAAAGAGGGGTCAGCGAAGGGCGGTTCGGCAACCGGCTGCAAGTGACCGATTTGCGCAGGGCGCCTCGAGGCACCCGACGAGCGCACGGATCGGAGAGGACTCCGGGAAGCGGAGACGAGGACGGCCACTCGCAGTCGACTTCGCAACGCCACCCCACCCCCCTGCGGACCCCAGAGAGGAGCGGAGCGGAGTGGGGAACGCCGAGGAGCGACGGTTCGAGGCCACGCCCCGCGGCCGCCGCCCTCAGCCGCCCACGCGGGCGACGCGGCGCGCAAAATGCACGGCGCTGCGGGGGCTCACGCCCAGCCCGCCCGTGGACGCGGCAAGGCGGCCCCGCCCCGAGGCCGAAAATGAGCGCCCGGCCGAACGGGTTGGAGACCACGGACCCGGCAAGCGGCCTAGTGGAAGTGCAAGCCAGCCAGGCCCGCCGCAGCTCTCCCGACGGGCCGGGGAGGAGGGGTGCTGACGCTCCGCGGAGCCGCGCTCACCCTTGCAGCCCAGCTCGCTGCCCAGGCGGCCCAAGATGAGCTGGGAGCCTCGCGGCTGCCAGGGCAGCCTCGGCGCCGCGGAGCTCGCCCATGGCGGCCGGCAGGGCGCGATGTTCGCGCACCACCCTTGCCCTCGCCAGCCGCTGGGGATCATGCGGCGGTTTCGGCCGCGCGGGCGGGAGCGGGCTGGCCCGCGGGGGGGCCCTTCCGCGCACCCACCGCCAGGTCTCCGCCCGCTGCTCCCGTGCCTCGGCACCGGGCGTCGTGAGCTCCCGCGGCGTCGGGGCCGGCCATGCCCAGGGCGTCGGAGGCCGCCGCGCGCGCGAGCGAGGCCGCCTCGGCCGCCGCGGCCACGGCCTGGGCGCTGAGCGCCTCGAGCTCGGCCTCGTTCTCCGCCACGCCGCTCGCCACATCAGCTGCGGGGCAGGGCGGCTCCAGCTCGGCCTCGAGCTCGGCCGCCTCGTTGAGGGCCCTGGACGCCTCCAGGATCGCGGCGTCGAGGTCGGCCGCGGCGTCGAGGTCGGCCTCCGTGCGCCCGCGCCTGCTGCGCGCGGCGTTCCGCCGCCGAGCGGTTGGGCCGCCTGGGCCACCGAACCGAGGCGAGGTCCATCCCGCACGGGGTGGGGGGCACCCGTGGGCGAGCGCGGCGAGGGAGGACAGAAAAGTGGGGCGGCGCGAGGGGCGCCCGTGGCGCGGGCTCGGGGGCCTTTGGTCAGGGCCGAGCTGGCGCTGGACCCAAGGGAGGAGGAGGAGGAGGAGGAGGAGGAGGAGGAGGAATAGGAGGAAGAGGAGGGGGAAGAGGAGGGGGAAGAGGAGGAAAAGGAACGAGACGAGCACAGCGTTATGACAGATTCTGAAGTAGAGGGGGAGGAGGAGGAGGAGGAGGAAGAGCAGGAGGAGGAGGAGGAGGAGGAGGAGGACCACGATCCACTGGATTCCGCCCAAGTCGGGATCTCCAGCCTCGATAATCTTGTCGGTGTAGATGAGCGTGTCCCCGTCCGCAGACATGACCTCTCCGACGCTCTCATTGGGACGCTCGTGGCCCCTCAGAATGCGAGCCGCGACGGCCCGGGTGAGCGTGCAGGGGATCTCCATCGCCAACCACTGCCAATTCTCCTCATCACTGCTGTTGAATTTGACGACAAAGTCCATACCGTGCGAGTGGGAAACCATTCTGCCGTCGAAATCCATGATGAAAATTACGCCTTCCGTCCCGTGGACGGTCTGGCTGAAGTTCCCCAATCTCCAGGATAAATAGTCCAGCGTGATGTCAGAGCTCAAGACAGCCGCCACCTCTCCATCGACCATGTGAGCCCTTCCCGCTCTGAGCGCAATGCTTGGGTGCGGTGCCGCACCATCAGGCGAGCTCATGGTCATGTACGGCCCGAACCACACCAAACTCCCATTGGCCGCAACCGTGTTGCTGTACCTGTAGGCGGAAGGATACCGGTACCACTACTCCCAATACCTCTCCAGGTGCGCTCTGACCAAAATTTCGAAGCAAATCCAGCCGCGGCAACGACGGCCGCGCCAGACGAGCCGCGGCATCGGTGTCCTTCCCTCCCCTCGAAGGTGTCGGCATTGGCTCGTCGCTCAGGGGCACCACCCTCTGACCAGGGGGTCGAAGCTGTAGTTCTCGCGCAGGCTCAGGATGCCCCCGGTGGCGGGGTCCAGGGAGAACTGGTACGTCTGGCCGTGCTCGAGGCCCTCCGCTCCGGGACAGAAAGTCGGGCAGCCGGACGCGTTCCAAGCGGCCGGCGGCGTGAACTCCATCGTGTACGTCTCGTGCGCCTTGTCGACAAGGCCGGCCCTGGGAGGGGCATGGAGTGTATACCAAATACCATATGATCCCGTGTAATGCGGGTGCGCGGTAAGGATGCAAGGGCCCTGGAGGGCCATGTTGACGTTTTCCGAACGAGGCTAGCCAACGAAAATTACCGCGAACGACAGGCGGAGGGGGAGCACCCGTGCGAGCGGAAAAT